>CM037787.1:7616722-7666722 GCA_021229015.1 Solen grandis
CAACTCGTTTTGCAATAAAGTTGAAATAACTAATTCTACTTTTATTTTAAAGCAAATTATTGAACATTTTATATATCAGAAGATCCTCGGTGGTCGAATTGTTATAGTTAAGGTCCAGGCAGGCAGATATTTTTCTTTATATGAGGACGCCTTTCAGGATGTAGTCTCCTCCAACACACACATACACTTAACTATGACATAATTATAATAATCATGGCGAAGACTAACAACAAAACATGTCACGTATATATGTTCTGTTGATGTTTCACTGTGAAATTCGTGCTTTATATTTGTACTTTCATATATATATATATATATATATATATATATATATATGGGATTGTCCTCCGCTTCACTACAAAAGTTGCACGATTTTTAAAATTTTAAGCGGGTATATTGCTCTTGTATTTACAACATTCAGGGATTTCACCACATGCATCATTTTAGAAATGAGCAGAGATAATAAAGATTAAAATGATTAAACAGAAAAAAGAAAGAATATGTATGTATGTTTGTATATTGTAATATTTATTATGTATTAGAACAAGTAAACACATGAAATTACGCACATTTTATGGTAAACAGTTATTGATTCTGACCTCAAATTGAGTATATGTGATTCTTACATTTTTCGAGGCCTGTTTACAATAAGTGCGTATAATAAAAGCAGTCAAGTGTTTTCGTCCTGTAAAGACTGGTACTGGGCAGAATAATTAATTTAAGGGAGGAAGTGCTTGTATTTTTGAAACGCAAATCCAGACTCTCTTTAAAGCGTAAGTATATGTTGAGTAGGTCATTCCAAAACCATATCACATTTGTTACGAGTGTCAGTGTTTTCCACGACTAAATAAAGTATAAAATATCGTTGCAAAATAACTAGTTTCATTCCTTTGGTTTAACATAGAAAGCATGGGTTCTGTGGTTGTATTCGGAATTACATCTTTGCTGCTATTTCATGGATGTGGCTGTATCACTCCAGAATGACTGAGGTTACGGCTAGGTCTTCTAATAGAGCGCCTCGACATGGAGACCCTAGCAAGACGTACTGAGGTAAAACTCTTGAAAGATAAATTAGAAAACATTCAAGATACGTTGAGCAACATTACTGTTGATGACGTTGACAGCATAAAAAGGGAAAAGTTGGAGACCAGAGATGAAATCAAGCAATATGACAACATGGCGTCAGTACTGATACGAGCTTTTGATGCCGAGAAACGTCTTAACGAGAGAGTTCGTAGAAATATTGCAGTTCTAGAAGCCAGTGTGAACAATCTCGTGATGGAGCAGCTTGGAATGTTTCAAAATATATCACATGAAGCTGTGTCCATACGAGAAAACACAGAGAAATCAAATGATGTTTGGAAGATTTACGGTGACGAAATGCAAAACTTGAATGAAAAAGTCACTGCAGTTTTGAATATTGTTAAACTCAAACCGTGGATGATTGAAATGCAAAACGTTTTGGAAAAAGTCAGTGCAGTTATGGATCAGGTTAAACTTGAAACTAGGAAATTTGAATCTTGTCAATACTTACTAATGAGCGGTATAAGAGAAAGCGGTGTGTATGACATATATCCAAATGGACAAGCCACACCTATCCGCATCTATTGTGACCAGGTGACAGACGGGGGCGGATGGACAGTGATCCAAAGAAGGCAGGATGGAACGGTCGATTTTTACAGAGAATGGAAAGATTATAAATACGGGTTTGGAGACTTGGAGGGAGAGTTCTGGCTTGGAAATGAGTACATCCGAAAACTCACGCGCTTCGGCTATCGCGAACTTCGCAATGACTTGGAGGATTTCGACAATGAGAAGAAATATGCAAAGTATACGAAGTTTCAGATCAGTTCTGAATCTGAGAATTATTCTTTATTTGTTGATGGTTACACCGGGGATGCCGGAGACTCCCTCGAGTATCACAGTGGAATGTCATTCTCTACAAAGGACAGAGACAATGATTTGTCTGATGGAGAATGTTCAACATATTTGAACTCTGCTTGGTGGTATAGGGCTTGTTTCTATTCACAGCTAAATGGACAGTACCTTCGTGGTAAGCATAACTCAACTTATCATGGAATAATATGGTATGAATGGCGTGGTAATAACTATTCACTAAAATTTGTTGAAATGAAAATCAGATAAAGATAAAAGGCACTGTACAAACTACTGTTGTTTTTTAAGCAAGTGAATCCTTGAATCTCGAACTCTGGCTGTGATAATTTGTTTATCACTTATCCCCTTACACAGGAGTGCTCAGAATATACAAAACAATATAGTTTGACGGATTTTCTGATAATGAAGAAAATCATATATATAGAAAAGGTACCCAAAAATTAAGTTACATTTATAAGAATATTGAAAAAAATAATTTAAAAAGCTGTTTTATACATTCTTTTTCAGTTATAATTCAACGTTTCATTAACCAGAAGTACTCCTCGTAACTTTATTGATTTGTATTTAGTAGATAACTGAAATGTTTGCACTTACACTCAAAGAATAATGATGGTCTAAGCAATTATATATAAAGAACACTCATAACAATGCTTTTTTCTACATTTTTACTGCGACTGTGAGAAACTTTGTGAAGACAAACTGACCAGGATCCATAGTTTTAATATTTTTGCTTAAAAAATATTAAAATCAGGTAGTTTATGTATTGAAATTTTTGATTTTGTTAAAAATACTGGTGGGACTGAACATAATTTTTTTCTTACCGTCGCGAGTTTAAATATGAATTTTTTTTTATTTTTTTAATTCATTGCAAAAATTACATTTAATTATCGATGGCAGTGCTTTATTAAGGCCATGTATATGAAAATGAGCTTCTGTGTCAAATTAATTTTATAAAAAATACAAAGTTGCAAGTTGACTTTGAAATATATTTTGCTTGATAAAATGTATATGCTTACTGACAAAATGCTTTTTATTTCTAATTTTAATAACTTGATTTATTTTGATAGTTATCTAAGCCATAGACCAATTTTGAACTGACTTAGAAATCGTCCTAAATTTTTGGCCAGTCAAAAACTCTGAAATGTCAATTCTCCGCAATTTATTTCAATAGGGCATCTTTTTACTTGTACAAAATAGATCGATCTATTTAACAAAATCATGTGCTTCGCAAATATACGATGAATTATAAGTCAGATAGAATCTATTTCAGATGTTCTCCAGACAATAGGAGACTGCGCTCTCTACGCTCGCTCGCTTCGGTCTTCTATTGTCTGCAGAAGTGTCCTAATATACTCAATCAAAGACGTTTGACCTGTGGTATGTATATATATATATATATCAGAATATGTGGCATCGCAAAACTGGTTCCATGATATGTCATTCCGTTGTAGATAAGTATAAGGGGGATCACAATACCTGCATACAGCACTAGACTGCAGTGCCTAAAGTGGTGACTTGTAACGTGTTAAAACTTCAGACTGTAAAACAATGTTTTGTAGTTTGTTAGCACTCATTTTGTCTGAAGCATGAGGCCGCATTGTGGCAGAGTATTGTAAGATAGAATTTGTTGATATGATAACACTTCCTTGTGTTAAGATAATGTGATCACCTGTGGTATCACGTCGGTCGACAGATTCCGTAATTATTACCTATAAAGTATATGCATGCATTACAATATAATGCTTTGCTGTAGAATACAAATAAACGTATATAACACTTGAATTTAGTCTGCTATAACAACTTGAGAGTACTTGTGGGATCGAATTGGCTTTTGTTTGAAGATGGAAACGCTTTTAAGTTTATCATTTAAGTATATTGTCTCTTGAAACACAATGGCAAAGAATGCATATTAAAGAGTTGCAACAACTGAATCCGTTGGGTGTATACTTCCAATGGGGTTTCATGCCTTCATAGCATATAAACTGTCACCGAAAAAAATGTTTTCTTAAAAAAAAAAAAAAATAAACGCATACACACATTGACATTCATATACAAGCCTGTCCCAGACCGATGACCAAATCCGGGGGGTCATAAGCACGATCCTTAACTTCGGAACACTTAAGTTGTTACTTTTGTATCTCCTTTGCTTGACTCTCAGCATATACAGGGATTTCTAGGAATGGTTGACATGGTGTCAGGGCTCGAATTCCACCAAAGATACTTAGCGCTAAATAATATTTAAATTCTTAAACTTTGTAGATACACATTCCACCATTACTATTTTATGAAATAAGTTGAAATGAATTATTACCTTAATAATTGACAATAATTATTAAGCAATGAAACATTTCAGTATTTTTATTACAGAAGCATGACTAATGAAATTCGCCCTTAAGTATTTAAGTTTTACTTAGCGCTAAGAATTGTTGGTAGCATTCAACCCAAGATAAAGTGACTCGGTATGATACCATGCCACGTGTGTATGGTATGATGTGTCGCAGTGAGGGGCAATTTGTCGTGTCTCATTCAGACAAAGTCACCAGATGACATATTGTTGGTGGGAAAAGAAACAAAAAAAAAAACACAACTTCCTGTTTGATAAACATTATGTGTACATGTCGAAACTGTGACATACACGGTTTTCTTTTATCAATTTTTGATTTTACTTCATATTTCATTTCTAATATTTTTTTCTCATGTATATTAAGGGTGATTTATGGTCCCTATAAAACTTGTGCAAAAGATCTAAAATTATGATTAAAAGGGAAAATGTCATAACATGAGTCTCTTAATTTCATTTTTTTAATATCATTATAGGTAAAAAAGATCAAAAAGTGAAAATATAACTTTTCCTAAAGTTTGATTATACACGTATTTAATCACTGAAGCGCTATGCATTATTTTCACTCGTGTGTCTATTATTTGTTAATTTTGACTAATGCACAAGATTTAAAATATTACCCTAATCCGGACCCTTTGTAATCTTTAATCCTTTTTAAATTGGATATATGTAGGAAAACCTGTGTAATACGGAAGTTTCGCACTTCAATCAATTCTAGTGTTCACAGAGACCATTAACAGCATTTTGGCACATTTTGTACGTGAGAGAAAGAGAGGGGGGTCGTGATACATTTTTTTCGAAACTTAAGATACATTAATATTGTGTAGGTATTTTTAACTAACCATCCATAGCGTATATGAGAATGAATGTATACACATTAAAACACAGGCATACGCACGCACAATTCCTAAGAGGAAAGTGATCCTCGTCAGTTTAAAGGTTTGTCATTCCTTTATTCATCATTTTTTTGTTTTTGTTTTCAGCAAAATTATATTCCAGATTCCGAATTAAGAAAATTAACAAAGCCAATATTATTGCTCTTCGCACATAATGCACATCCATAGAGAAAAATAGCATTTGTTGAGTCTAAAAACGTCGTCTTTAAAGATGAGAGAATATTTATTCATCTGCTATCACAATAAATTAATAAAGGAAAGCAATGTGCACTTTTAGGTGCATGTGATAGCGTTATGTTAACGCGCCTCGCTTCTCTCCAATGCTCTCCGGATTCGATTCCTGGTCACGTACGTGAGAGGTTACAGTGATCGCCCGTCCAGACACTTGGGATTCTCCGGTTTCCTCCCACAATAATGACCACATACGCCGCCACCAGAGCCTTCGAGATTGATTAATATAAGTTGTGATAACTTGTTTTGTAATCGATGTAAAATAAACAATGCTTAGATTAATGCAAACATATTGCGATTTTGAAAGCATTTTCATAACGTTTATTCACTTCTTCCGAAAGTGTCTTACTAGTTTCTAAGTTCTGTATTTTATGTTTATAACACTTGTCTGTTTATTAATTAATGGTATCTATTAATCATACTATTAAAGAAATGAAAAACGCATAACAATGATATACGGATAATTTCATGATTAACGAGGTGTCAACTCGGCAAAAAAACTTCAACAAAAAACAACTCCATTTCA
The DNA here is from genome assembly GCA_021229015.1 of Solen grandis. Taxonomy (NCBI): domain Eukaryota; kingdom Metazoa; phylum Mollusca; class Bivalvia; order Adapedonta; family Solenidae; genus Solen; species Solen grandis. The sequence goes on from CM037787.1 coordinate 7,622,613, forward strand.
CGAAGCTGGCGAAGACGAAAATGCAAGCAGGCAATGTGCATGCAAACGACAATGCAGACAATTCTTCTTAAATAATGTTGAGCCTATAAAAAAGAAGTTCCAATAGATAGAGTTTGTGTTCTGTTGTCAGCTAATACCACTGTACTATAATTGCCAAAAATAAATTGATCCCTTGAAAATTAAGCCCCCACGGCGTCGAATAATTTGCTTAAGTACTCTTTATAGATAACTTTAAGAACGGCATGTATCGGTAACCCAATTATACGAGGTCCCTCCCATTCTCTAAGACCTGTCGCACAAGGACTACAAACATGTTCCGAAGACTGATGCCGTCGTCAAGGTGTTTGCAGACAGCATTGTAATAACCCGATTTGTAATAAAGTTGCAAAATGTTATAAACTCAAAAAAGGAAAATACGTTGAATTAATGATCAAAGATTATTGTCTAAGGTGTCCTAAGTCTATATTTTTAGCACATACTATCACAGATTGAACAATTTATCAAATGTAATTACTTTATTACAAAGCAAGTTACAAGTCCATCAACTCTAATAAATTTCTTGCACAACCCGGGCTGATATAAAGGTGCAAAATCAATAACTATATTTAAAAGCGGGTTATAACTGCATCTATTGTAATACATTTTCTGCACAACGCGTTGTGCAACAAAGTTGAAATATCTTAATCCACTTTCCTTTTAAAGCAAATTATTGAACATTGTATGTATCAGAAGATCCTCGGTGGTCGAATTGTTATAGGCAGGCAGATTTTTTTTATATGAGGACGCCTTTCAGGATATGTAGGTCTCCTCCAACACACACACACACACACACACACACACACACACACAACTATGACATCATTATAATAATCATGGCGAAGGTTGTCATGTTATCTTAATGTTTCACTGTGGAATTCGTGCTTTATATTTGTGCATTCACACACACACACATATATATATATAACTATATATAACTATATATATATAACTATATATATATGGGGATATCCTCCACTTCACGACAATACTTGCACTATTTTGATATTTTAAGCACAGTTAAATAGAAGCGGATATAATGCTCACATTTTTAAAACATTCGGGGATTTCACCACATGCATCATTTTAAAGATGAGCGGAAAATAATGAAGATTAAAATGATTAAACTGAAAAAAGAAAGAATATGTATGTATAATGGAATATTTTACTATTTATTATATATAAGTACAAGTAAACACATGAAATTACGCACATTTTACTGTAAACAGTTATTGATTCTGACCTCAAATTGAGTATATGTGATTCTTTCATTTTTCGAGGCCTGTTTACAATAAGTGCGTATAATAAAAGCAGTCAAGTGTTTTCGTCCTGTTAAGACTGGTACTGGGCAGAATATTAATTAAAGGGAGGAAGTGCTTGTATTTTTTGAAACGCAAATCCAGACTCTCTTTAAAGCGTAAGTATATGTTGAGTAGGTCATTCCAAAACCATATCACATTTGTTACTAGTGTCAGTGTTTTCCACGACTAAATAAAGTATAAAATATCGTTGAAAAATAACTAGTTTCATTCCTTTGGTTCAATCCAACATGGAAAGCATGGGTTCTGTGGTTGTATTCGGAATTACATCTTTGCTGCTATTTCATGGATGTGGCTGTATCACTCCAGAACGACTGAGGTTACGGCTAGGTCTTCTAACAGAGCGCCTCGACATGGAGACCCTAGCAAGACGTACTGAGGCAAAACTCTTGAAAGATAAATTAGAATACATTCAAGATACGTTGAGCAACATAACTGTCGATAACGTTGACAGCATAAAAAGGGAAAAGTTGGAGACCAAAGATGAAATGAAACAATATGACAACCTGGCGTCAGTACTGAGACGAAGCTTTTGCTGCCGAGAAACGTTTTAACGAGAGAGTTCGTAGAAATGTTGCAGTTCTAGAAGCCAGTGTGAACAATCTCGTGATGGAGCAGCTTGGAATGTTTCAAAATATATCACATGAAGCTATGTCTATACGAGAAAACATAGAGAAATCAAATGATATTTGGAAGATTTGTGGTGACGAAATGCAAAACTTGAATGAAAAAGTCACTGCAGTTTTAAATATTGTTAAACTCAAACCGTGGAAGATTGAAATGCAAAACGTTTTGGAAAAAGTCAGTGCAGTTATGGATCAGGTTAAACTTGAAACTAGGAAATTTGAATCTTGTCAATATTTGCTAATGAGTGGTATAAGAGAAAGCGGTGTGTATGACATATATCCAAATGGACAAGCCACACCTATCCGCGTCTATTGTGACCAGGTGACAGACGGGGGCGGATGGACAGTGATCCAAAGAAGGCAGGATGGAACGGTTGCTTTTTACAGAGAATGGAAAGATTATAAATACGGGTTTGGAGACTTGGAGGGAGAGTTCTGGCTTGGAAATGAGTACATCCGAAAACTCACGCGCTTCGGCTATCGCGAACTTCGTATTGACTTGGAGGATTTCGACAATGAGAAGAAATATGTAAAATATACGAAGTTTCAGATCGGTTCCGAATCTGAGAATTATTCTTTATTTGTTGATGGTTACACCGGGGATGCCGGAGACTCCCTCAAGTATCACAGTGGAATGTCATTCTCTACAAAGGACAGAGACAATGATTTGTCTGATGGAGACTGTTCAACATCTTGGAACTCTGCTTGGTGGTATAAGGCTTGTTTCGCTTCACAGCTAAATGGACAGTACCTTCGTGGTAAGCATAGCTCAACTAACTATGGAATATTGTGGACTGACTGGCGTGGTCATAACTATTCACTAAAATTTGTTGAAATGAAAATCAGATAAAGATAAAAGGCACTGTACAAACTACTGTTGTTTTTTTAAGCAAGTGAATTATCGAAGCTCGAACTGTGGTAATTTGTATAACTCCTTTTGTACTGATTCGGATCGTTTCGATGGTCCTACCACTAGAGCAAACACAGCTAAATGGAGAGTACCTTCGTGGTAAGCATGAGTTTTCCATTGACGGAATAGTTGGTCTGACTGGCATGGTTACGAATATTCACTCTAATTTGTTGAAATGAAAATCAGATAAAGATAGAAGGAACCAACTGTAGAAACTATCTTTTAAAAATGCGAATCCTTGTAGCTCGAACTCTGACTGTGGTAATTTTACAGATGTGTGAAGTATAACTCCTTTCTGTATGGGTCGTTTCGATGATTCTACCACTGGAGCAAACACATTCAAACGTTGTTACTGAAACTGTTACTTATGATTTATTTAAACAATTTAGATATAGTGTGGAGTTATAGTTAGCATAAAATCAGGACCGCGATTAAATTTTTACAATAATTTTAGAATTGAAACTATATAGTTGTCTGCTATCTCGGATAATGTGAAATACGGATTATTGATAGTTAATTTTTAAAGAAATAAATTTCCGCCGTCTGTCATTGCTTAAGGACTGAAAACCAGATAGTTAAATTCATTCTTGGTGAGGAGTTGTTTCCCTTTGTTAAGTAGTGTTTCTCATCGAAACATTCATGTATTATATTATAGAAAACTCGAGTTCCAATTAAGGCATTGTTTTCACTGCCCTACTATTCTGTCCCTCCTCTCAGTTTAATATTTCGTATACTATCAAAATTATTATATTACCTGTGAATTTATAATCGTTGTTCGAATAAGCTGATTTTTTCCATGTGCATAATATCGTCATACCATGCACAAAACCTGTTTGATTTGAGTGTATCATTTGTCCACTTCCACAGGGGTGCTCAGAATACACAAAACAATATAGTGTGACGGGTTTTCTGATAATGAAGAAAACCATATATATAGAAAAAGCACCCAAAAATAAAGTTACATTTACAAGAATATTTAAAGAAATTAAAAAGCTGTTTTATACATTATTTTTCAGGTTTAATTCAACGTTTTATTAACGGGAAGTACTCCTCGTAACTTTATATTACTTTGTATTTAGTAGATAACTGAAATGTCTGCAACTTACACTCAAAGAATAATGATGGTCTGAGGAATTATATATAAAGAACACTCATAAAAGCTTTTTTTCTACATTTTTACTGCGACTGTGAGAAACGTTGTGATGACAAACTGACCAGGATCCATATTTTTAATAGTTTTGTTTAAAAATATTAAAAATATTAATATCAGGTAGTTTATGTATTGAAATTTTTGGTTTTGTTAAAATTACTGGTGGGACTGAATAGATTTTTTTCTTACCGTCGCGAGTTTAAATATGAAAATCGTATTTAAAAAAAAAAAAAAAAAAAAAAAAAAACATATAATTATCGATGACAGTGCTGTATTAAGGCCATGTATATGAAAATGAGCTTCTGTGTCAAACTAATTTTATAAAAATTACAAAGTTGCAAGTTGACTGTCTGGTAATGTCATAATATTCAAAAATATCGTTTTCGTTCTGTATAATCACCTGCATACAGCACTAGACTGCAGTGTCTAAAGTGGTGACTTGTAACGTGTTAAAACTTCAGACTGTAAAACAATGTTTTGTAGTTTGTTAGCACTCATTTTGTCTGCAGCATGAGGCCGCATTGTGGCAGAGTATTGTAAGATGAAATTTGTTGATATGATAACACTTCCTTGTGTTAAGATAATGTGATCACGTGTGGTATCACGTCGGTCGACAGAATCCGCAAGTCTTACCTGTAAAGTATATGCATGCTTTTGTACAATGTAATCATTTAGCTGTAATATACAAATAAATGTATAAAACAGTTGAATTAAGACTGTTATTACAACTTGAGAGTACTTGTGAGATTGAAGATGGCTTTTGTTTGAAGATAGAAACGGTTTTAAGTTTATCATTTAAGTATATTATCCCTTGAACCACAATGACAAGGAATGCATATAAAAGAGTTGAAACAACTGAATTCCGTGAGGATTTTTTTTTCTAGTAGTGAGTTTCGAGTAAGAAAAGTGAGTTTCGAGTCTGAAAAAGTGAGTTTCGAGTTAAAAGAGTGAGTTTCGAGTTAAAAAATGAGTTTAAAAAAGAGTTTCGAGATTCGTGTTAAAAAAGTTTCGAGTTAAAAAGTGAGTTTCGAGTTAAAAAAGTGAGTTTCGAGTCAGAACAGAGATGACAACTAAGTCAAGTGTATATACTGTACAGTGAGCGGTTATGGATAAAAGTGTGTATGTATTTAATAACATTTGTGTGTTTTAATTGATTTCACGGTAAAGTTTATTTTTAAAAAATCGGGAAATAGTTGTTCATATCCGCAGTGAGTTAAATATTTATATTACTCTGACATGACGGATCGTTTTAGAAAAATCTATATCCCGGGTGACTGCATAAAAAAAACACGGAACATGCACTCAGAAATTCCTGTAAATGGTTCAAATGTGGCATACCTCAATCCGAAATAAACTGTTTTAAAATGATGATGTTTTTTCTCCACTTTTTTCATAATTTATTGGTTTGTTATAAGAAATAAACACTTGTCAGCACAAAAATAAACCTGTCACTCACGACTTTTCGGTATCGTCCCCCTTAATCTTCTTTTGTTTTGTTATTTTCCCTTAAAATGCCTTTACCTTCTGATCGAAGTATACACACCGGCGAAACAGGAAAAGTAAGTATCATTGTTGAAATGGACATTTAATTGTGCCAGTGTTCCATTGTAGTATTTTGTTTGTTAACTTTAGGTGTATGCAAACATAACTGACATTGTGACAGTCACACTCCACTGACACGCACTCTAAAAACAAACATCAACATTATCATTTGCATTAAAATAAAGATCACAAAAAAGCATGACACAAGCATGGGCAACATTACTGAAAGTTAGCAATCATCTGCATGAAATTGTATTAAATGATCCAGATTTTAACTATTAATAACTTACATGCGAGGATCCAGTTCCAATTTGATACCGGGGGGGGGGGGGGGGGGGGCCGACGTGTTGGCCAATGAAAATTACCATGCCGGTTCACCCTACTTTTTGTTTTGGTTAAGGGGGGGGGGGCTGCAAACTCACAGAACATAGTGCGGGGGGTGGGGGGTCCACCCTCTTTTATGTATATTTTATTTATGCATAATATCCAAACCTCGGGTGGGGGTGTCTGGACACCCGGTCCCCCCTCTGGATCTTCGCATGACTTAGTTCACTATATTTCTGATCACAATATTTTCCGCAAAATATTTATAGTGTATCAAGTGGTGAAAAAATTGTGGCCCGCCAGTGATTCGAATCCAATGCCCAAGCACCATACCACTGAGCTATCAAGCCACACGATCCAAAGCCTCCCGATTCTCCACCCAGTACCAGTACCCGGTTACATATACCACCTTCAAATTTATAATTTGGTACTTCTTGGAGACAGAAGCATTGTGAAATGTTCTCGAGGTTCCGAAGCAATTATCTAACTTGATTATTTCAATTGTAAATGTACATTCCTCCATGTTTTTTACGGTATATACATGGAATGAAATAAAGATATGTTGTTGTTTTGTTGTTGTTGTTGTTGTTTGTTTCTTTTTTTTGTTTTTTGCTGAATTCCACTGCATTCTGTTAAATGCACAGGGAATTCCCAATTCCCTGTGATCAAATGTGTATGCATGCTCATTCAAAATACATGTATATGATTAATTGGTATAAAATATTAGATAAAGAATTGTAATAGCTACAACGAGTTGCCTATTTTGAGTGTTTAAAACAGAATAAAGTTGATCAGTATGAGTCAGTTATTTCTCAAATGATGTTATTTTTAACTGTATCTTTTTATAGTCACTCAACAATAAGAATGATTTAATTATTTTACAGAAAGAAAAAAATAAAATCACGTAATCATTTTCTGCTAAATAAATAACCAGAGCAGGCTGCAAATTACGTATGCATAGAAAAATTGAGTAATAAGTGTTATACTGAATGTATAATTTAGTGACAGTAAAAAAGAATAATTTATGAAAAAAAAAAAAATGGGCCCCTATTTTAAACGCATGAGACCAGGTGTTATTTTCGTAGCCGAAACCTTATTTACGGGAAAATAGCTTACTTTCGTTATCTATACCGGCTAATCTCTACTGAGATCCGCTCCAGTTATTGTTTTCGTATTGGCCTCCGCTGGATCTCTACTCAGTCCTTATATAAAAGCTTCGTGAAATTTACACCGATACCCCTACTTCGTTTCGGCCGTTCAAATCGATTGTTTTGGGATGCACACCTAAAAATCCACGCATTTCTAGTAAGAAGACATATTTTTCTTTCCATTTCATTCAACATCATTGTCTTAGTTTACCGATTTCACCAGTTTTACAGTTACAGACCCACGAAACCTCCAAACTCGCCGTTTAAACCGCCATATTGTTTACATGCGATGGTTATCACGTGACTAATCCGTGATTGGATAACTACAGTTCGGTTCAACTCGTGGGTAATGCGGTATAGAGCGGTGTGTGGTTTTCTCGATCTATAAGTAAAAAGGATTTATTTCACATAAATTTATTTTGAAAAATCGTTTTAAACAGCAAAATTTCTTCGATTTTGCCAGGGCCGACTTACTGGCAAAAAGCATTTACCCTTTGCTGTTGAACAGTCGTAACTGAACCAAGATGTAGTTTAAACTGCTTCGCCACTAGTCACGTGATCAATATTTACAAAATGTCTGTTTAAAAATATGAGGTGAGCGGTTTTGCGATTTCCGTCGCCGTATTTCTTGAAATCGGCAAGCTAAGACAATGGTGTTGAATGAAATGGAAAGAAAAATTTGTCTTCTTACTAGACATGCATGGATTTTTAGGTGTGCATCCTAAAACAATCGATTTGAACGGCCGAAACGAGGTAGGGGTATCGGTGTAAATTTCCCGAAGCTTTTATAAGGCCTGAATAGAGAATACGAAAAAAATAACCGGAGCGGATCTCAGTAGAGATTACTATACCGGCTTATTTTGACACTGATTTTATTCATACTCGTCAGAGAGTCGGTAAAAAAGCTGTGTCAACAACTATAAGAATTAATTTGTGAAGGAAATATTATCAATGGGTTTAAACGATAGTTTGATTAATGAACGACCTCTGCTTCCCGAAACGTTTGGCGACAAAATCTTCATAACAAGGGAGTTAACAATGTATCACGAATACATTTATATCGAAACTCACTTTTTCTTGACTCGAAACTCACTTATTCTAACTCGAAACTCACCTTTTCCGACTCGAAACTCACTTTTTCTGACCCGAAACTCACTTTTCCAACTCGAAACTCACCATCGCAGATTAGAAACTTTTTTCCAGACTCGAAACTCACTTTTTGCAACTAGAAACTCACCTCTGGTAAACTCAAATAGTCAAGTCAAGTCACCTCTTCTAACTCGAAACTCACTACTCACTAAAAATTATATCTCTGAATCCGTGGGGTGTATACTTCCAATGGTGTCTCATGCATTCATATAATATAAACTGTCACCGACAAAAATGTTTTCTTAGTACTTTTAAAAACCGCATACATGCATTCACATACATATATAAGCCTGTCCTAGACCGATGACCAAATCCGGGAGGTCATGAGCACGATCCTTAACTTCGGAACACCTAAGTTGTTACTTTTGTATCTCCTTTGCTTGACTCTCAGCATATACAGGGATTTCTAGGAATGGTTGACATGGTGTCAGGGCTCGAATTCCGACAAAAATACTTAGCGCTAAATAATACTTAAATTCTTAAACTAGGTAGATACACATTCCACCATTACTTTTTTTACGACTAAGATGAAATGATTATTACCTTAATAACTAACAATAATTGATAAGAAATGAAACCTTTTTATTAGAGAAACAAGACTAATGAAATTCGCCCTTCAGTATTTAAGTTTTACTTAGCGCTAAGAATTGTTGGTGGAATTCGACCTAGGATAAAGTGACTCGGTATGATACCATGCCACTTGTGTATGGTGAGGTGGCAATTTATCGTGTTTATTCATAAAAGGTAACCAAATGACATATTGTCGGTGGGAAATGAAACAAACAACAAGCAGACACAAAATACCTGAAACTTCTCGCAGTTCATTTCAACAAACTTCCTGCTTGATAAACTTTATGAGTTCGTGTCGAAACTGTGTCATACACGGTTTCTTTTATTATTACTTTTCTTTTACTTCATATTTCATTTTAAATATTTTCATATTTTTTTTCGTGCATATGAAGGGTGATTTATGGTCCCTATGAAATTTGTGCAAAAGATCTGACACTATAATTTAAATGGATAATATAAGCTCTTAACATCATTTTATGAATTTCATCATAGGTTATACAAAGTCAAAAAATGAAGTGATAACTTTTCCTAAAGTTTGATTATACACGTATTTAATCATTGAAGCGCTATGCTTCAAGATTTCCGCAAGTGTTTAATATTCGCTAATTTTGACGAATGCGCGAATTTATGCAAAACTAATCATTGATATTTTTATAGATTGCTAACAAAATCACTAGAGCACATATGTATTTGTGGAATCTAAAAACGTCATATTTAAGATGGTAGAATATTCAACTGCTATCACACAAAATCAATAAAGAAAAGAAGTGCGCACATGTAGGTGACTGGATAGCGTAGTGGTAACGCGCCTCGCTTCTCTCCAATGCGTCCCGAATTCGATTCCTGGTCACGTAGGTGGAAAGGTACAGTGGTCGCCCGTGCAGACACGTGGGTTTTTTCCGGTTTCTTCCCACAATAATAACCCGGTACGCCACCACCAGAGCCATCGAGAGTGATTAATATAAGTTGTGATAACTTGTTTCGTAATTGATGTAAAATAAATAAACCTTAAGCTAATGCGCAAATATCCCGATTTTGAAAACATTCAAATAACGTGTATTCATTTCTTCCGAAACTGTTTCTTACTAGTTTCTTAGTTATATCTTATTTGTTTAATAAAATACACATATGTTTATTAAAATATTGAAATAAGGTAATGATATATATTAATTATTCTATTAAAGAAATGAAAAACGTATAACAATGATATACGGATAATTTCATGATTAACGAGGTATCAACTCCGCAATTAACGTCAACAAAAGACAACTCCATTTCCCGAAGCAGACAAAGACGAAAAAGCAAGCAGACAGTGCGCGTGCAGACGACAATGCAGACGTTTGTTAGTGATGTGACGTAATAGCAAGCAAGGAGGCGACATCAGCTTGACATCGGAATCTGTAATGTAAACACACAAGTCATTATTCTTAATTTCTGTTTTTCTACACGCATCAAGTAATTGACAATAGTGGAGACACCTAACCACATGCAACTTTTATTTATTTGTTTATTTATCATTTACCGGTAGTTTTCTTTTGTTTTGGAACATGAGTATGCTAGTTTGATAGTCAGCATTTTCAAGATCCGTTTCATTTGACTTCAAACGAGAAGATACCTACTTAAATGTATACATATCACAGCTGTATGATAATGTCAATCTGCTTTTTTTTTCTCAAAAATAAGTTGTTGTTTTTTTAATCAATAACCCTTTTGTGTTTTATTATGCAAATAAACCTTGCTTACGACTTAGAGAATTCCAGACTAATTTGTTCATACGAAAGCCCAGGTGTACTGGTCATCGTGTAGACACTGGTTGAAGGTGTCAGAGGGCACATAAAAATAAAATATAACGTAGCGTTAATGAAATATTCTTACATATTTATATAATTTTGATTTCACTATGTATGTTTTGTTTCCGCATGTCATTGTAAATGCTGAGGTTTATGGCGATGTGCTGAGTGCCTAAGCCTATAATAAAATTATGTTCTGATCTGTTAAAGATCGCAGAGTCATTGGGCGATTTTTTTTCAGGTAGGTATTTGATATCTTGAATAATAGCAAATACAAGAGTACATCTTACTTAATATGATTCAAGTCATTTGATTTTACCTGGTTTCTTCCAGCAGCAACAAGATTCAAGTTTCAAGGAATCAAAATGCTTACGCAATTATAGTATAATACCTTGAGGAAATCATTGGTGCAAAACAAGAATTCTGAACATTAATTCAAGGAGAGAAGAATTTTCTCAAATTTTCTTTAATATATAAGGAAATTAGCTGCCCCCATAGGGGTCTCATTTTTCAAGGGATCAACTTTATTTTAACAATTACTGTAGACAGTCATGACGTGACCATTTATGCTTAATGAAATGAAATTCTGACCACTGGCTTCAAAGAGGAAGAATTTTTTGAAATTTTCTATATAAAATATAAAAGGAAAGTAGGTGACCCCCTAGGGGCCTCATTTTTCATGGGATCAACTTTATCTAAGCAATTATAGTAGACAGTGATGAGGTGACCATTTGTGCTAAATGAAATTAAATTCTGACCATTGGCTTCATAGAAGACGAATTAGAGGCGCCGTGGTCCAGTGTTAACGTATCCGATTACGGATCCGTAGGTTGTGGGTTCGAACCTCGTTGGAGGCAAGAATTATTCATGACCTTCCCAGGCGCAAAGTACTGGTCCAACCCAGGAACCGTCGAGAGGGATTAATATAAGTTGTAAGAACTTGTTTCCCAATCGACGTAAAATAGAAGACGAATTTTGAAATTTTCTATAAAGAGAATATAAGGAATTAGCCAACCCCCCAGGGGCCTCATTTTTTAAAGGATCAACTTCATTTTAGCAATTATGGTAGAGCACTATGAGGAAGTCATTTATACCAAATTAAATTCTGACCATTGGTTTCAGAGGAGAAGATTTTTGAAGTTTTTAAATTAAAATTCTGTTGGTCGCCATAACAACCAAAGTTCTGCATGGATCAAGTGTATTTTAGCAACTTTTCTGAAGATTCATCAAAGGATGATCCATGCCAAGTTACTCAGCGGTTTCAGAAGAGATTCTTTTAAAGCAATTTGATGATGATGTACGACGCACGACGGACGATCCCAATAACCCACCTTGAGCATGTTGCCCTGGTGAGCTAAAAAGAAATAATACAGTCCGTTAAAGGTTCAAATTCGTATATTGATATTGGCATATACATGAATATATGTAAATGCAATAGTATGTATGTACTCAGCGAATATACAGGTAACATTGTGTCACACAAGATTCATACAAACTGTCCTGAAAGTATTGCACAACCTTTCTCGTAAAAAGCAAGCATACTGTATCAAAGTATACGGTAACAACGACTGTTGGACATCAGCTATCATCTTTACAATGCATTCATTTAACTCCCGATTAGAGAACGAGCTTTGAACAAGAATTTCATATTTCCTTTTTTTAATGAAATTAAAACACTGTTAGTTTCCACGTGATTCGGAAATTGCATATGTCGACATAAGGTTCCGCTACGGCCTAGCCGCACCTCCACCGCCCACAAGTTGGCGTAAAATATCAACAATACTAGAAGCTGACCATGCGGATCCAGAACCTCCGGCGTTCGACTGTCCAGTCTTTGGTGGGGGTGGTGGGTTTTCCGTAGTAGGGCCTGAATTCCACGTCCACACTGAGTTAGCCTTGGAGTCCCAATTCCGTCTCACTCCATTGCCACTGGGCTGGTTCGAACCTGGGTTTTGGTACTGCCAGCTGCTGACAGTCGACGGTCCGGAGCCACCTTGTTGCCAACTGTTCCCACCGGACCATGATGAACCACCGCTGCCGGAGGCAGGATTCCAGGAACTTCCGGTTCCCCATGAGCTGGAACCAGAGCCACCCAGTCCTGCAATACTACCCAAAGAACCACCCGCTCCCCAGGCACCTTTCCCCCCAGCGCCGCCTGCAGCCGCTCCGCCGTTTAAGGACCACCAATTAACCGGGGCCTGTGTGGCAGCATTACCCCCACCAGACAACCAGGGATCAATGGTAATTGCCACTGGACCGTTCTCTCCGCCTCCCGCCGTTTCTGCAACATCAGATTGCATATTGATAATGCTCTTTAACATACTGGTACAACATACTGATTGCATATTAATAATACATTGGTAACATACTAACTTACTGCATACTAATAATACACTCATAACATACTGGTAACATTCTGATTGCATACTGTTAATACACTGATAACATACTGGTGACAATCTTATTGCATACTGGCAAGATACTGATAACATTCTGATTGCATAGTAGAAATATACTGATAACATACTGGTAACAGTATGATTGCAAACTGGCAATATACTGGTAACATATTAGTAACATTCTGATTGCATACTGGCAATATACTGGTAAGACTCTGATTGCATACTGTTAATACACTGGAAACATACTGATAATTAACTTAAAACATACCGGTTACATACAGATTGCACCTTGATAATACACTGATATCATACTGGTAACATAACTATTTGCATACTGATGATTTACTGGATACACACAGGTTACTTTGTGATTGCATATTGTTAATACGATGATAAAATACTGATAACATTTTGCGACTTGAATGTTTTACGATGTACGTACGAAATACCTGCAAATTGTTAACATCAGTCACCATGTCTACAATCAGTATAACTGTACCGGAAGTGCCAACGGAACTAATCTTCTCGCTACTCATAATTATATATATAGAAATCTGTTAAAACGTAAGTTTGTCAAAAGTTGTTGTTTTTTCTGTTGTTGTTGGTTTTTTTCTCCCGAAATGTGCACAGTCATTTAAACTGTTTTGCGTAAAGTAAGCACAACTTAGTCGATTTAAAAATTAAAGTTAAAACTATCACTACTCACGTGCAAGCGTTGGGTCTAATCTGACAAAACCGGATTTGATATTTGTGTAGTATATGGTTAAATTGACCACGACAGTAGCTCTGAAAAAAACGAAATACAGTCAATGAAATTATCTGTACGTGCATACACAAGTAACACAGCAACACAGACATTTATTTTAAAAATTACATATTGAAAATAGAAAGAGTTTATCCAAGAGATTTTCGGATTTTCGAATTGTACATCAAGATGTAGATGAGTTGTAAATAATTATGTAATCGAGTAGAAATGGCGTAGTCGTGTAGTATAAAATTGTGTACGATATGACTTAGTTGAGAAGTAAAGTACCATGGCGTAGTCGTGTAGTATAACATTGTGTCGATATGACTTAGTTGAGAAGTAAAGTACCATGGCTGTCGGTATATATTGGTCGATATGATAGTAGAAGTAAAGTACCATGGCGTAGTCGTGTAGTATAATATTGTTTACCATATGACGTAGTTGAGAAGTAAAGTACCATGGCGTAGTCGTGTAGTATAATATTGTGTTGTTGTTGTATTGGGGTTTACCGTCGCTGCGATAGTATTTCAATTATATAGCGACGTCCAGCTAATTACAAGTGGAGGAAGACCCCGAGTACACAGAGGTACCCGGGTAGAACCACCGACCTACCGCAAGCCAGCTGGAAGGCTTCCTCACATGAAAAATTCGAAGTCCCTACTGGGATTCGAACCCACAGCGGTGAGGGGCTGAGAGATTTGTATAATATTGTGTGCGATATGACGCAGTTGAAAAGTAAAGAACCATGGCGTAGTCGTGTAGTATAATATTGGGTACGATATGACTTAGTTGAGAAGTAAAGTACCATGGCGTAGTCGTGTAGTATAATATTGGGTACGATATGACTTAGTTGAGAAGTAAAGAACCATGGCGTAGTCGTGTAGTATAATATTGGGTACGATATGACTTAGTTGAGAAGTAAAGTACCATGGCGTAGTCGTGTAGTATAATATTGGGTACGATATGACGCAGTTGAGAAGTAAAGAACCATGGCGTAGTCGTGTAGTATAATATTGGGTACGATATGACTTAGTTGAAAAGTAAAGAACCATGGCGTAGTCGTGTAGTATAATATTGGGTACGATATGACGCAGTTGAGAAGTAAAGTACCATGGCGTAGTTGTGTAGTATAATATTGGGTACGATATGACGCAGTTGAGAAGTAAAGAACCATGGCGTAGTCGTGTAGTATAATATTGGGTACGATATGACTTAGTTGAGAAGTAAAGTACCATGGCGTAGTTGTGTAGTATAATATTGGGTACGATATGACGCAGTTGAGAAGTAAAGAACCATGGCGTAGTTGTGTAGTATAATAATGGGTACGATATGACGTAGTTAAGAAGTAAAGTACCATGGCGTAGTTTTGTATTTAAGCATTTTGTACTATGACGTGGTTGTGTTGTAGGGAGTTAACTATTTCTTAAAAGGCACAACTTAAAGCATGGTGTTATGACATAATGTGTGATAAGCATGACATATATGTCAAAGCTGACTTTTAAAGTAGGATATTAAATACTGTAAATGAGTAGTGTAGGATTGAAAAAAAAAAGAGAGAAGAAAACGTACATAAATTGTATGTTCTCCGACATCATGTTTTCCGGGCCATACCAGAGGACGGACACAGAATCCTTGTACGAGTTGTTCTGGTGGGTAATGGTGTCGGCCCGACCCAGGCAGCTGAGGCTCCGTCCCGACCCGTCCTCACTGTAGAATATCCCTGTGGGCCAGTCCTTGGCACCCTCTTCCGCCGCCACCATCATGAACCCCTTGAATGGAGGACCCCAAAGTGTTACTGGAATAAAGTACACACAATTTGTTGATTACTTAAATGAAGAACATTCATCACGCTTTTTTTTAAATGTACTTCAATATTGTGATTCTGATTCGACGCACCTTACAAACACATTTATTTTGAGTGATCTTTCAGAGATACAAATTATTATGATATATTTATTATAATCAATGAAAGAAAGTAATAAAATGTGCTGTAGATTCCCCCAATAAAAGGTTGTACGTTTTCGCATCGGAATTTCAGCGTTATAAGAATCAAGCTCAATTAAAAAAAAGAGTTTTCCAGCGAGCCGAATTCGAACAAGCGACCTACGTTAACCCGGACAAGCAAACAAGCGTCCCATTGTCATCATGATATTGATCGTGTGAATCTCCCCCATCTTTGGGGAAAAAGTATACATGTATAAAGAATAGCTCTTACATATCTGAAAATGAATAAGACCATAAATATATATATGTAAAAATATATGTCCCGCGAGCCGGATTCGAACCAGCGACCTAAGGATGACACTGTTATTTCCACTACAGTCCTCCGCTCTACCAGCTGAGCTATCACGGGAACATTCTTGTATTAAATAATATTACATAAAAAGCCATAGATAATATGTCTGATATCACCCGTCTTATAAATAACGTTTTGTCAGACATTTAGCTTTATTTTGACGTTTTTCTCGCCACGTGTTTGACACATATACGATGATATATAAACATATTACGCAACTTTATAAACGTTTTTTGTTATACACCTTACGATAATTTACATTTTTGCCCCATTAATACTGTAAATTTTCGATAAATGTTTACAATAAGGTGTTATCTGGGGACTAAGACAGTTGCTACAGACCACTCCACTCCGAAATTAGACGTGAACTTATTATTTTAATCTTTATCGCGTGAAGCTTCTTCTTGTGGAATGTTTACATATTTAGGAGCTAACATTCTTATACTGTTTTGAAATATAAGATACCTAAATGGATACATTTTTATGTAGAAACACGCTTATATATGACTTAAAACACTATCAAATTTTCTACAAATTATCAATGTCAAATAAAAAAAATATAAGAAGAAAACCGTCCCGCGAGCCGGATTCGAACCAGCGACCTAAGGATGACAATGTAACTACCACTACAGTCCTCCGCTCTACCAACTGAGCTATCACGGGATGACATCCTAATTTGCTATTTGTTTACAGGAGTATGTCATATCTTACGCTTCATTGTTCACTTGGGCAATGACCAGGTTAAACATTAGGCATATCTCAAAATATATGCGTTTTTCAGACCTCCTTACAAGTCTCCCTAGTGGAATATGGGCTGACAAGTCTCCCCAGTGGAATAAGAACTGACAAGTCTTCTTATTGGAATTGGGACTGGCAAGCCTAACTAGTGGAATAGGGGCTGATAAGTGGAATGGAATATGTGCTGACAAGTCTCCCTATTGGAATATGGGCTGACAAGTCTCCCAAGTGGAATAGGGCCAGACAAGTATCCCTAGTGGAATATGGACTGACAAGTCTCCCAAGTGGAATAGGGGCAGACAAGTCTCCCTAGTGGAATAGGGACTGACATGTCTCCCATGTGGAATATGAGCTGACAAGTCTCCCTAGTGGAATAGGGACTGATATGTCTCCCCAGTGGAATATGAGCTGACAAGTATCCCTAGTGGAATAGGGACTGATATGTCTCCCCAGTGGAATATGAGCTGACAAGTATCCCTAGTGGGATATGAGCTGACAAGTCTCCCCAGTGGAATAGGGACTGATATGTCTCCCCAGTGGAATATGAGCTGACAAGTCTCCCTAGTGGAATATGAGCTGACAAGTCTCCCTAGTGGAATATGAGCTGACAAGTCTCCCTAGTGGAATAGGGACTGATATGTCTCCCCAGTGGAATATGAGCTGACAAGTATCCCTAGTGGAATATGAGCTGACAAGTCTCCCTAGTGGAATAGGGACTGATATGTCTCCCCAGTGGAATATGAGCTGACAAGTATCCCTAGTGGAATATGAGCTGACAAGTCTCCCCAGTGGAATATGAGCTGACAAGTCTCCCCAGTGGAATATGAGCTGACAAGTCTCCCTAGTGGAATAGGGACTGACATGTCTCCCCAGTGGAATATGGGCTGACAAGTCTCCCAAGTGAAATATGGGATGACAAGTCTCCCTAGTGGAATATGGGCTGACAAGTCTCCCAAGAGGAATAGGGGCAGACAATCACCCCAGTGGAATATGGGCTGACAAGTCTCCCTAGTGGAATAGGGACTGACATGCCTCCCCAGTGGAATATGAGCTGACAAGTATCCCTAGTGGATAAGGAACTGACAAGTATTTCTATTTTGGTCTGGCAAGCCTCCCTAATGGAATAGCGACTGACAAGTCAACCTTGTGATATGAGCATACAATTTTTCCTAGTTGGTAACGTCAAGGGGGTGACGCCATTAGAGCGGTCAGATGCTTTTTCTGTATTCCTTAATAAATTAACAATTTTGAAGACGTAGAACTCCCTGATGTAATGGAATAGAGAAAATAATCTCAACTTTTGCATATTTGCTATGTTAAGAATGCTTTTACAGAAAGGTCTTTAAGTTTTCAAAATTTATTTTATTTTTGGGAATACAGAATCTGAGATTTTTTTTATTGAAGAACTCAACTTGAGATAATTTGTGAAACGCAGGCCTATATCGATTTATCATTTGACAGTCATAATGCCGTTTCTAGCTAATAACAGATCGGTGAAGGTAAAATGTTGCGGTAGAACCACTTACGAGGTTTAAAGGTTAATCCAGATGAAAAATCTCAGTGACACCAACAAACCAGTCCCATCAACGGTGATATTTAGACATCGACTATACCCCTTTGCAATGGGTGCGCCTTTTTCTATGCCTTTGCCTATTTAGGGCACCATTACATGGTGCGGATGTCCTATAGTAATCGCCCTATCCATCCGTCACGCTTTCCCTAACTCACATAGTTTTTCGGATCTTCATTACACTAGTTTAGAATGTTTGTTGGTATGAAATCAATTTCAAGTTCAATAAGCAACCAATTCACTTAAGGCACTTCGGAGTTATAGCCCTTGGATTAGTAAAAAAAAAAATGGACATTTTAGCTTTGTCCGCTCTACGAGCTCAACTAGCTTCAATTAGATCTTCACCAAATTTGCTGAGAAGATTTTTAGGTATAAAATCTACGCCAACTTCAAAAAACAGCTAAATCGCTTAAGGCACTACCGAGTTATGGCTCTTGAATCAGTAAGAATTGGACGCTTTAGTTTTTTTCCGCTTTTTAAGTTAAACATTTCTTTTCGGAACTTTACTTATCTTGCTGAAAATGTATGAAGGTGTAAAGTTTAAATCTATGAAGGTAAAAAGTCTAGATCAAGTTCAATAAATAGCAAAATTGACATAGGCACTTGAGAGTTATGACCCTTGAAATAGCCAAAATTGCCTATTTAGTTTTCATTTGTCCTCACAAATCCTCACCTTTATTTCACTTTTGGTAATCATCCCACTTCCTATATTTTTTAAAAAAAAACAAAAAAAAAAACTCATAAACATTGAAAAATAAATAGCATAAATAAATTCAAAATAAATATAATAAGGGCCGGTAAAAATATAATTATGCTGATGCATTTACCCCCCCCCCCTTACTGTGTTAGTGATTTAGTTTAACCATCAAACGACCTATTTGCCTTGATGATGTTTCACATGTAATGCCTACATTTTTCCATACCTATTCAAAACTAAGGTCTCACCTGTCTTTGAACGAATGCTTGAGTAATGTACCACTTTCTCCAAACTAGGTGGGCTAGGACTCTATATAATTACTAAACGTCATCTGTCGTTTCTCTTTTTTCATTGCAAATTGTCTATGACAACACACATTCGTTAGCTGATCAGCCACTATAAGGGCCTGGGTGGTGGTTTGAACATGGTGATAATCCATCAAACATACCAAAACTATTTTCTTTTTTTTTTGGCCTAACGTCAAAGATTCTTGGAGTCCTAGATCAGCAATATGTCACGAAACTTATTATGAAACCGTACATTATGTAGGCGTTATTACTTGGTTAAGGTTGCATTTTCCCAATGATTCGTGGATACCGTCATAGAATATGATGGTAATATACATTTGTACGACCTTCGTTATCAAGTAATGTCAGGTAACGTATTTCCATCTTTTAATATACAGTACCGGAGAACAAAAAACAATCGTTATATATATTTGATCATCAATATTCCAAAGAAATCAATTGGCAATCTTGCGGTACTAGCGCCAGTGATAATTCTAGATTTTACGCAAGTCGGAATAAACAATCGGTCTGATTTACAAAATAAGGAAATAAAAGAAGGGGATTCGCTCGAAATACATACTTGAGAGGATGTCTTAAAACTGTAGTAGTCCTTATGTGTTTTTAATGTATTAAACTACAGGGGTAAACGTGCGTTGACCCTTGGGAGTACGGCCAAGTGGTGGTCTGCTTATCAAATTGATTTATGCAACAAATAACGAGAAGAGGAGAGAGTATTTGAATTAGGATTCCTTATAGAAAATTGGTCTTAATATTAACGAGATGGTCTTTATTTAACTGCAAGTTTTATGTATAAAAAATGTTACATAGCTGACATAATTAAGATTCATGTATATACCGGATCACGTGTATATATATCATACATGAAGTCCAATGATAGTCACGACCAGTCGGACCGCCTTCACCCCGTCACACGGCATGTCATCAACTGTCGACTGTCACATCCGTCATGCGCAGTGTGTAGTTTGACATGACGTGTCAAATCGTGTCCCTCTACACATTGTGTAATGTAGACACCTCGTAAATCACCAAATCTCAAGTTTATGTTTCTCTTACCTTTCTGACCTAATAGACATTACAGTATATATCGTACCTATACTTTCTTACGTGTGCACGTCTAATAAATGAAAGGACACTCTTTGAGAATATTAACATTTTTAAAATTATTAACATGCTTATGGATATATAAAATAAATAATTTTTCTACAGTGTAAAAAAATGACAATGCTTTAAAGTTGGTCAGTTGCAAGTTTTGATATAACAAATCTTACCTACAATTCAACTATTTCATTTGGTATTCATTTGGTAGTATGCTACAACTTTCAGTACTACCGAACATTTATTATTTAAAACGGAGTTTTACAAATTGTCCTTTTTATAACTCTGTTAACTACCACATTTCACTGAAATAACCCCCCTGATCAGAAACATTAGCTTAGTTGTGGTCCGAAGGATAAGGGTGCGAATCGTATGCCCCCCCCTGTCTCTCTGGATTAGTATAGTTCTTCAATACTTTCACATAGATACGCACTACGCCACGCACAAACCTTGACCTTCACTGTGGCTGGTACACTGGGTGACTGTGTACATAATTATATGGTATTTGATGAACATGTTTATGCAATTATGCAAAACATCACATATATTACGATTGACGCTTAACATCGTTTTATTGGTTTTTATTAATGGAGGAAATAAATAAATGCACATTGCGTTAAATTAAATTCAGTCTTATGCAAGCAATGGGTTGTAGATTAATCGTTATATGAGGATAATACATACGAAATAATCTATGTATATCTAAGCATGTCTAAAATAATAAAGTGGATCATACATGTATTGTCTAGGTCGTCCCTCACAGGAACAAATCCACGTGTTTCCTGTGAGAACCCTTTTCAATGGACGGCAGACAAGAGAGGTTAGACAATATTTAGTTTAGTTCAAGTTGACAAAGACATGTAAACTAAAACTTTGGTTTTGTATATGGAATTCCAGACTACAGACAATGCAAATCTTTTTTAAGAACAAATCAGTATGACGTGTGTAGCCATGGAAACATTGCGGTCCTTAGGTCGCTGGTTCGAATCTGAATCGAATTTCTTATTATTTAAAAAAAAAACTCAGAAAAAGGTCACATATTTGCTTTTTATAAGTACATTATTTTTCACCAGAAAGAGACTGTTCACATTATCAATATCAAATGAAGTGATAGCATTATTTATTTTTCCAAAAGAAAAACATAATTCCTGTGATTTAAACGACTGGAAAGAGGAATATGGTAACTACATTAAAAGTGTAATATCTCGGATCAGTTTAGTTCTTCAGATACCATCTCGTGACAACTCAGGACTGAAGTGGAAGTAACATTGTCATCCTTATGTCGCTGGTTCGAATCGGCTGTGGGCGCTTTTTTTTGGAAAAAATTGTAATACGTTGGCGTCGTGACTGTCCTTTTATGTTCTGCAGAATCATCGCCCATACAAAATTTATTTCTAAATGCTGACGATATATGTCTATTCAGTATATTTTTGAAAATTCTTTTTGCATTTCTTAAATTAAAATCGTTCTTGATATGCAAATACATGAGTGATATGCAAATACATGAGTTTGTTTATGATTATTTACCTTGAGACTTACTTCCTGCAGAAGTAAGAACTGGATTTTTCAAATTCAATACACCATTTCACTCCGAAATGAAACGTAAACCTACTTAGATCAACGAGTACTCCCCGAACACATAATCTACATGCTGGTGTTTAATTCCACATATTGTTCAATAAGAAATAAACATACTTTTGAGATTTTTCCCAGTCACTGATTGGTCTACTTAAATCAGCGAATTATACCGGATATTGCCGAACCCCTAGTGAAACGATCTATAGTAGCCCTGAATGCATAAACGTATTCTGCCATGGCGAAAGTTTGACACACATATATTCCAGGTAACAATTACATTAACAAACATGTCCGATTTACGTTGACAGGGCAACAAGTTTTACAACTCACATTTAAACTTCTCGACTGCTCCTGGGTCTGTTCATGGGTTGTATCAAAACTTTGTGCTCACCGGATCACAACATCAAATTACATTATAAATATAAAGACCCCCAGCATCGATGGGCAATTACCATTAGTCGGACATAATGAAAACAAAAACAAATGAAGAATACATTTTGTATATGGTTTGCATCTGTCATCGTGAAAGCATATATCCTGGAGAATACTCACTGTCTTATGCTGCTATTCATGTTAAGCCCCTATACAGAAGACAAGGTGGGTTACTATAATAAACAAAACAGTCTACTGCCGATAAGTATATTCTGTATATAAAGTTTCATCGAGACTGAGCAACAGATAGTATTCATCACAGTCCGATCAGATTTGGAAGTTAAACATTTGAACAATTTGGAAGATGGATATGAATCAAAACGACCCCGAAAAAAAAAGATTACTTTTTCGGGGCGATTTCTATCCCTTAAAGAACCCTGGTGGTAACAACACCAAGGACAGAAATAATGTCGAGACAAAAGCAAAGTGTCAGACGTATTTAATTTAATAAATGAGTTTCATCTTTGTGTTAACAAACATATTCTATACCGAATGTCCTGTTTACTGACTTCGAATATTCTCGCTTTCATTTCTGTGATATTTAAAATCAAAATGTTCCTATATACATATTTGTATTTTTTCTTTTATAAAATCAAGGTTTAAAAATAGAGCATTTGAACATAAATTAAAAAAAAAAAAAATTTTTCGTGATTTTCGGCATCTTTAACATGATGTCGGAATAGTCAACTCGTGTGTTTAAAAAAGAAAAATAATGAAAAATAAAATAAATCAGTTTTATGGTACTGTTTTGTTCTTACATTTTTTGCATGTAATTTAATTTTGTGGTACTTACAAAAAGCTTAAGTAAACAATCTTAGTACAAGCAATTTCTCATCAAAATATGTACTTTTTATCAAGGCAGTCTAGTACTTTAGTGTCATTTTCAGTCACGATCACTGCTGTAGAAGGTATCACAAACTCAGCCATATACAAACACGCCTCAAGATGTTTACAACCAAAACCTTAAGTATGTTTACTGTGGCATGCGTGGAATGACACGGTGTAAAATATATGCTCACTTTTTATTCTGTCCTGAATTTAAATTAAGGAGTCGGACGAAAGTTATGTTGAGTCATGAAAACAACTTTGCTAAATATCTTTATTAGTCCCCTACCGGTGTTTACAGCGGAGGGGACTATAGGTTTTGCCATCCGTCTGTCTATCCGTCCGTCCGTCCGTCCGGATGTCCGGAAAACTGGTACCCGCAATAACTTAAAAACTGTTAAAACTTTGAAAATTGGAATATAAATAGTTGGCAGTATGGAGATTCTGCACGCACCTTTTTTCTCGGACCAAAATTCTGATTGCTATGGTAACGGAGAAATTATGCACCTCACCGGTAGGGGAATCAAGTGTTGCGTGCAACACCAGTTACTTGTATTTAACTGGGTTCCATATCCAAACAATAACACGTCAGTCAATGATATATTTATATCTTAACAGTTTTAATTTTTCAAGTCAGAACATTGATTTTGTAGGGAAAAGGGGCGGCAGCTCGTGCCGGGGTAAACGAGTCAGTTTTTGTATTACTCTTTATGACAAATCTTATTCAACAGACTATCTTTTTACAAAGATTAATATGGAACATGTTCAAAATGGATTTCAGTCTGCAGGACATTGTGGGACATAGGAAACTTTAATTATTGTCCGCCAGACATTAGTTTCCATTTTAAACTAAGTAGGTACGGCGGCATGAGAAAGTACGATTATTCAGTTAATAGGAAAGATAAGTAAAAACTACGGACTACTGACAAGTATGTGGCAAACCTAATTAAGAAAACTTTTTCAAAACTACCTACACGTCATGTTCAAAATAGTTTGAATACGAAGCTGATACTATTGAGATAATGGTCAGATAATATATAGATAGATTGGTTGGGGCAATTAGAGTAAAAGTTGCTTCGAACATGTACTTGCTAAATTTGAGAGAAATATTCATTTGTTTGTTTAATGGATTTAACGTTCCACCGTGGGTATTTCAGTCATTTGGAAACAGTGTCTACTTGTGAGGGAAATGTGTATTTGCCATTAGCTGGTTGTATAAAACTGACAGACCGCTTAGTGAAGGTGACCACTGTTACAGGTGTAAATGACGATTAATTCTAAAAGCGGCCAGGGGATCACAAAACGTTATTCTGTTGACCTAATTATGAAATATAAAAAAGCAATGAAGCACCCAAGGTCGCCCCTGAGAGACGCCAACATAGGCACTCATTTGATAAACTCTTGACATGTTTATGAACAATAATTAATGGAACACATTGTATACATGTCTAGTTATTTAAGAGTATGTAACTTGCGGGGAAAGGTTTTGATACCTACTTATGAGGGAATTTCTGTCATCTCAAATACCAAAATGGAAAGCAAAATGGACACAAATAGATTTTAATGTGATGATATAGTGCATGTGACACGTTGCGGTTTGTTTGTTTCAAGACCTTTTATATCTATTTATATGACAATGCTTTATTATAATAGTTGTAAATGTGCCAACAAAGACCGTTTCTTTTTATTATCTAATTGTCGATGACTGGAATAGTATTTCCCTGTATTTATTTAACTATGCGCTAATTATTTTTGGCGGTAGTTAACCGATGGACAATTCGAATGCTACATGCATCAGTTGCCATTTCAGAAATATTTCCTTGCATTTTTTATCACAAATATTACAATAATATTACAGAAATTATTCGTTTCAGACTGTTTTCTACAAACAAAATCACAAATACAGCCCGTGTGTGTCTCTCTCTCTCTCTCTCTCTCTCTCTCCACACACACACACACACGCACACAAAGATACAGTACCTCTAATCGGTCGGTCTGGACGGAAGACATCGGCCGATGTTGTTATATTATACAGTCCCATTGCCCGTGTTGGAAACACTTTCCTGAATGTGTGAGGATGAATGTGTCTTGGCGTCATGTAGAAACATGATTCCGGCGGAGCACCGTTTGGTTTACACGAAACGTAATATATACAACATAGTATTCCAAACAACTGATGAATGCCTTTCATTTTCCTTCTTGAGTTTTATTTCCGCATTGGCCAAACCCACAAAATCCGAAGAAATCCGAGTATGTTTTTACGATTGACACAAGATGTTTGACCCTCTGGTGCAAAAAGTTGATGTAGGCAAAAAATCGGACTCTACTTCTCGGATATCTTATGTCAATTGTCCATGTCTTGCCTGAGAGCCCCGAAATATACTCTGTATTTTGATTGGTTGACATTTACGATGACGTCACTTGCAAAAGATTCTGAATGGTGAGTTGTCCTGGTAACATGACATGAACAGGGGCTGCCCGAACATGGCGATGACAAGTGATTGTGGCGCGGAGTATAATAACGACAATAAAACCTGTCTACTTGATGGCGGCTTGACTTTAAATGCATCCACGGGGACGTGCGTCAATGTGCGACAATCTGTTTAGTACTCAGTCGGACGCCATGCATACCGAATGCGTGCAACAGAAAATCAGTGCATCATTAATAACAGAGCTAATAAGTAAAATTACTGAGGTAAATAAACTTTATGATCATGAAAAATATATGAGATGACATCCTCGTTTGCTCTGAGGGACGGATAATTATGAAGTTCTGTATAGGTGACCAAACAACAGGTGGCGACACTACAAATACAAACATAAACGATCGATAATTGTAAAAAGGACCAATATGCAATCCTACATGCGAAATTAAAGTATTTATCAATAAATGAAATTGTACATAAAAACGCAATACATGTATAACGAGTACTAAAAGAATTAAAAAAACGTGTCGTGCGACGAAAGGTTCAGCTGTCTTCACAAACACACACACACACACACACACACACACACACATATATATATATATATATATATATATATATATATATATATACACACACACACACACACACACATTGACAATCATGGACAGTATTTCAGGCAGATAGAGACAACCTGCACATTACAGTCGGAAGAAGACTTTCAAGCACATATCTTCCCAGGTAGAACCATCATTAAGGTCTTATTAGTACGGAATAGTTAATCAAAATAATTTTATAAACAATTACATAATAAAAGAGTGACAAAAGAAAATAAAGATACAGATATTTTATTAAGCAGTGAAAGCAAATATAATATCCCATTAAAAATAAAATCAAAGCGCAAAGGCACTGGAGTTGTATATCTCAAGTAAACAAGGGTTTCGCGGACGTGTTTTACTGTATGTGAAATACATATAATAATTTAATAGTATGAAGAACATGAATAACTCAAAATAAAAAAAAATATAATAATATATCAAAAAATATTTGTATCAATTATTAAGAAATTCACAAATTTACATATTTCTTATTTTTAGATCTAATAAATCCGACATATCTTTGAACATTTACACTAAGATTAAGAAATGCATTCACTACGATATGAATGATTACGTCGCTCTGGAGCAACCTTACCGATGTTTTGCGTTTCACAGACGCTAGATTCAACTTTTCATATAGACTCGTTTTGAGCATTGGCAAACAGAACAGACCCAGATCAGACAGTAAGAGCTGTAACATTGAATGTTTACTCAAAACATTATTGTAACTCAGATTCTACAGTTTGAATGGCATTATAATCCACCGTTTCATATACAATTTAAAGTTAAGTTAATAAATATTCATGATGCCATTAATTAATGAGGTACAGGGCTAAAGAGAGGCGTATACGACCCCTTCAGGAGTGGGTTTCTTTCATCCGAATAATTCAAACCTTCGAGCTTGAAAAAAGTATAATGACGCCATATGTCGTCGATCTCTTTCCCTATAAATCTATGTTCCCCTGTCAGTAGATCAGTTTATGTTTAGCATTTACCCTAGAAACATCTGTCATTTACCTTTGTCTCTTTATGCCTCTCAGTGCTTAATTACTCATACGTCTCCGACATTTTCAAATTCAAAATTACTGAGATCCTCCGGACATCCATTTTGAGAAAGATTACCAACTGGGTCGTTCCGGTCCATATATCTAAGATACTGAGGTGAAAACCCTTTCGCTCATAGATAATCATGTACAAATTTATGACTAAATGAATATTCATTAAATGGACATTCAATGTTACATCAAACAACTATTCCCTTTCTTTGCCTCGCAGGCTGTGTAGAATCTGATCTATATAATAACCAATCGGCACACCTCGGTGATAAATACTCCGATTGCCATAATAGTGTAAGACCCTGATCAGACAGGTCCTTACAAGTTTACACGTTTATTTGCAAATATCATGTCATTTATGACAAAATGATTACAAATCAAAGAAAATAAACAAATAAATGAACAAAATGGGTTAGCGTAATAGAGTCCTGGAAGGACTTCAATAGATGTCTGATCCGGGTCTGATCTGATTGCCGAGGTGACACAATGTGTCAATATTGGAAAGAAAGGGGTAACGTATATGGTAAGCAGATAGATAAACGTGTATTTTATACAAGATGAATCAAAATGGAGTGCAGAGCACCAGAACTGTGTTTTCTGGTGTGAGGACTGAGGCAATATTAGGAAGATCCAAACGACTGGGATTTGCAGACTTGCCAGGCATGAAGTTCAAGTTCGTAAAAGCAACTTCGGCGAAATCGGTTAAATATACATAGAGACTATTTGTTTTGAGTAGACACGGGTTACCTCTCATTGAGTAGTGATACAATTTCATCATTGAATCTTCTTATGATGAAAACTTCCATTTGAAAACGTCGTAAATTCACCAATGGTCTAGCTTCATTAATACCTTTTCAAAGACAAACAATATGATTAATTTTCTGTTGCTATCAATGGAATCAACAAACATCTCAAAGTGAAGTTATACAAATGTATTCAAACGAGATACATCTTTCATACTAACACTGTGTTCATTTAAGGGTAACTGTATCATATATTTCGCTTAGATTTAATTGCACGGGAGTCACGTAAGCGTTTTCAATGTGCCAGAATACTAATATATACTTTAATATGGTGGATATGGTTTATCTCGGAGTGATTTTCATTCGCGCTACGCGCTCGTGAAAATATGAAATTGTATCACTACTCAATGAGATGTAACCCATATACGCTCAAAGAAAACAAATACCCTCTATGTATATTTAACCGATTTCGCCGAAGTTGCTTTTACGAAAATAGCGTTAGTCCGTGTAATGTGACCTACACTTGCCAAAATTATTTGTCAGGAAACAAAAACTTCACCACCATTCACAAGGGCGAGTAGAAAATTATGTTTTGAATTTCTACCAATTATTTGTGAATGATCCGCTTTAAATTTAATGAAACTAGATCTAGTTGAAAAACTTGACATATTTTTGTTCTGAAAAAATAAATATGTATAACTTTTAAAGCATTTGATTTACTGATTGAAATTCACTTTTAAAAAAAAAAAATATGTCTAAGACATGAAAAAGTTTAATGTCCATTTATAAGTTATATCATTACTCTCGTTGAGTCCGATTGTCATTTTAATTTTGAATGTTCGTTATAGTGAAAAAATATAAATTTTAGTATGAAAATGACTGGGGTAGTATATCATAGGTGCTTATCAAACGTTGATTAATATATCATGATAATTATGTTAAAAAATTGTCTAAATTGACAAATCATCGTGTTATGTACTTATTATTATTTATTTACTTATTTATCTTGTTTTGTTAAAGTCTTTTGAAATGTCATGAATAATTAAAAGAAGGAGCTGAAATCAAGGGTTTTTACTCTTATTGTACAGTAGTGATACTTATAATATCTGTAAAAAATACTATAAGCCATCTATAAAAAGGAAACTGCAAACCTGTGTCGGTCGAGCTTAAATATTGTAAGTACAGGTTTGATGGTTGCAATGGGTTTAACCCTTTCCCTCATATAGACTAATTTTGACGCACTCAATAGGTACCACATAAAGCCTGATCTGCAGAAAACCACAGTTAAACCTTACCAAATTTAATTATAAAGTCCTCATTTCCAGACCACTGAGCAGCGACAGCATAAAACCTGATCAGCCCATCGCTGCAGTTACTCGCAGGCTGATCTGGTTTTATGTTGTTCGCATAGGTCTTTTCATGGTGTCCTCTATGAGGGAAAGGTTTAAACAATGGGGAATTCCGCACATCGATCCGCAAATGCCCAATATGCTCTTACGGTATACGCCCCATAATATCCATCAGTTTCATCAAAGCTCACAATAAAAGCTTTTAAAATGTCAAACAAAGGAAATGACCCTTAGGCTTTGAACAATGTAAACATAAATACATATTGTCTCTCCCACATGTATAAAACTCACGGCGAAACATTTTAATTTTTGGAAGTCTTCAAAGTGACGAAGTTTTATAGAAATCTTACCATCCAGTGACATAATAAGGAGTTTGGCTATCATGGGGCGTATACATTAGCCTTTTTATGTGATTTATACATGTACCATATGTTATAAACTGCTTTGCGCTGTTTTAATAATTTTATGTCTGTTCTGAAATTTGTGCTTCAAGCTCAACTTTGCTTTTCATGCTTTCCATGTACCCACGCTTTAATGGCATGTCTTAATAAAATGTTTGTATGTTTTTATGTTGTTTACTAATTTGCTTTCTCATAACAGGATATTTTTGTTTTCATATTTTGTTTATTGCTTTCTTTGCATCGGAAAAAAAAACTTTAAGCTAATGTTTGCTTTGTACAAAAATCAAGTGCTGTTCAGCTGTGTTTATCGGCGCAGTAAAGAATGCAGGGACTATTGCGTCATCAGCAATATCTCCGGAGAAAGGCGGAATAACACGATTATGTTTCTCGCGGTAATAGAAAATATCAATATAAAACAAAAACAGGTATCGATTGAATATTAAAAAACAAAAAAACAAAAACAGAACATTTATTCACAGTTAATTTGAGTGCTACACATAGATAAGCCCAAAAAGGTTATCTAGAATCTTGGCGAGTATGCAATTTTTAATATTTAAAACGAGAGAGTGAGTCCAATTTCAGAAAAGAAATCCATTTAAAGTAATTTAGGGTGTTGTGATTTTACAGTACCTTTGTGAAAGTAAAAACATTACATGTATACTCCCATTAAAAAGATGAAAAATCTTATATTATTCTTAATTTATATATAAAAAAAAAAAAAAAAAAAAAAAAAACGTCCCGCGAGCCGGATTCGAACCAGCGACCTAAGGATAACAATGTTATTTCCACTACAGTCCTCCGCTCTACCAACTGAGCTATCACGGGTCGGTGATAAGCAGTAAAATTAACTAGTCTAAGACAGGATCATTTTATTGGAAGTTGACACCACTCACTTTATCATCTTTTTTTTTCTTTTTTTTTTAAAATATTTATTTAAATAAAAAAATAATATTATTCTTAATTTATAAAATATTTAAAAAAAAAAAAAGACAACAAAAAGCGTCCCGCGAGCCGGATTCGAACCAGCGACCTAAGGATGACAATGTTACTACCACTACAGTCCTCCGCTCTACCAACTGAGCTATCACGGGATTGTACAATTCGTTATCTGTTCATTGTATTTACCTGACAGTTATTCTATTCTGTGACTTACCTGTACGAAACCGCGACTGACTGTGGTTATATTTAGACTAAGTAAACAACTTAATCATTTTGAAAACAGTGACATATTAATACATCTAAGAATATCTGCGTAAATACATCCGTGTTAATAAACGTGGAAAACGAAATAATTTCACAGTACTGAACACCCCCACTTAAAAAAAATGTAATGAATTATTATATATGTACAGCAATAATTGTAAGTTGCTATGGAAATAAATTAATGTGAAATACAAATATATACACACAGTACTTGACACCCCTACTAACAATGGAAATGTAATTTATTTGTTATAATTAGTACAGTAATAATTGTAAGTTGTATTTGAAAATAAAATTACATGGAATACAAATATATATACAGTACTTGACACCCCTATTAACAAAAGGAAATGTAATTTATTATAATATGTACAGTAATAACTGTAAATTGTATTGGAAAATAAAAACCTAGACACAATATGATGAAAAAATAGGTTTACATCTTGATAAGCATGCATATAGAAACAGCTCATTTATGGCACGCCGTAATAAAAAATAACCCAAACATAAATAAACAAAGAAAAACACAAACGTGCACCCTTTTTTTTTAACATCAAGGTAAAGACAGATAAAAACTTACAATATATACTGTGAAACGAAGAAATTGTGCAAGGGTTTATGTATACAACAACAAAACTTTATATTAATTTATATAGTTTTACTTTCATGTAGATAAGGAAACCAGGTTCGAAAGTTTAACTACCAGTAAATCAAATAGACAGTTCTTTGGTTGGACTAACTTAAACCGCGTGGGTTCGAATCCCGGCAGGGTCATTCGGATTTTCATGTGAGGAAGCCTTCCAGCTGGCTTGCGGTAGGTCAGTGGTTCTACCCGGATGCCTCCGTGCATTCGGGGTCTTCCTCCACTCGTAATTAGCTGGACGTCGCTATATGACTGAAATACTGTCGAAGCGACGGTAAACTCAAATAGTCAAGTCTTTGGTTGGACCTGTCCTTCACCGGGAAAAGCTAACAAAATTCCTAGACTGGCAATCGAATCCACAACCATGAAATCCACTACCATGTAAATTACAACTGGACCACAGCGTAATTATTTATGGAGGCTAATTTCTATCAAACTTTTGTCGCAGGCTAATCTGACGCGACTGCGAGTCGTCGCGACTGCGCCTTTCGACACAAAACGACGGTACGACAAGTGCCAAATGCACAACATTCTAGGTCTTGGACGCGAAGAACAATTTATATTGCATATATATCCTGACGAAAACCCTTATAAAGCGCAACATCGGGAACACGCGGCATGGCAGAAATTAGCCACCATACATGATACTTCAAGGGACTCACTTGCCTGCTAACAGTTGGAATTGAATGTGGCTTAAAGAGTGTGAATTAAGATTATTATGACCCCGGAAAAAAATGATTCTAGGATGACGGAGATGCATTCTGAGGGGTATCTAGAGAAATATGGTAGCTTTTTTATAGTTAGATATATGATTTATATATTGAAATCTAAGCCTTGGGCTAAGTAGCTCTATTAATCAGCCTATTTTTTTCTTCATTTTTATGCTTTTTGTCCCTAACATCAACTTCAATGATCCTTATTAGTACCTACCGGTGTTTACACCGGGACTATAGGTTTGCCTTCCGTCTGTCTGTCCTTCTGTCCGTCCGGAAATCTGCATCCCGCGATAACTAAAAAAACCGTTTATTTTATGAAACTCACGTGTTGCATTCAACACCAGTTACTTGTTTTCTTTTGTATTGATAAGATTCTTGACCAAGGCGGGCAGTTAACCTAACCATCGTCCTTGAGAAGGTACAGTACTAGACTCACATTCTCCGTAAAGACTTCTCGCATACAAATACCATAGATGGTAGCCAGGGCTCGAACTAACAGCCCTCTAAACCAATATATCTAGATCAATGAAAAGTCAGTGTAAAATCAAGTGACCGACCCCTAGGGCGGGTTCAATTTCGACCCCAAAATTTGTAATGGTCCATAAGACAATGCCACACACCAAATATCTAAGCTCTAGGCCTTGCGGTTTCGGAGAAGAAGATTTTTTTAAGATTTCACTTTAAAAATCTATTTTTAGCTCCTGTGACCCAGCTATGCAACGGACCGGAACCATTTGAACAACTTTGGTAGAGCTTCATGCAAGGAACATCCAAGACAATTTTCATCAAATTTGGCCAAGTGATGTAGGAAAAGATGTTGTTTAAAGTAAATTGTTGACGCCGGATGCACGCACGCACGGACAAAAGGCGATCACAATAGCTCACCATGAGCACGTTGTGCTCGGGTCAGCCAAAAATAAAACAACAACAGATTTTGCAAACTCGTGGCCACGAGTTAACTGACCAAACAAATCGTTAGATTATCTCGTGGCCGCGAGTTATTATCTTGTGGCAACGAATTAGCAGATTTCTTTTCCTTAGTTATTAACTCGTGGCCATGAGTTAGCGAGATTTTTTTTTCTTACTGAAATCTCGTGGCCACGAATTAATAAACGTATTTTTTGTTTGTTTGTTTGTTCTTAGTTAAATCTTGTGGCCACGAGCTAGCGAGATTTTTTTCTTTGTTATTATCTCGTGGACACGACATAAAAAGATAAACACCATGTTTCCTCTTTGCTTTCGTACGTTCTGCACATGAACTCATTTTTTAGATATAATTCAGAATGATTCAACTCCATATGATTTTTAAAGAAATTATTCCCCATGCCAACGTCCCCGGAATCCGTAATTTGGACGATATTTACTTTTTTTAGGTGTGTATGTGTGTGTGTTTGGTGGGAGTCCTAGTTACTAATAAAAATTCTCCAGAAATGGTTGCGCTTGGGATATGGTTCTTTAACGGCTGATCTTCATTTGAAAATTAAAATATTGTTCCGAGTGGTCTATGTCACCGTCCATGGACATATTCACCACCCACTGTGCTGCACATGTCTGTGTACCGTCTTTCTGTTGAAAATGCCATACATTGCGTGTACTCTTTATGATAATCGAAAAATTCTTTTTGTTTTACTTCTTACATATGTTTTTTTTTTCTGACACAATAAACGGCAATCAGGTATAAAATGGGAACACTTCATACAGCAACTCTGTAAGTAGTCGATATTTCTTTGGTATATAAATATATTAATTTCTGCTCACTTATTTTATTAAGCAAGTCACCCCGTTTCCAAAAAAAAAATCAAGATATCTATAGATTCTATTACATTTGTTAAAGTATGTCATATTTGTTTGTTTTCCTTTGTTTTTCATTCCTTTGCCTAATTGCTGTTCTTATTACGTTCTACAATGTGTGTGTGTGATTTTTTAATAACCGGGTTACCCAATTAAATTTTGTATTTTGCAATTCATGTCGCATTTTGCTTCCGATTAATTGCATTTAGGCCTATAAAATATTGACTTATTATGTTTTATAATAAATTATGTTTAAAACGGTACACTCCTTCGCTGACGCAAATTTCGCTACTGAAAGCGGAGTAACAGTTATTCTTTTGATTTACAGCTCACGCCGACATAGTCTAAAGATGAAAAATTTGAATCGAGACCTAATTTTGTACAAAGGTAGTTTTTATGAAGAGAAAGATTGGTCCATCGGGCCATGATCTCTGTTAAAAATAACAACAACAACAATAACAAAAGAGTCCTAGAATGGTCAATTGTGTACAAAAATACTTAGAAATCTAGCCAGCAGTTTTCACGAGACTAATTTTTGTGATGTTTACTATATACATATAAGGAATACGCCTCCCTGGTGGCCATGTTTTTAATGGATTCAAATTATTTTGACAATCCTGATAGAGAATGGACAAAGGAATACATATGCTAAAAAACTTATTCCAGTTCCCCCCTCCCCACACCCTCTTCTTTTTTTTTTGGGGGGGGGGGGGTTGACCTGTTGTTTAAAAGATGTCGTTTGTTATATTGGAAATGTCGTTTTGTCTAGCGGGCTTAAGAAAGGAATCAATACTACTTGTATTTCAAAAAATATATATATGTTGGTTTTCCAGAGGGAAATAATACAGTAAACAAATAGATCCACTCTTTTTCAATATTTCGGCAATAATTGCCTTTCTCGAGGAAAAAACATGAGAATGACAATTTTTTGACGAAATATTGAAAAAGAGTGAATTTAATTGTGTACTTGTATTTCTATTTGTTCCATATTTATACGTTCTCTTTATTGTTTATTGGCCACCTTGTACTTCAGTGTTTGCATGACACTCATCTATTACACAAAACTTTCACACATAATACATTACCCCTCCCCCATCCCCCCCACCCCCCAAAAAAAGAAAAAAAAAAGATTGATTTTTATGATAAGCATCAAGCAAAACAGTAAGTAATATTAGAAACATATGACAATTCTTTTGAACAATTTCTATCAATATTTGTCAGAAAAATGGCCATATCCCCCCTTTTTTTGGTTACAATGTGAAAAAAAATTCCTGCCATGCATTACATCTATTCAGCCTTCATAGGACCATGTAAAAATAATAAGTCAATGTCAGGACACCTAAAGTCATTGGTCACCGTTATAGTGGTGCAGACTGGACTACCCAAGACTTTGATTTATTGCATCTCTAGTCAGCTTAAAAGATAAATTGACCTGTTTCATGGTTTTCACACAACCGGTCTACCTCAACACTAAGGAGCGCTTTAATTATCTAAACTCACTCCTTTATACTGGTGAACATTTTGGTTCCCTGCGTTAGTATTTCATGTACCAATGCCCAGGTAACTACAGGTGGCTAAAGACCCCCCACCTCCACACCACCCAAAGTACAGAGAGGCACTTTGGTGGAACCTTCGACCTACCACAAGTCAGCTGCAAAGTTAACTCACATGAAAATCTGGGTGAACTTGACGGAACTCAAACCCACAGTAGTGAGGGTCTAAGTCAGCAACTATAATCACTTAACATACATCACAGTAAAAAAGAAAATAAATGTATTTGTTTGGCTTTACTTACCACCTCCTGCTCAAATGGAAATCTAAATTTGTACCTAATGTCTGTGCATTTAGGATGCACATGATGATTTTGTAAAATAAATAATGTCTGCTTTCAAATTCTTTCTTCTTTCTTTTATTGCAATATTAGCAATCATTTTCTGGTTATTATGGCCATATTTTAGACCTAGCGGTCAAAGATTTCCCATGTTTTTAGCTGAAAAGACAGCATCAGAAGAGAAAGTGGTTAGATTCAAGGGACCCTTGGTCCTTTTACATGACACACAGTCGACAAGTTCTCAGGTAGAACCAGTACTGAGTACTCAAAGTTCCAATAGCATTCCCATTTTGCTGAGTGCCAGGCAAAGGTACATCTGGTACCAATTTCATAAGTCTTTGGTTTGACACAGTCACCAGAGGAAACGCCCTGGCTGGGATTTGAACCTAATACCCCACCCCCCGAACGCAAAGTGGACACTCAAGCTTTCTGATTTACAATCTAATGTTGCCACATGACTATTTGAAATCAAGGTCAAGGTCAAGGTCACAGGCAAAAGAAATTTGGGTACAAATTTCAAGCCTGTAAGAAATATCGAATTCATGGTAGCATGCTTCTGCCATCAGATATCTTAATTTTGTGATTTCACTTTCATGAAAAGAAGAAAAACTTTCATGTTGATAAAAATCCTGTGAAATAACAGGTATTTACATTGTAGCTTTCATAATATAAAAAAATATTTTAGATCATTATAACTGGTTTTATGTTGTTCGCATAGGTCTTTTCATGGTTTCCTCTATGAGGGAAAGGGTTAAACAGCAGGTCAACAAATTCTGATTGGAATAAAATCATTATAACCGATCCAATTCAACCATCTTAAAATTATGTTGTAAGGATTTTTTTTTTTTTTAATCTTATGACATTATTTCAAGAAAATGAGATATTTTTCCACAAAATACCTATACATTGTAGTTAACTTCAATGTTTTTGTATGAAGCTGAGTATAGGCAGATAAATGCCACAATCAGAATTTGTTGACCTGCTGTTTAACCTTTCCCTCATAGAGGAAACCATGAAAAGACCTATGCGAACAACATAAAACCAGATCAGCCTGCGAGTAACTCGCAGGCTGATCAGGTTTTATGCTGTTCGCTGCTCCTCAGTGGTCTGGAAATGAGGATTTGTAATTAAATTTGGTAAGGTTTAACTGTGGTTTTCTGCAGATCAGGCTTTATGTGGTACCTACTGAGTGCGTCAAAATGAGTCTATATGAGGGAAAGGGTTAAAGATCATCTTAACTTCTACCGGAAGTTAAAGTAAAAGGTATTGATGTCAATCTCTTGGGTCAACTTTCAAAGTAAGACATCTTAACCCTTTGTTCTGGCTGAACTAGTACCAATACATTTGATAAGGACTTGAGTATGATATCTGAGATTAAGTCTGAGATCGTTTTAAGATAATTTTTGAGAGCATGGGTTCAAGTCAAATTAAATGTTTGGAAGTAAAGAGGGCCAAGATGGCCCTAAAGGCGCTCACCTGAGGAAAACTGCCTTCATTGCCTGTACAACTCAAAACACATAACTCCTGACCTAACTGGCCGATATCAGCCAAAATCAAGCTTGGCTGAGAGGTTATGGCTATTACCATTGTCATAAAGTTTGAAAATGATTGCTTAAGAAATGAAGATGCTAGAGTGCATACAAAGTGAAATCTGGTAATTTTTAATATTAAAAGGGCCATAATTCCTGTCCTACTTAGCTGATATCAGCCAAAATCAAACTTGTCCAAGAAATTATAACTATAACCATTGTCATAAAGTTTGAAAAAGATTGCTCAAGAAATGAAGATGCTAGAGTGCAAACAAAGTGAAATCTGGCTATTTATATACGTTAAAAGGGCCATAACTCCTGACCTAATTGGCCTATATCTGCAACAATCAAACTTGGCTGAAAGATTATGGTAATAAACATTGTCACAAAGTTTGAAGATGATTGCTTAAGAAATAAAGATGCTAGAGTGCAAACAAACTATTTGTGGACGATGGATGACGGACATTCATTGACCCCTGAGCACATGGGCTCAGGTGAGCTCAAAACCCAAACAGACATCTACTGGTATATATAATTTAATTATTCCTACAGTCATGCATTACTTTTGGAGTTAAGAGACATAAACCATGTGTAATGTTTCATGAATATTTATTATATACAGTGCCATGTACATATATACAGCCAGTGTCACGGGGACGAGTCACCGTTATCACCTAAGCCTGTGGCGTCTCTTCTCTTTCTTGGCCAGCCGTTGTTTATCTGTAAAAACACACAATTATATTAAACACTAGTTACTATTGTCATTGTATGTCTCATCATATGGAGTCAAGTGTAGCATCCACGTCATGTACCTGACCATTGTCACATCACAAAGGTAAAAAATACTAACATACTGTTCTTTGGAACACATGTGTCAACTGCTGAAGTATGACGGAAAAAGTGTGACGGACAGACGATGGAAAAGCGATCCCTATGTATGACCTTTGCTTACAGGTGACACAAAATTATAGTAGTAATCATAAAGTAATGGTAATCATAAAGTAATTGTTGCATTTGGTTCTCATGTTAGCTTGTTAGGTTTAATGTTTTATCAACAATACTTAGTATTTAAGTTATTTGGACACAGTCTACTTGAGACAGATATAGCGCTGCCACACTGCAGCATCATGCCACATTTGTTCTTAAAATGTACTTGTTATTGCAAATGTATTTTACAGGTACAAGTGCTTCTGACTATTATAGAAGTATTGTTGCATCCATATTTTCTGATGCCGGCCAAGTTTCCAATAATTTTGACACAGATGGTACTGTTTGTCATATCATTACATTTATATAACATGCACAGTATGGTTATCCTACAAAATAACTGTTTATATAAAATCTGCCCCTATGTCAGACTTCCTGCTATCGCATGATGGGAGTTAAATGGTAATATTTTTTAAATTAAATATACAAATATTAATGAGATGCATAATTAGCCATTGTTTACAGGTTTACATACCACAAAGCAACCACCTGTGCCCTCAAGTAAATCTTGAACCATTTTGTCAAGAACACACAAATAAAGAAATAGTTGACACTTTAAATTAGTTCCTTAACCCTCTACCTCATATAAATGCACAGTGACCCCTTAGCAATTGGAGCAGACCCAGATCAGACACCGCCTGACAGGGTCTCCTCTGTTTGCTCATACAATATTGTAGTTCATATTCTCTACAGAGGAAAATCCTTTGTTTTACATACCAATTAAAGTTCAGTAAATTAATATGTCAGGTCATGAACTTGTATGTGAATATTCATGAGGTAACAGGTGAAGGTCCCTGTTCTAGAGCTGTCACTGGAAAGGTTCAGGACCAAAACTTTGGTGATTTCTAAGATTGTGACAGGAGAAATTGGAATTTCTTTCTAAAAAATCATTTTATTTTTACTAGTTTAACCTCATGAATATTCATGCCCAAATTTATAAACTGATGAATACCCAAAATGACTAAACTTTAAATGGTATAGATAACAATGGACTTTTCTTTGCCGTGCAGGCTTCTTAGAATATGAGCTAAAATATTGTACGAGCAAACAGAGGAGACCGTGAGCAGACATTTCCTAAACCCTAACCAACTGTCTGATCTGGACCTGCTATGTTTGCCAATGCATCAAAATGAGTCTATATGAGGTATAGGGTTAAGATCCAATGTGACACAGTACAAGCCCTGTAAATTCTAGAAGCACTGCTTACTGGATTCCCGGCGGACATGTGAACCATACAGTTGACTCTGTCGGAAGGCAGCGGCACTCTGAGCCAGGGTTTGACGTTTTCTATC
Source organism: Solen grandis (assembly GCA_021229015.1). NCBI lineage: Eukaryota > Metazoa > Mollusca > Bivalvia > Adapedonta > Solenidae > Solen > Solen grandis. Next base: position 7,662,428 of record CM037787.1, read on the forward strand.
CAGGTACTTGAGTTCCGTCACCTGCACTCCACTGGCACTACAACATATGAGTGTAACAAGGTAAAAATAAAGTCACAGTTAAACTTAAATAAAAGCATTATATATAACACCTGTTGTTGGAGTTTACAGCAGGTGACACAATAAGTGTTAAGTATACACTAGCGGAAAGTTCTAACCAATCACTTTTTCAATTATCTGTTTTGACTTTGACTTTTGAGGGTAGCTTTACATCATAGTTTCTGCCATTGTAATTTGCAATCACTTTCAATGAAAGCTTGCAAATATTGTTCACCTTTCATATATCTGAAAACGAAATAAACTTTTGATTCTTACAATTCCCAAGGAGATATTTCATACATTTAAATGATTGGTTAGAAATTTCCATCAGTGTATATAAGCTGATCTTGTAAAACAAAATGATTTAGCTGATATCAATCTTACTGGCATATTTTTTTATACAGAAGTAAAATATTTATTTTTATTCGGGATGATGAAATAAATGCCTAAATATCTAAATACTACAATTGGGGCAATAATTCATAATTGTAAAATAATATCAATGTCATACTTAGTATGTATATAAATGAACAAAATATTCAAAGCAAGATATTGGAAATAAAAGCATATTACAAGTCTAATTATAACTGTTGAACAAGAAATTCAATAGATAAACACAGTGGGGATTGCTGATATAAATTATTTCAGGTCTGAACTTTGTCTTGCATAATAAGATAATGAGAAATAAACATGTGAAATATATCATCACAAATCAAACCCTCCCTTGTCAAAGCTGTCACATGTGAATAGGAAATGCATGTATAAGAGGTGTGATAGATGACTGCCTCTCAAGATATTGCATCCCTTCTGCAGGACATGAGCCAACCCTTAATTGCATTGAAATGTTCTCCGTCAAAAACACTTTCTGCAGGTCTCTCTTCCCTGATCAAACTTCATACTAATGTATTGTACAAAAATGTTTAAAGGCCATTACATACACTCTGTTATTACAATAATCGAAAAATGATAGAGTAGAAAACCTGACTACAACAACTGGAAATGAATTACGCAATTAGCTGAAAACAAAACCTCTCAATAAAACCTTTTGATCTTACTCAGCCAATAGTGTACACACAGAAAAACAATCTCACACACCAAGACTATAGGAAGACAGACCAGTTCTGTTTGTCTGTCTTGTCTGAGTGAATGTATGTGTATGTATGTGTGTGTCTGTATGTTTGACTGACAGTCGCTGTGTCAATCCGTCTGCCTGCTTTGGGATCAAAAGGTCCCAGGTTTGAGTCCTGCCAAGGCCACAGCTAATTTACTTGTGCAGGAACCCTGTATTGTTTCATGGCACCCATGTGTAAATAGGTACCTGAAAGGATGGTATAATTCCATGGAGCCATGATGTGGGTTGTCACAAGTGGAGTGACAGTCTTTCCCAGGGAGACGGACAGATGGATGCTAGTGGCTTGATGAACAGGGTTACAGATGCATAGTCAGTGAATATGCCCACAGCATGAGACTTGGACTATAAAATGTCTTTATTTTTTGCCTGGTTTGTCCAGTCTCTATAATTATTAAATGACCATGTTTGGCTTTGTGAAGTATTCCTATATCTTAGCTTTGTGAAGTATTCCTGTATCTGGATGAAAGCTTTAGTTATGTATCGCCAATATTTTTAATCTCTGTATAGATATAAACATATCTATTTTTTTTCTATTTTCTGCATATCTTAAACACAATATTCTGTATACACAACTAATTTAAAAATCAGACAGTCACAGTAACTGTACAAGTATATTAAAGAAGCATTAAGAAAAAAAATGCCAATTTATTTTGCACCCCCCCCCCCCCAAAAACAATAAATAAAACAACATAATTATATCATTATTTTTCTCATTCAGAACACATCTGCACAGGTGAAGAAGATAGTGTCATGCATGACAGATTGGGGGGGCGGGGGGGGTCACTGTCAGTTGCAATGTTTGGTATTTCTTTCCTACACTTTGTCATCTTACATGAATGTTGTTGTTTTTCTACTGACAGTATCTGTGTAACAGAATGATCTTATAAGATCAGTCTCTCAATATATCCCTCAATACAATCTAAAATTTATGCCAATTGTGATACTGGAATACAATTAGAATACAGTTCTATATTATGAATATCTTGGTCTGAGTCCTGACTTTCCAGTATAGCATTATAGGACACACGCTTCAGGATCAAGAGGTCCCGAACTCGAGTCCAACCCAGCTCACTGCTAATTTTCTTGAGCAAGATATATACATGTACTTCCGTGAAACCACAATAGGGGCTGCCATAAGCGTGTTAAAGACTCCCCAGGGAGATTGTTAGATGGATATTTTAAGTAGCTGGATGACCAGGTCATGTTTCACTAAACTTCGTACAAAAAAAATCTTAGTAAGCGTTCTGGTTCACAGATGTAAAAGAATACTTTTCCTGTGCTTTCTTCTATACAAAAAGTGATGTGTTTGTATAATGCAATGCAATGTATCAACTTACTTCATGTTTTATTGTATAAATACGACTTTAGTAGACACTAGTTAGAAAATCAGACTTACGACTAAGATCAAAGCTGAGTGAAACAGGCACCAGGAGTAAAAGCTATAATAAGTCAGTGACTGTGCCCATGGCAAGAAAATGTCTTTACTTACTATACTTTTTATAATAAAGCAGAGCAGCAGATAAGCTTTTGAGTCATTTGGGTATTTACCCCACACTTACAGAGAAATTTAAAAGCATACCTGGAAACTAATTGTTACCCCACAGAATTATATTAATTGTTAACCTAGAAATTAATGGAAAGAAGCTTTTGGAACACTGACATTGGCAAACCAGTGAAGCCTGTTTATTTGCATAGCACTCATAGCTGCGTTTATGTCACATATGTAGTAATGTTTAAGAATCTGCATAAATGAGACTTTTATTTGCTATTTAGCATGCCAGATTTTCAAATAATTTTTATTTTCATATTATTTCATACTGTTTATTGCTTTACTTCATACAGAGTCATTTTGATGCATTTGCAAACAGAGCAGACAGCTCGGGGCCACCGAGGCTGATGGGTAAAGTCGCTGACTTTAACACTAACTCAGCCCCTCACCGCGTGGGTTTCGAATCCCGGCAGGGTCATTCGGATTTTCATGTGAGAAAGCCTTCCAGCTGGTTTGCAGTAGGACGGTGATTCTACCTCCGTGCATTTGGGTCTTCCTCCACCTGTAATTAGCTGGACGTCGCTTTATGACTGATATACTGTCGAAGCGACGGTAAACTCAAATAGTCAAGTAAAGGCAGACAGCTCCTATAGGTCTGTCTGATCATGAGGTTCTCCTCTGTTGGCTTATACAGTACTGTAGTTCAATATCTGCACATTCTGTGTGGCAAAAAAGAATTCATGATTCTATATATACCATTTTAAGTTCAGTAATATTAATATTCATAGACATAAATTTGTACATGAATATTCATGAGGTAAAGGGTTATATACAGAAACATGGCTCCTCTATAGGTCTGAAAATAGACCAACACCATACACCACCAATGTCAGCTGATAATTCAAAATGACATAGTTTTACTGGGTGAAATTTCTGAAATCAAAGGACATCAACATTTTATTTAATTTTGCAAAACTGTTTTCAGTTGCTCTTTTACATACAAGGCTATACAGTAACTATCAATACATTTGTTAACTTTAGTGTGTTGTGAAATAAAAATTGGGACCTCTCTTGTGAAACTGGTTACCATACTTAACCTTTTACCTCATAAATATTTATGTGAAAATTGAAACTTGATGAATATTCATTGACTGAAATGATGGATAATTCTTTGCCACACAGACTGTGCAGAAAATGAGCTGAAATATTGTGTGAGGAAATAGAGGCCCCCCTTTAATGAAAATGAATGAGTCTATACGAAATAAAGGATTAAAATAATCTGCAACTTCCAACTGGGAGGTGTTTGAAGGGACTCAAAAGATATGTTTTCTTCAACTCAATATTTGAAAGATCTAGAACTCTTGTAATAATTTACTTAACCCTTTCCCTTATATAGACTCATTTTGACGCACTCATTAGGTACCACATAAAGCCTGATCTGCAGAAAATCACAGTTAATCCTTACCAAATTTAATTACAAAGTCCTCATTTCCAGACCACTGAGGAGCAGCAAACAGCATAAAACCTGATCAGCCTGTGAGTTACTCGCAGGCTGATCTGGTTTTATGCTGTTCGCATAGGTCTTTTCTTGGTGTCCTCTATGAGGGAAAGGGTTAA
>CM037787.1:7666822-7716822 GCA_021229015.1 Solen grandis
CAAATGATCAATGATACGCACGTCCACATGTCATTTATTAAGTCTATATACATGGATCATACAAATGATCAATTATACGCACGTCCACATGTCATTTATTAAGTCTATATACATGGATCATACAAATGATCAATTATACGCACGTCCAAATGTCGTTCATTAAGTCTTTAAACATGGATCATACAAATGATCAATGATACGCACGACCACATGTCATTTATTAAGTCTATATACATGGATCATACAAATGATCAATTATACGCACGTCCAAATGTCGTTTAAGTCTTTAAACATGGATCATACAAATGATCAATTATACGCACGTCCACATGTCGTTCATTAAGTCTATATACATGGATCATACAAATGATCAATGATACGCACGTCCAAATGTCATTTATTAAGTCTTTAAACATGGATCATACAAATGATCAATTATACGCACGACCACATGTCGTTCATTAAGTCTATATACATGGATCATACAAATGATCAATGATACGCACGTCCAAATGTCATTTATTAAGTCTTTAAACATGGATCATACAAATGATCAATGATACGCACGTCCAAATGTCATTTATTAAGTCTTTAAACATGGATCATACAAATGATCAATTATACGCACGTCGACATGTCGTTCATTAAGTCTGTATGCATGGATCATACAAATGATCAATGATACGCACGACCACATGTCATTTATTAAGTCTATATACATGGATCATACAAATGATCAATTATACGCACGTCCAAATGTCGTTCATTAAGTCTTTAAACATGGATCATACAAATGATCAATTATACGCACGTCCAAATGTCGTTCATTAAGTCTTTAAACATGGATCATACAAATGATCAATGATACGCACGTCCACATGTCATTTATTAAGTCTATATACATGGATCATACAAATGATCAATTATACGCACGTCGACATGTCGTTCATTAAGTCTGTATGCATGGATCATACAAATGATCAATGATACGCACGTCCAAATGTCGTTCATTAAGTCTTTAAACATGGATCATACAAATGATCAATGATACGCACGTCCACATGTCATTTATTAAGTCTATATACATGGATCATACAAATGATCGATGAAATGGCGTGTGTCAAGTATGTATACATGGATTTAGTTTACAGAATGAATTAAATAACATCTCATTAACTAAGGTTTGCCGTTGCTTATGTTCCACGTCATATGTGCTATATCCCAATTTATATATATATTTTGTCTCTCAAACATATTATTTATTTCATTAATCTGTCTCCTAGGGTTATGCTGTAAATTGTATGTACCATGATATCAAAATAATGTGCATGTTAGGTTCACTTTTTCACTTTCTTCAATTTGTTTTTTTTCCACTGTAGTACTCGTACACGATATGCTCTCTTTAAAACTGACTTGCAGTAGTCTTGAAAACTAAAGTGCACAATCCTTCTATGTCTCTATTCTTTACAATGACGATTTCTTTATTTAGCAAAATTCACTGAAACAAATATCGCTGTTGTAAAGAGAGTTGATTGTAATTGATTTAAACTTTTTGATTTTCGACTACCCAGAGGTGCCAAAGAAATGGTCCTTACAAAACATCGACATAATGCTTCATGCACCGATTCTGCATACAGTAGAAACTCACTTAGCGAGCACCTCAATAATACGGGCAACTTCTAATTACGGACAAATTTCACGGTCCGGATCGCTTTGCTATATGTTTATTTGCCCGCAAAACTCAATAAAGCGGGCATCTGGCTATTGCGAAATGCGGGCACCATTTTCGGTCCCGGTCGGTGTTTACAGTGCAAAATGAACCTAGCTAAAGCGGGCACCTGTCCAAGAGCGATAACACTTTCGATTTTTTATCTGACTGGTTACGTGAAATACTGTCGTAAGTTATGTTAACCAGTCTCAGTATTTTGCAAACCAGTCTGTGTGTTTCACGCGCCCGACATTTTGACACTTTCTTTTGTTTTGTTAGCAGTACACAAAGAACAAACTGACAACAGGTCCAGGTGTTAGTTTGTTTCGAAAAAATGGGACGTTAATGAATCCCTTTATCAAAAGCGGTGTGTATGATGTTTGTATCTTTTTGTCCAATAAATTTAGCAAAGGGCGTTTAATAACGCTATGTTTTCAATGCATCGTCATTATCAACATCGAAATCAAACTGATGGTAATTAATACTATAATTAAAGTATTAGGGACATCTGAGCTACATTTAGTCAATATTCCTACTGAGATAATGGGTAAACATGTACATGTATGATATGATTTCTTTTGCAGCTTATGTGTTGTTGCATGTTATTTTTATTGTATTTATTTTATATTTCTTTTGTTGTATTTAAATAAAGATAAAAAAAATATTAAAATGGCTTATTTAATGAGTTATTTGAATAATTAATTGATTACACAAAACTCACGTAACACACATATAACACACAAGTGTAGGGTTGATGTGTCAAAGGGACATAATCCCATTTGACTTTGTGAAACCTTGCTATTAAGGCCAAATTTCAAATTAAGGCCACTCGTGCTCGGTCCCATTCGTGGCCTTAATAGTGAGGTTCCACTGTACTTAGTTTCGAGCACTGTCTAGATAGTTGTTACGGGCTTTAAAGTTATTCTATATTTCATATAATCTTAATCTTATTCATGAAATACACACATAAACGCATATAAAAAGAAGACATTACTTTTTACAGTTCAGTAGGCCCACAGTATATATATGATGCAGGTGTAAATTAGTCAAAATACAAATTGAAAGCAAATCAATCAATGAAATTAACTCTTTGATCTTCATTGAAATCTCTTTTCTTATACCTGTATTGACATAAACGACTAATGGCTTATCGATGAATATATTCAACCATATCATTGTCAACGTGAGAACATTGATAACTTTTCTTCATGACTTTGTCAATGAAAGGCAACCTGAATTATTTGTACGTGTAATTGCAATCGGAGAAGGCGTTTGGTTTAGATTCGCTCGATATAAGATGCTTTATGGAATCCCCATTTTTTAATTTATATTTTTATTAACTGTCAAAGAAGTATCTTCGAAAAGAGAATATAAAAAAGGCAGTTTTAATAGCATTTTCCGAGACCGTTTTTGTAATTTATAAAACCAGCAATTTTACAATAGTGTTATACCTAAATAAGTAATTTGACTACAACAATTAAGTCGACACCTATCATAATAACTATCAACTTTTCGGCTCTATTACTCTTTTTTAAAATAACATCACCATGGTTTAATCAACATGAACGTGAATGACCCTAAGCTTAAATGTGCGATTTTGAAATACGAGTAGACAGCATCATGCAAAAAAGTTACGTAATTGCATCTATAATCGTTAAAAGTCACTGTATCCTGTAAATAACATGAAGCTAAATATGAGGGCAAGACATTGAATGAAAAGAAAAACAAAATAGGTGATAATATATAATCCTATTTTACTCCAGTAAAACTTTCAAAAATGAAATAGAAAAATAGAATATTCGACACTACACTTTATACATGTTTGGATAGTCTTGTACATTGACTGCAGCATTTTAATGGCTCTGGTAGAACAATTGATACGCCTTAATTTAACAAATATGGTATTCCTATATAAAGTATCTAAAGCTTTCACAAAACCAATGACGCAGCAGTATTTCTTTTTCATAGTTAAGAACCTTGTCTATAATACTTATCAACAAAAATATACAATCTAGCGTACTACGATTTTAAGTCGAACTGACGATTATTTAAAATATTTTCTTCTGCCCATTCAGTAAAATAAAAATCTACTCTCCCTTGTTAATGCTAGTGAAGTCTTTGTTTCCAGACATTAATTTGGCAAGTGTAGGACACATTCCCCGGGAAAACGCTATTTTCGTAAACGCAACTTCGGTCTACTATCCTTACGTGGCACGTTTTCACCAGTTAAAGGTAGCGGCCTATGAAAGAAGCGCATGCGCGAAGAGTGAATGTGATCAGCAAAATGATGGCAAATGAAAACAGAAATATAGGTTTTATCATTCTAAATTTAGTATCAATTACGTCTGTGACGGTATTGCCTGTGATGGGGAAACCATCCATTTTTTTTTTACAGTTACTGATGGTTGCATTGGGTAATCATGCGTCTATAGATGGGTATTGATAAACGTAATACACATATAAAAAATCAAATTCTTAGTCATTGACCATCTGTGAATGAGCTGCTTTAAAATATAGGACAATATCTTAGAGAAAATGCTCGTAAGCTCTATTTCTCTATAATTATAAACATCCGTAGGTTTCTCCTTTTTATGTATTGGTATATTTGTGTCCTTTGTCCAAGATTCCGATATTCAGAATTAAAATATATGAATAAACAAGAGAGCCACTGCCGCCACAAAATATAAACATCAAGATTGAAGAGGTTTCCGATATGAAAATAGGTCAAATGGCAGTGTCAAAATGTATCTTTTTTTCCTCCTGAGCATTACTCTTGCAAAAATTGCTGAACCAGATGATCCCTGCTGTATGCACTTCTACCCGTTATAGTCATGACATTGATCAAGAAGAGATGAATTCTAAAGCTAATATGTTATAGAGACCAAGTGTCGAAAAGCATAACTATTGCAAAAATCGATGAATCAGAAAACCCCTGCTTCATGCACATCTACCATTAAAGTTATGACACTGACCAAGTTTCAAAAAGATCTCTTCAGAAATTTACGAAAAGGTGTGTTCACAAGGCTGCAATATCAATCAGCTACAGAGACTAAGTTTCAAGTGACAGAACTCTTGCAAATATTAATGGACCGGAAAATCGCCGCTTCGTGCACATCTACCCATTATAGTTATGTCATTGACCAAGTATTGAAAAGATACAACCAGTAGTGTAGGTGTTGCTTTCACGAGGCTGCAATATCAATCAGCTATAGAGACAAAGTTTCAAGGGACATAACTCTTGCAAAAATCAATGAACCTGAAAGTCACCGCTCCATGCACATCTACCTATTATAGTTATGACATTGACCAAGTATTGAAAAGATACGGTTAGTAAGGAAGGACGTAACGTTCACAAAAAATGCACGTACGGACGGACAGATGGAGATGACGCCAATATACGACCAATATACGACCGCCTCCGGTGGCATTTAAAAAATACAGAAAATGAGAGAAATAGGGGTTTAAGGTCAACACTATCTTATGTAATTATAGTATCAAAAAATATTTATAGATCTTTGTCTTGCTCATCATCATTATTATTTTAATATTTGCTATTTTTAGAAAATAAGTCTTTAAAATGATAAAAAAACCCTCTTTACTAATTTTGCTATCTTTATTTTAGGGATGTTTATTTTATTAAAAAATGTTTTGGGTTTGATTCTGCCCAAATTATGTAACTTTTCTGATTATAATCAAATCCTAACTTAGCTTTACGTATATTCATTTTCTGATTATAATCAAATCCTAACTTAGCTTTACGTATATTCATGTTACATTCACGACTCTTACGTTTCATATTCAGATATATCTTTACGATACATTCTACAACATGCTTGAAATTCAAGCCTTGTAGTTTCACAATCCGCACTAAACCATATATTTATGAATTTTTTATTTAATGGTGTGTAGAAAAAGCCATACGCATAACAAGCAATTTCATGTCATCTATTAGGGAATGAATCCATGTCAGTAACAAGCTGCAATGACCTTTCACATATTTTATTAATAGTAGATGTAAAAAACTCAAATTTATTACTAAGATTCTCTTGAATATATGTTATTTTTGTTTAATCGTTTAATAATTCATAAACATTTGTCTGGCTATTAGTACTACCATTATCAATAGCGATAGTATTTTGTATCAAAAGAAATACTTCTAATAGTGCAAGAAGTGAACATACTTCGAATAAGGGGGAACAACCGGTATGAACAAAACACATAAGGCTTTTACTACTGGACATATATTACACTTCTATCGTCCCCCACTTTCTCATTAACATGTTTCAAGTTTATTGGCATTTCGGCATTACAATATGCATATGGCCACTCACAAACATATAGCCAGTTATTATGGCCACGACAAGTAACGCAAAAAAAACAACAAAAAAAACAAAAAAACATAAATTGTCCGATACAGTATCATATATTCTGAATAGCGTAGTGGTAACGCGCTTCGCTTCTTACCAATGCGTCCCGGGATCGAGTCCTGGTCACGTATACGAGATGGTACAGTGGTCGCCCGTCCAAACACGCGGGTTTTATCCGGGTTCTCCGGTTTTCTCCCACAATAATGTCCACATACGCCGCAAGCAGAGCTACCGAGAGTGATTAATATAAGTTGTGAGAATTTTGTTTCGTAATCGGTGTAAATAATAAGTTTTAATTTATTCTGAATTTTAATGTTATTAACGACTTTTATCAAATATTTTAATGGATGTTTATCTTTAGATATTTTGAATATCTAACATATAAAAAGAAGCTAATTGAGTTTATCTTCTCCCAGTATAAATGCATTGAATATAAATTTAGAGATTGTATGTTGTATATTTTGGTGTTTTACTCTTGTGAATTGATCTTGGAAATGGTTGGATAAGATGATGTTATTTTATATTTGTTTCTCATGCCGTCTTGAGGAATGCTTATCTCGTGGACCTCCGTTGAGTGATGAGGTTGAATGATCAATGTTGTCAATAAAATCATTTTCTTTTTCACCACAACGGGCATTCAGCTTTCCAACAATATAAAACAGGCCGAGGATACTGGAAACAAAAATTCAATTTCGAGTTAATTAAAACATTCAATATCATGAGACAAATAATACTGACTCTTAGTAGGGGGTATATAACTGAATCAAAAGTAAACATCTATATCCGCTAAGAACTTTAATCAATATGAACCCGCTTTGGTCAACTTTTTAACAACAAAAATAGGTTTTTACTACAGGTTTATAGAAAAAACATATGCCTTCATGACCACGTGTGACTTTACCAGAAATACATATATGTAAACAGATCATTTTGACGGGAGCAAGCATTTAATTTCCAGAAAGGACTTCCAAGTCCAAGTCTCTAAGCTAAGCAAGATACAACCCACTGCAAAGTCTCCCCACTTCTCTGCACTGAAAATGAATCCCTTTTACGAGATAACATAAGGGCGGTACTTAATTCTAACTGACAGGCTAATGACATAAAAAAGAATGTCGGGCCTGATTTTCATGTTCATTCATGATAAGGTAAGACCATTTTGATCTCTATTTATAAACGTTTAAAATTGAAAGGAATTAATTAATATAAGCTTGTAAATTGCCTGTTTTCAAATCTATACGTTAATGTATTTAAAAAATGCATATTATATTATGTATATAGGACTGAATTAATATGTTTAAACTAAAACGGGAGAAAAGAAAGTAAACGCATTTATCCTTATTTGAAAAGCTAAGTAAATGTCTTTTTTGTTAGAAATTCATTCCAAACTTGACTGCTGTTTGTCAATATTGGCAGCTCGAGAAATCCGAACGGCAAAGTTTACTTACGGTCTTATAGCATACCCCTGCTAGTTTACTTCATAACCAAGAGAAATATAGTCACAAGTCGGGATTAAAAGTTGAGTGCAAGCTCTACTACCAAGTATATTTACTTGTTTGCGAATTTAGAAATGCTTTTTTAAAAATGGATGAACTGGTCTTTAAAGCATTCAAGAACAAATAAATACAAAAGAGAAGAGAACTATTTATTATTATCGGCAGTATCACGGCTAGGTTCTGTTTCACGTTCACGTGGTTATATAATCATGGGTCATGTACTTGAGAAGAGTGCAAACATTTCGAGTTCTTAAATAACCACTGCTTACTTAAATATTTGGACTTTAGAGCCCTTAAACAAATCCTAATTTACTTTATTTATAGCTAAATACTTGCTCTTCGGATAAGTTCATAATCGGGGGCATTCGCAGTGTCGTATCGATGGATGATTACTGACTGTTTTTTAAGATCATCTTCAAAAATATCTAATCATTGGAATAATTATGTGGCTGTTTCAGGTTACAAGTGCACAATCATCAATAATGACACGCAATTCGCAATGCTTCAAAATCATCAGTCGAGCTTTCAGCAGGTATTTCTCTCTCTCTCTCTCTCTCTCTCTCTCTCTCTCTAGCGGGTGTGTATCCTAGACTAAAAGACAATACATAACTTCCCAATCATCACAGTATGAATTAGAAATTTAAAAAAACAATCGAATTGAATTTTTCTCTTTGAATTCATAATCTACTCTGTGAGTTTCAGTTCATATAAATCATATCGGACACACACACACACACATGCGTAAATGATCAACCTGTTACCACAATTGATTTTTTAGTAAAACAGTTGTTCGCTTGAAGAATGTGGCGTTCCTTTACATCTGTTCTCATACACACTTCCACTTTCTATTCTTGCAACTGTGAGTTTTGAAAATGCCAAAAAAAAGTCTTATTCGTCTAATCTTAAGACATTTTTGTAAAGGTCCATCTACACTAAATTCGTCCCGCCCGCAAAGTGTAACAATTATCATTTTTTATATACTCACAACAATTGCTTCTCCTGAATTTGAATTCCTTCAAATGATATAACGAACAATATTCAATAGTTCCCTTTTTTAAAAAATAAGATATCATCAGCTATTTCTTTGTTCAAACTTGATTCTTGAATACATTTCGATAGATATATGTATGATTTTATTTTCCTAAGGATTATGATGTATTTTCCAGGCCAGTTGCTGCTATAGCGGGATTAGTCATTATTACCATGTTCACTTTCATGGTTGCTTGGATGTACGTTACGGTATATTCTAAAAACTTTGACGTGTGCCCTAACAAGGTCTTTGTTAAACGAAAGTTTGAAACTAACGGAACAATGAAAACATATTGTGAAGAAAGGTCGCAGTGTCTGTCGACAAAGAAATTACCCGTGACGGCTCTTGCTAGCGTGTATGGCTCCGGGAATACGTGGACAAGACACTTGTTACAACAAGCAACGGGTATGTATTTTGACTTGAAACAATAATCAGTGCTGTAAATAAATCGCCAATATATGCATTGTGACGCAGTTTAATATCATATTATAGAAAAATTAGTGTAACTTCAAAATTACAAATTAAACTGTTCTCACCAATGTTTTGGCCTGTGGGGGACTGCCTCAGGGTGTAATGTAAACAAACATACAGAATATGATTCATTAAATATTAAAATTATAACATTAAATATCATATACATATACCATTCAATATCATATATACCATTAAATATTATATATACCATTAAATATTATATATACCATTAAATATCATATATATACCATTAAATATCATATATACCATTAAATATCATATATACCATTAAATATTATATATACCATTAAATATTATATATACCATTAAATATCATTATATACCATAATATCATATATACCATTAAATATATATATACCATTAAATATTATATATACCATTAAATATCATATATTCCATTCATGAATACTAGTACTATGGAAGCAATATGGAAAGAAATCACCACTATAAACTACAAATACATTAACATCGCGGTTACAAAGATAATTGAGAGATATAATATCTAAGGAATGATGCTTTAAGAAAATAATTGCGCACATCCATTTTGTTTCTCTAAGAGTCGTTTTCAATTATAATCAGTCCTGTTAATTGACCACTGAATTAAAATGCTCAATGACCCTGTTTAGGGATCGGTACCTCGGCAGTTATTGTGACGACAGTCTACTTCATAATGGATATCCATTCGAGTGTCACCATGACAGCTATGACCGCGTCATAGTCGTGAAGACACACGAATACGGGAAATGGTCCACGACACATTACGACCGAGCAGTTCTGATCATCCGAAACCCCTTTGACTTCATTGTGTCGTGTTACCACAAGCGACATAACCAAGTCTATAATGAGGAGGAATACTTCAGGCCAGGTAAATGTCAATTGGAATTATATTAAGAAGTCTTATTAATGAGTATGTATAACTAAAAACAGCTACACCTTATTTTAATTGTATGATAACCATAATACACAAATCAAAGGGGTTTGGCACGGGGGGTGTGGGGGCGGGGGCATCAAATCACAATATATAATACAAGGGATACTACTTCCGATTGATCTAAACCCATACCTTCATCGGGAAAATGCCATTAGCTTAGCCATTTATGAAGGTATCTTTGAATACTTCGCACTTATAGCAAGTGTTTACATTTATGCAACCAAAAATCACCACAGTTTTACCCATACGAACTCAAGTATTCAGCAACCCAAAAATTAACCCGGTTTTCCAAAATCTCGACACACGTTCGTAACCCGGTTTTTATGCAGAAACTTTTCTCTGCACAAAGGAATTTAGTAGAAATCGCCAACTGATTACCTCTAACAACAAATCGCATTCATAGTAGCATTACTGGTCACGTAATTTTCATTATGGCTAAAGTGAAGTGAAAGGCCAACGGTTGAAATTGGCGATTTCTACTGAATTCGTTTGTGCCAAGGAAATTTTCTGCATGCCGATGTGAGTATTTAATTTGTTTTACAGAAACATTGCATCGGTTAACATCTTCTTGTCGCAACAACGCTTGATTTATACCCAAACTTTATACTGGTAGACTGTACGAACGCGTGTCGAGATTTTGGAAAACTGGGTTAAGTTTGGCATTGCGGGTTTCGTTGCTGAATACTTGAGTTCGTATGGGTGAAACTGTGGTGATTTTTGGTTGCATAAACGTATACGCTAGCGGTAGTAGTATCCCTTGTATTATAGTGATTTTATTCCCCCCCCCCCTCACCCCCTACGTGCCAAACCCCTTTGACACCGATATGAAAGTTGTTTCGGAAAGAAACATAGAAGGTTTATTGTACATGTCTACATGGACCATGGTCTTCTTGACAGTACAGAAATAAAATATCCCCTTCTACAACATCTGTGCGTGTGTAAGTGCGAGAGAGAGAGAGAGAGAGAGAGAGAGGGAGACGTGAACTGGTATAAATATGTCATTTGATTACTTTACAGAATGGCGACAACATGTTCAGGAAAAAATGAAGTGGTGGGTTAGTTTCAACAATTACTGGCTTACAGAATTCGACGGACCCGTTTATCCACTTCTCTATCATAAACTACTGAATAACTTGAGGACTGAAATACGTAGTCTCCTGGTCTTCCTGAACTTTAGAATATCCGACAACGAAATGAAATGTGTAGAAATAAACAAAGAGGGAGTGTTTCATCGACCACAAGAACATAGAAAGCGGGTTAAGAGCAAAATGGATTTATTTAATGCGGAGGAAAAGAATCAAATAAATGTTGAATTCATGAAAATTAAAAACACACTAAAAGAAATGTACAGTATTGACTGGGATACGTAGTCGAACTAAAAAGTGTTGCAATCCATTGTGACTTAATTGTTCCATCCTGCACGTATATTATGATTACCATGCATTTACACACTAGTTTTCATTGTCGATTATCATCTGTTTTTTTTTGTTGTTGTTTTTTTGTTAACCGTATTTAAGATATAGTGTATTTATACTGCTTTAAGACTGAACATTACTAGATTACGTTTCAAATGAAAACTTTATTTAAGGTAACAATGGTTTGTCGTCTGATGGTTGTGTACATGATAATATATTGTAACATAAAACTAATGATGTTACTGTTGATGCAAACGGTCGTACTTGAGTTTTTAAGTTAAATAGCGAATAGGTGTGTACTAGCTCGGATGCAAGCCTTTAAGATCTACAGGTTACAGCTTTTCTAACTCCATACATACAGTTTTTTCCTTTTTTTACCAATTGTGCATGTATCAATATGAAAATTTAACACAATGTTAAATAACAATTTTATTCTAGTTTGATTTAACAAAACAGTCGAAAGCAAACTCAATGTACCACAGCGAAAACAAAAGGGCAAATCAAAACTCCACAAATTTTTTTCGTCAATAACAAGTGTGACCCAACTGAACTCTAATGTACGCCTGTGAAATGATATTCCCTGTACGAATTAAAGCAGTCTAAAGCTCCCGCGGAGAACGAGGTTGCCGTTCTCCTAAGAAGTGCTCGATTTGATTCCAGCACCATCGCACTATTCGCAAAAAGATTGCTATGGTATAGTCAAGTCTCCTGGACATACATGTGCTAAACGATTATAAAACAGGTAAAATAAGAATTGTTAGAATAAAGGATGCTTTGTCTGCCAATTAGAAATGCAACTCTGTACCAAACCAACAGCTCTTCTACGTCCTGCTAAACTTATGAATACCTGTAACAAGTTCAATGTTATGATTTTACTACATGTAAATCATTTATAAATCCATATGTACCGGTTTAGAAGCATTACCAACGCTAAGCGACAAGCATTACGAAATACACATGCATCTCGAATCTCATTGATGGATTGGCGTGAACGCGATTTTATTATGGGAATCAGTGGTTAATAATTTTTGATGTTCATAAATCTATTAAAGCTATTTAAAAATATATAATTTTTCCTCCTTTTGCCCAGAAATAATGGCTGTAGACAGCGTACAAACATTTTTAGACGACGTAAAGTTTGACGTCAAAACACGTCATAGTCAAATAAATATTATTGAAATGCAATATGTTCTATCTGAAGCATATGCTATTAAATTTTCATGGTGCTCGGACGTTTTCAACATATAAAACTTAACACGTAAAATTTAAAAATTACTTTTCACCTCATGACGTCATATGACGTCGTATGACGTTCATCTTCATGAAATGTAAAGAAATCCTAAAGACTTATATTCTGACCAAATATCATCTTTCTAACTTATCTGGAAGCTATTTTGTATGCATTTGAAATTTGACGTCAATGGTTCGAATCTTGGATTCGCCATAGAACCATTACCTTTTCGAATTTTGAAAAACGGATACCGGAAGGCACAACTAGAGCCTAATATACATATTCTGTGAAATTTTAATGAAAATTGGCCCAGAAATAATGGCTGTAGACCGCGTACAAACTTTTGTAGACAACGTCAAGTGTGACGTAATATGACGTCATAGCCATATGAAAATCACAGAAATCAAAATTTCAGCATCGGATGTATAAGCCATTGAATTTTCATCGCCCTTGGCATCATATAGAAATTAAAGCGTAGAAAAAAATTAAAGAAATTTTTTTAATTTAATTTTGAAATGTAAAGATTAATACCGTTAGAAAGAATATAATTTTCCCCTTTTACTTTTTTTTTTTCGTATGGACTTCTCATGCATGAACTTTGTGAAGTAAGCCATATGGCAAAAATAAATAAATCTTTATTTTGATATCGCTTTCTTATAACTTGACCAAGTTTAGTTGTTGTTTTGTTGTATTGGGATTTACCGTCGCTGTGATAGTATTTCAATCATATAGAGACGTCCAGCTAATTAAAGGTGGAGGAAGACCCCGAGTACACAGAGCTACCCGGATAGAACCACCGACCTACCGCAAGCCAGCTGGAAGGCTTCCTCACATGAAAAATACGAAGTCCCTACCGGGATTCGAACCCACAGCGGTGAGGGGCTGAGAGATTCCAATTTTAGTATTCTAGGTACCAAAATATATGTCCTGAAAATCCCTACAATTCAGTTGGAGCATATTTGGGTCTAGTTTTATAGGTTTTAAAAATATAAGCAATTAAACTTAAACCTATTAATTCTGCATATCAAAATTCCTTTTTTTTAATTTCGTGTACAGCCGCGGGAATAAAACCGTAAATGCTACCATGCAATAGATTCGTCGACGCGTGTAGCCTCGTGAGTTAAATTTCAATAATGCTTGTACATACGATGGAGACGACTGTAGTACGTTATAGTTAGTGTTTATTAAGAGAGAATTTAACAGTTAAGAAGCCAGAACGAGCGTAGCGAGTGACGGCTTCTTAACTGTTAAATTCTCTCTTTGTGTTTGAAATTATATTTTGTCCAATGAAATCATTCCATTTTTCAAATTTTTGTCTCCATTTAATTCATTTAATCGGCATCAACTTGTCACTAAACACTATTCCGCTAAATCAGCTGATCAATTTAAAACCAGCTTCAAGCACCTTCACTGCGCATGTGCGTCGAGTTGTGTCGAGAAGCGGAGCTTTATGTGTTCACCAATATGGACTAAGACCACAATTACCTGCCCTTGGTAACCCTGTATCCGGATGTGCCTACACAGAAAATAGTGACCCTATTTAATGCTGAATTAAGGTGAGTTTTTGACTGAAAGACATGCAATAAAGGATTAAATTCTATAGAACACAGTTGAACTAGTCATAAAATGCCCAATTTGGAGGCCTTATTGCACAACAATCTTAATGTTTAGCAATTTTTGAGAAAATTGGTGTGAAATGGCCGACCGGTGCACTAAATTCATACGCATGTTATTTGGCCTTAAATAGGTCAAAAAGTAGTCGGGTGACCCCATGTTTAAAATGTACAGAATAATTTCTCTTGAATAGATCTATCTAATGAGGGTAAGTTTGGATGCCAATTTCCCTTCCAGAAATTGTCATTTGTATACATGCTTATATAGAACATATAGTAAATTTAAATTGTGGTCTTAGTCCATATCACGCATGTGTAACGTGTTACAGGATATTTGATGTGAACGCATGAACATCGACAAAAAAAAAAAAACAACAACAAAAAAAAAAAAAAAAAATACACAGCAACCATAGAGAACAAACATTTACTCACCAGCATTCTGATTAATCCAAAATAACAAAAGAACTCTACCCTTCCGCTTAGTTTAGTTTAAACATGTATTATTGCCTAATTATGAATTTTAAAAATTAAGAGGGTCTGACCACAAGTTCTAACAACATTAGTATCGGTCATCGCTTTAAAGACACTTGTGTAATTTCAATGTCTACACATGTTAACACAGAATGGGCAATATATAACCAATAATAAACAAAGCAATTAAGTAAATATCCGATTAAATAAATTCAAATTGAAAAATGTATATAAATAATGAGAAGAGAAGGAAAAAAAAACACTAACAAACAAGGGTTACTTAAATAAAAAAAAAATAATGTCCAAAACACAACATATATAGGTGCAGATATATGAACCTTTCTAAACAGTATATTTTATTTAAATCTCAATCACCACTTTTTTTTTGCCGAAGAGATCAAAGTCGAATTCCAGTTCAGTGCTCATTTGGAGCGTAGATCTATATGTACACAGCTATACACAGCTAGAGCGACGCATTGACCTTTGACATAACATGTTACATGTCACGTGATGTAATTCACGCCGGGAACAGGTTGATAGGGCGGAGTCTAAAAATCAATACTATATTTGGAATGTGCGACTACGTTAAATTTCAAAACATAATTTCAAACACTAAGTAGGTTAGTGTTATTTAGTAAGCATTAAGTCCATTAAATCGGTCGCGCGGCTTTGCCGCGCCAGACCCATTTAATTTCATTAATGCTTACTAAAAAACACTAACCTATACTTAATTAACACTGACTAACTTAGAGTTTGCCCCGCCATATTACTGCGTTATGCTGCTATATTAGGAGATGGCGCCATATAAGTGTTACGTCAGCGTGTTTTTAAAGTATTCACACACGTGCACGTGCTTTCCAAATATGGATGTAACACATAAATTTCGCGCATTTTTTGACCGTCGGCTCATTTCTTTTTCAGATTTCAATCAAATAATGTGATGGCTGTTTTTATTTATTTATCTTGTTTTAATTAGTTAAGACATCAGAAAATATCAACTGATTGGCATAAAGGAAGGAACGAAATATGTAAATAATAATCGTTTAAAAAATTCGGTGTCAGCGGAAGACATCAAGGCTAGGAATACCCCGGAAATACCAAATCAAACGAGTTAATACATGATCTGTAAGTTGTTTAAAAACGTTATATCAATTATTTCAATTCTTGTATTTACCAAATTCGTAAACATAGGTACTGGTATAGCTCCCTTGGTTGGCGCTCAGCTTATTAAGGGTAGTTCCAGGACTGATTGCCCGGTGTCCGGATAATGTGACTGGGTGTGGTATCATGCCAACTGTCTACAACGTGATACTGTGCAGTGTGACAACACTACATTTGTCTCAAGTAGACATTGTCTCCAAAAGACTTAAATACTGTCGGTGGGACGTTAAATCTAATAAACTGTACTTGTATTTTAGTATTTAATTTAACATCTTTTTTTTTCTTTCCTTAGGAGTCCCTTTGCAAAATATATTTCCGAAACTCCTCATTCTTATGTAAATGTTTATCTATAAACATGATTATTTAAGCAACTTTACTGAATGTTTACAAAAGACGTCAACATGCGCCAGTGTGCATACCTCGTGTGTAGGGATCGGTGTAGTAAACACTGCCATATATGATATCACGTGAATAGGGCGGAGCATAATTTGAAATAATGACATGCGCTCTTAACAGCTAAATCACAATTAAGTAGACAAGTCTCGCAAAATACCGAACTCTTAATAAATTAAATCGACCAGGAATTTGAAATTTTGGGCTCACTGATTAGATAGAAATAGCGGGCAAACTCTAAACAAAGTTACTCCATTTGGCCCTTTTAGCTAACGGACAAATTAGCTTGCAGCGTCTTGAACGGATGACATGTGTTGATCATTTTGTTTCAAACGTCTACTCTTATACACGCCCATTGTATCTCAAGCTGTACTATTGTACTATTGTACTATAAAATATTTTTTCACATTTTCAACGTTTCAACAACGGTCTAAATGACATGTGTCAAAACGCTCAAAGGATTATGGATAACAAATACTGCAACTGATATGTATAAGTAACGTAAATAAAATGATTTGACACAACATTAAATCACTGTCAACACTTGTTAAGTTTGTTTGTTTGTTGGGTTTAATGTCCCATCGACAGTATTTCAGTCATTTGGAGACGATGTCTACTTCATGCGGGTATAGTGCTGCCACACTGCCGTATCACGCCGTATACATGTGGCATGACACCATACCCAGTCACATCATCCTGATACCGAGCTAACCAGTTCTGCAAATACCCTTATATGCTGAGCGCCAAGCAAGGGAGCTATAACAGTACCATTTTTTACGACTTTGGTATGTCGTGGTCGGGGATCGAACCCACGACCTCCCGCTCCCGAGGCGGACGCTCTAACCACTCGGCCACCGGGAACGGTACGCTTGCTTAGCTAGTAATATCAATATGATATAAGTAAAAAAAATTTTGGAATTTATATGACTAATACATAGCTGTAAACTTACATTTTACGAAAATGCTTCAATTAAGGTGAAAGCGAAAGTAGGATATTTTTCGAAAATTTTTGCAATACGTATTTATGATGTAACTTCCTTATACTTTAATCAATTTTTAAACTCTAAGTACAAAATAATCGTCTTAAAATTCTCTACATCTCACTTGCCTAATGTGTGGACTTATTTCAAATGAGTTTTAAGATATTAGCCGTAAGACTTTGCAATAACGGCAGAATCGCTAAAATTCTACATGTTTAAATTCTTATTTTTGATGTAACTTCCTTATTTTTGGATCAATTTCAAAACTTGAGGTACCAAAATAATCGTCTGAAAATTCTCTACATTTCACATGCTTTATGTATAGGAAAATGTTCATCACATTTTGAGATACAAGCTCTTAAACCTCCTGAAAAATGAAAAAATCTACAAAGTTATATGCACGAATTTCGTTTTTTTCCCATTACTCCATGAATCTTTGGCCAATCATTAAACTTTTAGCATCAAAAGAACGGCCAACATTGCTCTACAAATAATACTCATCATCATATTTTCAAAAATCAAAGGTTTTCGAGGCATAAACTGTTAAACACACTGGGGGTTACCAAATTTTCATTTTTATGCCATAACTCAACCAGTTCAACCCCGATCATCAAAATCTAAATATCTTCTGAAAGCTCTTTCCAAGCACTACAAATTATACGCATAGTGTCTCGATAGAATATTTACCGTTTTTGAGATATTTTAGGCCGAATAAAAAGCCGAAAATTGATATATATGACCTTGACCTTTGGGATTTTCCGGGAACGGAAGTGACATGGCTCCATAGAATCTAATACTGCATCTTCAGACAAAATTTCAAGCAAATCATACAAAAAATAAAGCCTATAGGGCTTAAAAACCGTTAAGTTTTAATACGAAAGTTAATAGCATTTAATATGTCGTTGATTTTTTCCACACTCGTCGTATGAATATGAAATTCTTTACATCCGAAAGCTCATGGTTTGAAATATATGCCATAAAATGTTCATTGTTCTGAGTCAATGGCAACACCTCGAAATTAACACAAATACATGTACATTATTAGGCTAGATTTTTTTCTGGATTTTGTCTATCAATGTGCGTTTATCATTATGTATTTGCTTCCTTTTCATTTTTCATTTAAATACATATATCAATGTAAATATTGTGAACTACAGGAGAGAGAGAGAGAGAGAGAGAGAGAGAGAGAAAGAGAGGCGGGGGTATGAAAGCTGCCCGTGAAAGAAATTTTGTGTTAATCTTTTCTTGGGACTATAGTGTTTACGCAAGTGAAAACAGATTTATAACATAGAGTTTATTGGCATCGCTTGAAAATAAGGCACTGGCGGACGATCTAACCACTCGGTCAGCGAAAACCTAATGGCATATGAAATGTGACCAAACATACTGCTTGTGAGAATATATCACCTTTATTAGGCCATGAATTAAACGAAAAAGAACGTGCGAATATAAGCAATGTAACTTCACAAACTGGTGATAGAGCAGTCGATATATATAGAGCCACAGGGGACTGTAATTGTTAAGTCTATATATGTCTTGGTTGAGTCCTCTCTCCACAAAAGTATGTACAATGAATACGATATTCAATTCATTTCATCACAATCTCGTATATCCACTTTGTGCCATAAAACATTTTCTTATCATTTCTTTGTTGCTAAACCCACATTATTGGAATGTTAATAATATAACCCAAAAGGTAATTCATTCATTATGAAATTATAGTAATGGTCCTTCATATGCTTGAAAATACTTCGGTGCAAATGCAAGCATGACATGGAGTAATAAGATATTTTGCTCTTAGTCTGTAAAGGCTTAAAATTTCCACAGGCACTTGATGGACCATGCTCACTATTTAAGATAGAAATTTTTTTATTCCTTTAAATTAAAATTATTTAAAAAGAATATTAGCAGTGTTAATTTTTCTAACGTTCCAAAAAACTGATGATAGAGCAGTCGTTATTGGCTTTCAACGAATATTGATATCTTAAAATTCGTTAACTGCTTATGTAACCTAGTAACATCCTACTGCCCCGAGCTAGAATCGAACTCGGGACCCTCGGTATGTAAATCAGACACTCTACCACGTCGCCACAAAAGCTAGCTCTATGGCAAAATAATACAAGTGCCATTGTATACCTCAATTACATACACGCCCTCTTTTTTAGAATATGTCCTCAGATTCCTGGAGTATTAACGTCTTTGGGACTTTTTAAAGGGTGTCAACCCTTCTACAACTCTGAGTTATTTACCTTGGGCGCCAAATATAACCAAGTGAAACCCTACTGCCCCGAACTGGAATCGAACTCGAGACCTTCGGTATACAAATCAGACATCTACAGCTAGCTCTGTGGCAAGATAGTACAAGTGCCATTTTATACCTCTACTACTACTTAAACACACACACACACACACACACACACACACAAAGAGTCGTGCCAACAACTTCAAGTGAGGACAATGTACTTTCTATATATAGCATGCCCTAGCTCAAATCCTTAACCGGAACACTAACCCTGACCTCTATATATACTTATAAATTAGCTATTTTTGTTCGTAGTGTATTTTCCATGCATACTTGACAGTATTTCCACCTGTAACTTATTAAATACATTATTAGTTACAAATTATAATATGTTATTAAAATATTTAAAATGCAATCTGTCCAGTTTTTAATGCTTTGATTTTTCAATAAAAACAACAAACAATGATACTTTACCATAAGTTTATTCTCTTAAGCGAGCATGGTGACCCCCTATTTTCATTCATATATCTTTTGGTTATAGCCTGAAGTACTCATTTGCAAAATTTTAGAAAAAATCTGTCCGTTAGAAAAAAAACTACGACTACAGTAGTACTACTACTGCCACTGTTACTATATTTATACTACTATTATGTCACTTATCTGCGACATGATACCGCAGTGCGGCAACACTATATTAGTCTCATGTAGACGAAAGTCCCCAAATGACTGAAATAATGTTGGTTGGACGATTAATCCAAGCAAACAAACTACTGATACGTCGCAGAATATGATGATGCTAATGTCGATCAAGTATAATCACAAGTATGTTTAATACTGGTCACCCACCATGTGAGCTATATATACGTTAAGATGAAGGACCTATTTCAAAAGTCTATGCACATATCCAACATATATAGCTTACGTAATCTGTATACGTTGTTCAACCAACTAATATAGCTCACCGTAAGCTGTAGACGTTATCAACCGACGTATACAGCTAACATGTAAGCTATATACGGTGTAACATAGCATCCTAATTGGAAAAACATATTCCGCAATAAAATGCATATTGACGGGGTTCATATTTCATTTTAAATATTAATATTATTGTTTCAATACTCGTCAGCAAATTTTCAGCGGCATTACTGATGGATATATCTTTGACGGAAAGATTTCAAAGACCTTCATGTATTCAGTCGTCCTGAATTAATCCCCATAATAGACATCTTTAAGTACTTTAAAAATAATTTGATACTTTATACAGTTTGTCATAGTAAGGGAAATAACCCTTACGAGTTGAAATGTATTCTTACGAGAATAACGGGGCTTTACAGTCATTTTATTCACGGATCTGTTCATATTATCTGCATAAAACAGTCCGGTAATAATAAAATCATCGATTTTGCGAATGTTGGACTGCATGATTGTTATTGTTAGCACATGTTACTAACATTTCTACATAACATAATCATGTACAGAAAATCGCCATATCAAGTTTAGTAGAGAAATAGCTTAGAGAGCAACTCAACTTACTCCACTGTATTGAAAACTATTGTAGGACAAGTTCATTCATAGTTTGACCTAAATAACAATAGATAAATGTAGATGTGTCATGTTTTTTTTTATTGTTGTTGTTTTACGGCTTACGGTTACGGTCTGATGGTGCCGATGTCTGTTTGTGACCGATTATCGGTGCACATGCGCAGATTCAGAGAGATGGGTTTAGAGGGTCCTGCACCACTCCCCTGAGATTTGGCTATTCTATTATTAAATTAAGAGTAAAGACCCCCCCCCCCTAATACCCCTACCCCTTGTAGAAAACATTGGACACCCGTACCCCTACCTTTCCTGTAAAACTGATAGACCCTCTCTGGAAAATCTTTAAAAAAAAAAACAGAAACTCACATACACGTACGGCAGTTTCCATAGATTGGCTCGAGCCTCCACCCGAACCCCCACCCCCCGCCTCCAATATACACAGACACGTACGGCAGTTTCCATAGATTGGCTCGAGCCCCCCCCCCCCCGCCTCCAATATACACACACACGTACGGCAGTTTCCATAGATTGGTTCGAGCTCCGCCCACCCCCACTCCCTCCTCACATACACGTACGGCAGTTTCCATAGATTGGCTCGAGCCCCCCACCCCCTCCTCACACACACGTGCGGCAGTTTCAATAGATTGGCTCGAGCCCCTCCTCCAATTCCCCACACGCCTCCAATATACACACACACGTACGGCAGTTTCCATAGATTGGCTCGAGCGCCGCCCCACCACACCCCCTCCTCACATACACGTACGGCAGTTTCCATAGATTGGCTCGAGCTCCGCCCACCCCCACTCCCTCCTCACACACACGTACGGCAGTTTCCATAGATTGGCTCGAGCCCCCACCCCCTCCCACACACACGTACGGCAGTTTCCGCCCCCCACAACCCCCTCCTCAATACACACGTACGGCAGTTTCCATAAATTGTTCGAGCTCCGCCCCCCCCCTCCCCCTCACACACACGTACGGCAGTTTCCATAGATTGGCTCGAGCTCCCCCATCCCACCTCCTCACAACACGTACGGCAGTT
Source organism: Solen grandis (assembly GCA_021229015.1). Taxonomy (NCBI): domain Eukaryota; kingdom Metazoa; phylum Mollusca; class Bivalvia; order Adapedonta; family Solenidae; genus Solen; species Solen grandis. Next base: position 7,688,934 of record CM037787.1, read on the forward strand.
TCCATAGATTGGCTCGAGCTCCCCCCCCCCTCCTCTCACATACACGTACGGCAGTTTCCATAGATTGGCTCGAGCTCCCCCATCCCCACTCCCTCCTCACACACACGTACGGCAGTTTCCATAGATTGGCTCGAGCTCCGCCCACCCCGACTCCCTCCACACACTACGCAGTTCCATAGATGGCTCGAGCCCCCCACCCCCTCCTCACACACACGTACGGCAGTTTCCATAGATTGGCTCGAGCTCCGCCCACACCCGACTCCCTCCTCACACACACGTACGGCAGTTTCCATAGATTGGCTCGAGCTCCGCCCACCCCACTCCCTCCTCACACACACGTACGGCAGTTTCCATAGATTGGCCGAGTCCCATCCCACCCTCCTCACACTACGGATCCAATAGTTAGCTCGACTCGCCCACCCCACTCCTCCTCACACACACGTACGGCAGTTTCCATAGATTGGCTCAGCCCCCCCCCTCCCACACACGTACGCATCCATCCGCCCCCATTCAATCACACACGTACGGCAGTTTCCATAGATTGGCTCGAGCTCCGCCCACCCACCCCTCCTCACACACACGTACGGCAGTTTCCATAGATTGGCTCGAGCCCCCCACTCCCCCGCCTCCAATACACACACACACGTACGGCAGTTTCCATAGATTGGCTCGAGTCCCACCCCTCCTCACACACACGTACGGCAGTTTCATAGATTGGTCAGCCCCCCCCCTCCCTCCTTCACACACGTACGCAGTTTCCATAGATTGTGAGCTCGCCACCCACCCCTCACATACACGTACGGCATTTCAAGATTGCTGAGTCCCCTTCAAGTAGTTTCATAGATTTGGGTCGACCGCCCCCCTACACCGTCGGCATTTCCAAGATTGTCCCCTTCACCTACGCTCCTTTCGCCCCCACTCTCACACACAGTACGCATTTCATAATGCTCACCCCCCCACCCGCCTCCTACAACACGTACGGCAGTTTCCATAGATTGGTGAGTGCACCCCACTCCTCTACAACATACGGCAGTTCAGACACAGCCATCCCAATCTCTCACAACACGTACGGCAGTTCATAGATGTGAGCTTACAGTAGGCATTTTCCATAGTTTGGTCGGCACCCCCTTCAAACACTACGCATTCAAGATTGCTCGAGCCCCCACCCCCCCCCTACACACCGTACGGCAGTTTCATAGATGGCTCGGCCCCACACCACCTGACTCTCCTCCAGTCAGCACACACACACACACGTACGCAGTCCCTAGTTGTCAGCTCCGTCCCCGCCTTAATAACGTACGGCATTTGATGGCTAATCCACACAAAACTCATCAGCTAATGTATATTCACGTTAGGTTCCTGTGTACCGTTCACATGCCATTCTCGGTTGATCAATGGTTACAGTGTTAGCTTTCTCAGAAACGCACTTTCGTAATTAGATACAAAAGATTATGACTTGAATCAATGTATAATAAGGCCATAATTTACCCCGGAAACATATGTCTAACAAAGATAGTTGGCGGATATTATCCAATATTTTCTCATTAGATGGGTCATAGTAAGTAGAACACAATTGTGTTCATAAACTGTCATAATGAAGAATATTAAAACGCCGCTACCGGGAAACAATATGTCAAGAAAAACATAAAACTGGACACGGTTTTGATCTCTTCAAGCTAAAATAGTTCACAATTGGCATAGAGCTCATGCCGAATGTCACTCTTGTTTGTTTCATTCTTTTTTAATTTTAAGTTATATTTTATTCTACGAATTAGACTGAACTGCATTTTTCAGCACCTAACAATATTCTTGGTAGTACACCATCTGTAATTAAAGGTCAAATAGTATGAAAAATAACTTGAAAGATAACATATGTATGTATGTATGTATACAGTTTGCCCTACTTAATCGTCCAAAGAAATGTTTGTGTTTCGCTCAATATTTTCGAAAGATATTGCATAAAATGAACTGCGAGGTTCTGTATGGTCGATTTTTTAAGTAAAGTTTATGTTAACATATTAAAAATTTTTAAGTAAACGTTTTACTTTATATATACTGATGCCAAGAAGGGTTTAGTAGAGGTTATTAAATTATTGATAAGGCCTATATTCTTTTTTACAGGTTACATGTTTCGATATGAAAAATAAAAACGTGTATGTAGCATTTGTTGATTTCAGGAATATTTCTATAATGTTGTTGACAGATGTAAATTATTTCAGAATCTGTTTAAGCGTTTATTAATAATAGTGACTAGTACACGTGTAAAAAAGTGGTGTTATATATTTCAGATATGATACCTGGTTTACAGCGCCCACTAAATAGATGTTATCCGGAACTCGGCAAATGAGGGTTCTTCCCATCTAATCCGGGGGTACAAACAAACTTTTACCGTTATAACCTCACGGCGCACTACCGTTCTCAATAGAATTAGTGCAACACAGTGAAGTTGTAACTGTAAAAGTTTGTTTGTACCCCCGGATTAGCTGGGAAATTCCCAAATATTCTTAATTCCGGAGTTAATCTATTTGTTGAATTGTTATATATGTTATATTCTTTTGTTAAACCTGGAATTTAAAGGTTAACGTAAGTAAGTGTAACTTGTTGTATTTAATGATGGAGGTCGTTTGGCACACATTATAATAGGCAGTATTTAGAATGTGTGAATGGCTTTCATTGCGTGGGTTTATTTGTGTAATGTGTAAAATGGCCGAGAAGCCGAAGTAGTCCTGGTATCATTATTATCGACACTATATGATTATATGACAATGTCAAAATAGTGTTATTCTAAAATCATTAACACAGAGGTATTACCAATCTTTTACTATAGAAGTGAAAATTGGGGTTTACAACCTTTTGATATAGTTGAGATAAAGCACGGACTATGTCAGCACCTTTACACGCTGTAAATGCAGCAATATTGGGTGATTGTGGACGTTATTCTTTGAATATATTTACATATTAACGATCAAATATTTGATTTGTATATTACAGATGCCAAGGCCACCGTTTTTTTAACCCTTTCCCTTATATAGAATCATTTTGACGCACTCAGTAGGTACCACATAAAGCCTGATCTACAGAAAACCACAGTTAAACCTTACCAAATTTAATTACAAAATCCTCATTTCCAGACCACTGAGGAGCAGCGAACAGCATAAAACCTGATCAGCCTGCGAGTTACTCGCAGGCTGATCTGGTTTTATGTTGTTCGCATAGGTCTTTTCATGGTTTCCTCTATGAGGGAAAGGGTTAAAATTGTTATGAAATGCTAAGAATAAATTACTTTATGGGGTATATAAATGGGTTTCAAACGTAAACATACATGTTTTCAAAAGGTTTTGGTTATACATGTAATTGGGAAAATCAACATGTTTCAAATGTATATATGTTTTTCAAAGACACTTAAAGGATCAATATATTAAAGTAATTTTTGCAACCATAGTTTTAAGAAATGCAATTGATTTTTTAAACAAGAGGGCTGGTTATCGCAAAAAAAAAAAAAAAAAAAAAAAAAAAAAAATACGTCCGTCCTGCAATTCAAGTGTCGTAACTCTGGAGTGTCTGGGATATTCTGTCTGGTTTTCAAACTCATTTGAAATACTGTGCATATACACTGTGACAAAAATTTAGTAAATATCGGTTCACGTTTGTCAGTGTTAGAGAGCAGACGCCATTAATTTTGCAATTTTTCATCAATTGAAGGGCCTTAACTCTGGAGTATTCAAGATATATTTTAGCTGGTTATCAAACATGGGTGAGATATTTTGCCTATTCACATTGTGACCAAATTTGGACAATATCGATTCATGTTTGTAAAAGTAAGAGACCAGACACTGTTCATCTTTGCATATTATTTTTTTCATCAATTGAAGGGCCTGGAGTGTTGAAGATATATTCTGACTGGTTATCGAACTTGGCCGAGATATTGTTCCCATGCAAATTGTGGCCAAGTTTGGTAAAGATCTATTTATGTTTGTTCGTGTTAGAGAGCGGACACTGTTAATTTAACCATTTTTGATGTTTTGCTACATTAAAATATAAATGTCTCTAAACAGTACTTAAAATATCATGTGAAACTTTCAATCATGATAGGCTCCATAATGATAAGACAAAGCTGTATGACGTACTTGAAAATCTGTAGATATGTTATCTGTTATCCTTTATGTTTTAAATTTTATGAAATTATTACAGCGCTTCGCTTCGCGTATTTAACAAAGACATGCATGCAACTGCAGTAAAGGTTTGTGGTGTCGAGAAAGGGGCGCTCGCGCAAATTAAAAATTGCTTAAATGTCTGAAGGGACCGCTGAATGATACAAGCAAAAAGAACAGATATCAGACAATAAAGGTAGTATGGAGTCAATGTCTCTGTGGGTGTTTTCAGACATTCTGGTATTAATTTATTCGTATAAATGTTCCTGAACACAGACAAGTATGGAATGAAAATAAGATAAATATAATCCTGCGAGGTATAAGAGATCGACTTCAACCTTTGTTTGTCGCCAAAGGAATATGCGCAAAGATGGACCAAAACCAGTTATAGGAGAGATACGTATGTGAATATCAGACGCGTATGCGGAATCATTAAAGTCAAACGCTACGATTACACACTTGAGAATAAGTTTTGAATATTGTATTCCGCACCTTGCAGCAGTATTGTTTAGTCTCATGTTCTAGTGTAGTGAACCGGCTTAGTGTAATGAATATATTGTATAGAATATCACAATGTAAAAACACACATGAAAGAAAAGTGTGCACTCAAGTTTTATTATATTCAAATGTGTTATTCCTCTTTGGAACAATTGATATAGAATGTGAGCATTGTAGGACCGATATGATATTGTTTTGTTTTCGAATTTTGAAAGTAAAGATACTTTTGTAGAGTATTTGCATATTCATGTGAAAAAAATAGATAAATAACTTTTATTCTCAAATGAATAAATTACTGACTTTCCAAATTAAGTTAATTTCTCATTCAGAGGCGGATATCAAACAATTTTACAGAACTACATGTCTTTTCCCCAAATTTTTCATTTTACTCTCGAGAAGTTGGCACATTATATAGCTTTGTATCTTTTGAGTCACTGACTACTTGAGACTGACATTAATATTGTGGGACAGTCGATCAAAGATATCGGACAAATCTCCAGTGGCTTATACCAGTCGCAATGATCAAGATAAATATATAGTACAGAAATAAATATGCAAGTGTCTGGAAAAGCCTGTATTGTCTAGATTAATCAGTGATTACCAAGTTTGTTTTGTTTCTGGGTGCAGCCCGGTTATTTGATATGAAGTACAAGGAACGTGGCGAGACAGATAACGTGAAAATCAACATATGTCAAGAATATATATCACTGGCCTACAGACATGGTCTTATATTATGACAGTAGCCATAATATCATTCCGTTTGTCAAAATGAGGTGTGATAATTATGAAATTGGTTTGGAAGGATATATGCATTTAAAATGAAAGGTAATATCGAATTTGCATATTAACAAAATATTAATGGTTATATACTCACTTTAAAGAGAAACTGTGTATAGATTTGGACAACTATGTACGAATGTCCATAATTCACACACGCGCATAAATGGTATAAAATTGAAGGCTCATGTGTGGTCCATATGGCCATGAGTGGCCTGAAAGGTACTAGCCTACGTATTCTGTATTGAAAAAAAAAAAAAAAAAAAAAAAAAAAAAAACATTGGTCGACTACGATAATGAGTCATGTACACTTCCTTGATTAAGTATAAATAGCTGGATGGCACAATGGACGTAAGTGTACTCAAAATTATTCAATGACTTACTTTTTTATTTTGAAAGTACTGGGAAGTATCCGAATATATCCGAATACAAGTAGATACAATTATTAACTACATTACTAACTGTAAATATTTTTTCCTTTACAAAATTGCATCATGTAAAGACAGGCACGGTGAAACGCACAACCCTGTTCAGCAATCAAAAACCGTATCGGGAACCGTGCCGGCTCTTGTCAACCCGGAATAATTCAAAATAGGACAAGGTAGAGTTACAGTTCTTTGACACTGTACTTCACCAAGTCGCCGTCTGTCGATATATTATTTTTCAAGTCACTACCTTGATTTATTTTAAGTTATGATCCGGACAAGAAAATCCTTTTTTAAATATAAGCATGTCGTGCCACTTGTGCAGTAGACCTGTTTAGGTATAGTCGTTTGGAAGCATTAGTGGAGATGGGTTTCCAAAGAGTCACAAGGACGATGGAGCCACATTGAAACCTTCAGCATTATTGAGACTATCAAACGCCGTATATAGTTCTTAAGTTTGGAGCCTAAGCTGCATCTACAATCATTGGGCGACAGCGATGGTACTGGGCTGTATAATCCGTTGCCCGTTATACACAAATATTAAAACGGAATCGGGTATGAATGACGCCAAGAGTCCAACATAATATTGCACACAGCAGCCTAGGGCAAATTACCATGCTTTTCATGTGTACCTTATGCTGACGCACGCCAGACAACAGTGACTTCCTTCCGAACGTTCGTAAAACGAATCACAGCATGAATTCGAAAGATAAAATGGATAACTCTCAAATATAAATAATAGGATCCGTGTAGTTGAAATGGAGACACAACCCCGAGTTTGTTGCTTTGTAACAATCTTTGAACAATACGGAGAATCCACTCTACACTGTATGGAAACACTGTTCGCATGGTGGCCGCGGTGGACGCGACATGTGGACAAGGTAGGTGTCGTATATTTTTTCGCCGAAAATTACGTAATAAGGCATTCTTTTACAGCAACGATAGCACTAATCGAAAAAGAATTGTTGGCCAAATCAACGGCTATCAGTCGTTCTGGATCGGACTTATGCATTTGCTTGTTACATCTGCTGAAACACGATGTTTTGGACAGTAACGAAACAAACGCTTAAGTTCGATCAAAAACGACTGAAAGTCCACGATTTGGCTAACAATTCTCTTTCGATTAGTGCTTTTAAACGAAAAATGTAAGACACCTACCTACCTTTAAAACACCGCGACTACCAAGCGTACGGTGTTCCATACACTGCTTTTCCAAGAAATGTTACCATTTTTAGATTTATCCAATTTCAATTGATTCACCATAAATTCTCGCAAACCTTGCAATTTTATTCATTTTTAAACACAAATAACACAACTTCTGAATGATAAATGAATAACTGTGATACACTTTATCTATAGTGTTGTTTCGTAACGGCGCCAAATCAGCTAGTTCTTTTAGTAATATAGATTTTATGTTATAACGATAATTAAAGGTTTTTTTTAGAGGGGTGGAGGGGGGTGGGGCTTAGTTGATATTGAGAAAGTTTGTGTTATTTTTTTATTGCATTACAAAACTTATTTTAACTATAGTAATGTAAAACCTGCCCTGCGTTCAGTTAACCATAACGCTCGCAACTGTTATGGATTCGCTCTAAACTCTAGGAAAACAAGGATTAGGAACTTTTAATGGTAACTGAGCACAAGAATGGTTAGACATTAAATACAACGATTAAATAAATATATGCAACTGCAAATGCTTAGCATTCTTAGACTGACCAGCAGCTTAAACGAATTAAGCAAACTGCGTTTCAAAAAGTGACGCTTTAAAAAACAATAACTTTTAAAAGACCTCCATTTATTGAATGAGTATTTAGAAGGTAAGTATGTTTAATATCAAAATACAGGCCAAGTGCAATTTTGATTACAATCCGCTGTTTGCTACAGAGTAAGCATGGCACAATGACCTTTGAATGAATGCATGTATTTGCATTCATATTTGTTTTGTGGGTGTATTATATTAAATCACAGGGCTAATTCAATTTTGGTCCAAAATCCACTTAAATATTTATCGATTTAACCGATATTCCATTTTGGTGGATTTACATTCCGTTTAAGTAACTGTCTTAATCTCCCTTTGTTTATATATAGCCATCGTTGCAATGGTAATTGCTTAGTAATTTTGTTTATATTGATTGTTGTTTATTATCGCCGGCCTAGGGCGGCAATATTATACTATCGAGCAAAAAGTAACTTTTATTCCCGCACCGCTGACGTAACGGACAAACAGGTTCCTTCATCAGATTACCGGGAACAAGCTCTAGGGAAACTGTTTTGAACGCTGGGAAATCTGGACTGTGTTAAAGGCAACCGGAAGTACATGTTGCTAGACGATACTAGACTGGTAGGCGCATAATTTGGCAGATTCGATTGGAGTATGCCCCTTTGTTCCTTGCATTCCCAATTCCACTTCTCAATTTTGCGCAGTTTATAATTTTCTTATCGACAAGTGGTAGCTTCATAGCTTTAAGTACTTGCTTCAAGAAAACTATGCATACTTTATGTTCGATATAAGACTTCCACTAGTTGCACGAAAGGAAAATATCAAAATGATGTCGCTAAAATCCATGCTAAAAGTGATCAACACCTGATTAATGGATGTACAGCAATTATAAATTTAGTTTCATATTTCACATAAATGGGGAATCAGAATATTTCTAATAACAATCAGCTTTGGTAACATTTCCAAGCTATGAACCTTTCCTTCAACTGCAACTACATACAATTTCCCTTTACGTCACAGTCCACTTGGCTAACGGCGATTTTTAGCATACTTGTAGCCTATTTATAATCAAAATAACGTTTATGGTTTCTCTTCCTCAACGCTGAGATTCGCACGCAGGCTATAGAAACACTGACAGGCGTATTACTGACGTAAGAAGCAAAGAGTGCATAGTTATGTCCTCTTCCTTTAAGATAATACCGGTAACACCATTTTAGCAATTATTTATGTGAAACGATTTTAGGCTTTTATCTTTTGGCATAATTGGTGCTCGAATAATTGATTATATTTTTTATATGATTCAGTTTTGTTATTTTAGTTTTGTCTACAAGGTGGAAATTATTAAACATTTATATTTTCTTGAATTACCTCCTTTTAATTATTTTTAACCCAGTGGGAATATATAAATCTTCCACATATATACTTTTGTGTGTCTCACCGAAATTGGAAGGAAGAGGAGGATTGTCAGTCAGTCGATCTGTCACTTATTCGTTCGTGGAATCGCCAGGTGGAAGATTTTCATTCAGGTCATGACCTAAAATGATAAAAGTGGTATTCTCCGCTGGTACATGTTGTAAGTCAGCACATCCTTGCAATCCTAACGCAGATTGCATTGCGCTATCTGGTGAGTTTGAAGATTTGAGGTCGCGAACCTGCTGGCCGGGTAGCAGTGGGAGTAATACGCTAAGCTTGGTATTATTAGGTAAGGTTACCAATGCACACAGAAAGCATTGCGCTATCTGGTGTGGGGTAACTTGGTAGGGGTTAAGGTTATATATATTTTAGTTGAAGCCCAGAGTTGGAACTATAGGACATGCTATAAGTTAGGACTGACGTGCAAATTTTTATTTAGGGCCCGTTTAAATTTCAGTATTAGGATTGTATTTTATCTCTGATTCTTAAATAATCGAATGTTAATTATTTGAGACAATAATTTGTTGTAACAATCATTTTCAAAATCGGCCTTGTATATATTCCATAGCTTATCTTTAATTTATTCAATCATACGACCAGGAGAGTCGCAAGGAAAATTAAGTTCCATATCTATATAGTTATTTGGACCGCTCGGACACGTATTCAATTGGCATATTTCTGTCTTCACTTACAAAGACGTCAATTTAAACGCTGCAGCTATATGCCTATCAGATGGAAATTACCTCATTTTTCATTCGATTGATTCAGCTTCGTTATTTATGTCAAAAATTTATTTGCTTCAACTTATTTGACACTTTACTTGCTGCCATTTTCAGCTGTATCTGGTTATATACCCAAGATTTGAAATAGTCAGTGAAAGTCAGTCTATGATGTGACAGACAGTTTTTGAAAGGTCTGTCATTGTGAAAGTATCTTTGTGATCTAGTAGTTGATGTATATGTCTTTTTCTTTGCTTTAATCACTTATTGTGTTCAAAATGTTGGGGAGAATGATTTAATCTATTTGAAACGAGTCACAATTGTTTCGGGCAAATCCGGAGTTTCTTATCAAACAATCGGTGAAGGTTTTTTTAAATACATATTCTAGAATTGAAAACAAAATATTTTTGAAACTTATTACTGTAGGGATATATCTGGAATAAGACAGCAAAGTACAAAAGACATTGATAATATCACAGTGAAATATATATATGTCCAAGTCATTGCAGTATTCTACCAGATTCCATGCCAAGGGTTGACATTGTTGGGAAAATTTACTCACTTTAATGGCATATAACTTTCTATACTTTCCATTAAATATTGTAAAACACTATGATATGGAATCATAATTTAAACAACACGTGCATTTTACGTTTATTCAAATATTACAAAACTAAAATATTTCAGATCGAGAATAGTTTTTTCGAATATTTTTTATAGATAAGTTTGTCTTCCTCTCAATATTTTTATTTACAACTTGTACAAATGAGTATTCTTCTAAAAAGAGAATGAACCGGATGGAGAATACTATATCTGGATGGGTCACTTAGTTCGGTATTGCCTAATTACACTGAATGCTGTATGTGCCAAAACGTATTTTACAAACCTTTCCTGTATTCATCTTATTAAACCATGTATATGAATGTAAAATGCTATGTTAGAAAAATATCAACCAAACAATTATCTAAATATTTACAATATTTATATTTGATATCTAACGATCGACTGATCTGCAATACACTTTACAATTAAACGATGCCCTGCTTCTGATAACAATCTCAATTGAAACTAATTAATATCTTAATATCAATTGGATTGTTATTATATATATACATATTAATAACATAGTTACGCAATTTCTTTGTATATATTTCTGTTTCTCAAAAATCGATTTGAGATTTCCAAAAACTTGACGTTACATTTGTTTACATGGCTAAATTGCAAAGCTTTTCATGACAGCTGTAAATACATAATGGACTCATTATTCAATATTTCAGAATACATCTCAGTGTCTGATTCCTGCAAGACGAACACAACTGTCAGTTCTGATGCATATGTCCGACAAATTCCTGAACTGCTCGGATTTATCATCCGGGCCCATTACACAGGCATTTTTTTTTTGGCTATTCTATCAAAGTCTTTCGGCTAGTTATCTACGGGCGTATATTTTGGCAGCACTATAACGTGACGTGATTATTTTGTTCAAATCATATCCCGTGGGCGGGCATGCGCATACACAATCGAAGCGTCAAGGACACCGTGAAAAACACCAAGCGTCAGATAAATCGCTATTGTAGGACTAACGATGTTCTACTGCAAAAACAACAAAGAAAAGAAAAATAAAAAAACAATATATTGCTTCGAGTTGTTGAGAGTCTAAGGCATTTTACCAATGACTAGATGCGAATATACAGATTCTTCTTATTGGTCTTCAGAAAATTACTTTTAGCAGGAAGTTTGAATCCTTCGTATTGATGAAGCCGCGCTCAGGTCTGGCAATTTAAAGTAGTTACATTAAAAGAAGCTTTTGAAGATAAATACGTTAATCAATACAGTTTATAACCTGAAAACAGTGTTGATAATGTACATATACTAAGCACAATACAGGAAATTATTAGTTTAGATTTATAATGCATACGTTAGTATATCGACTGCTCTTGTTGCTGTTGTAAAGCTCTGATATAAATAATCGTATTTTGTAATTATGTATCAATACACAACACATACAAACCATCTATGTGTGTATGTAAATATCATGTTACATCTTAAGCCGCCATGCCGTCAATGATGACTTTGTCAGCTTATGACTTTCTCTTTATATGTTCCATCTTTCATACCAAGGGGCCGGAGGTCAAGGTCATTTGAAGGTTAAGTTTACCTGGCGAGTAGAGTTCATCAAAGTGCATGCAAGGTGAAGGTGATGGACTTCCTTGTTATGGTCAAGATAAAAGTTTTGACAAACTGACAAATGAACAGACAGACCAGACAAACAGACAGACAGACCAAACAAACAAATAGAAAAACAGACAGACCAAAAAACAAAATGCTCCGCGATATATCGATGCGGGGGCATAAAAACTTAAAATTTGTGTTTTCGTATGCATTGAACTGCTTTGTTTAGATCGGATTAAACAAATTTAATTTCTCAATGATATGTTATGGAATGTATAATTGTATGGACACCTATGCTCAAATTTTGTATCACTTCAATTAGGAAATTATGTAGATATCGAACAGCATGACAATATAATATATATATGAAATATATCCTGTCAAAAAAGGCAGTTCTAGATTTCATTTAACATATTGTATGAAACGTTTCGTAAAACGCAGGCCAGGATATAAAAAACATATTTTTTCGGCGGCATCTGTATGCCTTTGCTATTGACCCAGATCTTTCACCGACTTTCAACCAATCAGAAATGTTCAGATTTTTTTCTAAGTGCATCTGCTAAGATATTTCTCATTGGCTAATGGTCCAGGCTGGTTTACCTACTTTTGACAAATGTAACTAGACGTGAAAATTGTATGCAAAATGTTTGCCGGTAATGGTACCGGAATTAAATAAGATCTTACGGTAAACTTTTTTATGAATGATGTCGCCAAACATTTATTGTTGATTTCATAATATGTGATACTCTTGCAAAGCAATTTTGTGCAAATACAAATGATCAGTTTGACCATATATTGTACCTCATTTTAAAGCATTTCGTTCACAGATGGTCACTGACTACATATTTGATTTTAACTATATGTGTGTATTATGTCTTTTAATACCCATCTGCAGACGCAATGTCACCCAATGTAACTATCCGTGGTCGTAAAAAAAAATGGTGGTTTCCCCATCACAAGCAATGTCGTCACAGACAGTATTGAAACTAAATTCAGACTGATAAAACCTATATTTAGATTTATTCACTTTTCCCGCATGCACTAACTTCATGGGGTGAACTTAAGAAATCGCTACCCTGAACTAGAGAAAACGCCATTTTTCCTTCGGGGATAACCGTTTTGCGTTTACGAAAATAGCGTTTCCTGTTTCCTATTTCACCAACATTAATGAGGGAGAGTTTTTTTTAAAATTTATTTCAATAATCTGTGAACGAGCTGCTTTAAAGATCATACAATATAGCTTTTCTCTGTTACTTTTGTTTGCAGTCACACACGTTGGATGTTTTTACATGGCGCTGTCTAGAGGAAGGTGTCAGAAAGTGTTAAAAGTTGTATCTGTAATAAAATCAGTTTGTAATAAGAAGTATAAATTATCCAAAGGGAACGGCATTAGGCAGAATGAAAGTAAACAGAAAAAAAAGAAGTTTGATACAATGGGATCAGTACTTGATCAATGGCGTAACAACAAAGGACGTCCCAAGGCAGCGCGTAGCCAACACAATGTTGAGGAGGTAATACACTCCTCAAAGGTCAGTAAAAATGGTGTTATTATCAATGAGTGTAGTGGTGTTAAAAGAACATTACTATACGATTCAAATCTCAGGCCATATTCTGTTCCTCCACTTCAACATTTGAAGGACACCGATATTATATCAAGATTGGAAATTGCGACATGGATGACGGACAATGCCGATATTGTGAACAAAATCTGGTCAAGTGGTGAATCCCAGTTATTTAGCCGGACCTAAGCCCAACGGATATTTTACTGTTTGGTTTCCACAAAGGCAATATGTACATAGTCTGGCCAATGTATACAGAGGATCTGAAGGCATCAATTAGTCAAAAAATGAAAGTGATAACAATTCAGATGTCTAGTTCGGTGATAGCAATTTTGATAAAGTGTCTACATTCGGTGCGCTGTCAATATGGTCTTGATTTTCAACATCTAATGTGATAAAAGTTCTTTTTAAAAAGGAAGACTTGCCCAGTATATAATTAGCCGGTTTATCAAAAGCATCTGTTGCTTAACCATCTACTGTTTTTGTTCAAGTCTTGGCCTCAGTATAAAAATCAAGTACCATCGAATAGACTTACCGGGAAAGTTTAAAATTGATGGCACATGCTTGCAAGTGTTGTTTTAAAATAACACTGTTACTCATATATGAACAGATTGCATCAATATTTTAATACATATTTTTTTTCTCAAAAAGTTATGATTGTTTAAATTGTTGCATCTGCTAAATTGCAAAACGAACTGTGACGGCCAGTACAATAATTGCTATAATAATAATGAATGTTTTCCTGTTATGTATTATGTTTAAAATCAATGCAGGGTATCAGAACAAGCAGTCAATTGCTGATTACAGTGATTCTAAGTCCCAGGGGGCGAATCTGTCAACCGCGTAAAGCATAAATCTCCTGCGTTTGAGATAAATATAAGTTAAGTAAATAAAATTATTTCACACGCTTTTTTTTTAGTTATTGTCTACTTATTATGCCAGTGAAATGTATTTGTTGCATTGTAAATAACATATTAAGAGAAAAATACTTATCTGCAATATATTCTTATCTACATGGATTGCTTAATCTACAATACCAGTGTTGAAATTATACTATATGTCGACAATGATAAAAATACATTAAGTAATATATAGGCATGCTCATGTTACTAACATTTGATCGTATCTATAAACTACGCTCGAAGTTGCATGGGGCGAATCATATCAAACATCGAGCCCCTGTGTTTCTGTTCTTTCATACAATTCATTAAAACTATGGAAAACCCGGATATGACGTGAACACAAACGGATAATCTCGACTATCTGCCAAATGCTACATGTCCGAAATGTTGCGAGAATAATGATGAAGGAATCACAAAGCAGGGTGAATAGATATATGTTATTAAGGTGTGGGTGTCTTTTGTTGTTTGATGTAACCTTATATACAGTACATGATATAAAAAAAATACTTGTGATATATTTAGCAACAACATACTTTAATAATGTTTGTCAGTGTAACATATATTACGAAACACACTGTAGTCGACACTGTGATTATCTGAATACATCTGGCTGGTTTTAGTGGTTATTTTATCTGTTATCAAAGGACTTGGTTATGACATTTGCACGTTTATTTGTGGGCCTAAATCCGTTCTAATTATGACTAGTTTTACACAAAACTGATTTACATGCCATTAGAGTTCTAGTCACTCAAATTTGGTCCAATTAAGATATCCCAGAAGTACTTTCCGAAAAAACAAATGTCAATTTATCTCATTATTTTTGAGGTATCGCTAATAACGACAGAACAAAAATCTAAATTTTATACTAACTCATGAATTGTATGGAAGACGGGGCAAAAAATTTAAATATTCATAAGATAAAAGAAAATCTGCACTGACGTCTTGTGCATCTGGGGCTTTAGTCAGAGTAATAAGCCTCCGGTGATGAACAGTTTCAGTCACGAGATTCTCTCGCTGTTCTTTTTTCTAACGCCATGTTTAACTACTTCAACAAAACATAGATGTATGTATCGCTGATAACGTGTATTTCAGGAGGAAAGAGTAAGTGATCTAAACAACAGCTGTGAGTTAAGTTAATCTTCTTTACTTTACTAAAGTGTTCGACCTTCACCAAGGTTTTCTCCATATTTAATTGTTTAACGATAAGAAAACCTTATGTGTAAACATACACTTACTGATACGGACGTTCATTATAGATTGTCTAAAGGATATTCCGATGACAAGATTATGAAGAAGTCAAGAGGTAGGAGTCGTAAGTTAGGACTATAATATGGAAATACTTTTTTCCCCTAATTTTGATGGCTTTGAATGTTTTTATAATGAAAGTTACCCTGGGCCAAATATTTGCAGAAGTAACCATTGCAGAATTAGCAGCTCCGAAATTTAAGTAGAAAAAATACTTCTGTTGCCAAAATAAATTTTAAGAATTCAGCGAAATTATAAATGCAAAGTAGTGCCGATGAGCCGTAAGTTATACAAATAACATCTTTGGTAACAAAATAAATACAAATCAAAACTGCTACGAGGGCCGGTTGGCTTAGATTGTATTGTGATCAGTTTTCTCCGTCAAAAGTTTTCTTTAATGTTATATCCGCTCCGCCTCTCTAGTGGTTCTTGCTTCTTCACTAAACGCAGTAATATATTTGGAACCAGCATATAAAATGATGTTTTTTTTTATATGGTCACTTCAAATAGATTTATATATGTGGCCGCAAGTCAATAATAAAAAAAACTTAATTTTAAAATATCGGAAATCATAATGACATCTATCATAATCATTATCAAAGACAATTCTAAGAAGAGGCATTTTTTCCTATACAAATTACACGTAATGAAAGGCACGGGAAAATATACAACACTGGCAATTAAAAGTCGTACCAGGAATGCAGTAAAAAACAATCATTTTCTTAGCGAACGAGATCTGATTCTTCTATATGATTTTAACGACAAACTTTGACCTTAACACAAACTTGCAATAATTACTGTGTTTACATTTTTGAATCTGCCGTTGACGATAGAGCCCAATAACACCCAGTGTTTTACATGAAATATAATCTGTAGAAGGATTATTTTACAAGTGTTTATTGATTTGTGCAACTCCATACACTATATGATTTGAAGAAAACATTGTAGAAGCATCGCGATTCGGAGAAACATTACTGAAAAACATAAAATAAAATACAACTAAGCTGACGGAATTCACAGTAGTTGTGGTCAGCTACTACTGCCATGATTCAATATCATATTTTTCAATATTTATGTTCTATGTATAATGTGACACCATCTTTTCGCGATGAAACCCTAATGTAAGAAATTAGTTGAAAAATGGGACATAAACAGGGCACAAAAAATAGATTTTTTTATTTTTTTTTGAGGTCCCTACATGGGATACACAACTTTTTGCTCTCGTAATTAGTGCACTAGGTTTTTAATAAATAAAAAGTTATTGTTTTTTTATAAATAATTTATATCTCAAAATTTTTAAATGTTTCGTTGTTTGTTTGTTTTTCTTCTTTTTTTTCTCATTTAAATTTAAACAATCTTTAAAAAATTGTAAGTTTCGCTTGGGTTTGTGTTTTATTTGAAAAAAATATCTTTAAATAAATTGTTGTATCGCTACAGGTGAGCGCTACTTGTTTAATATGACCCTTTTGTTTCATTAGAATGCAGCTCAGTACTGAAATTAATACTACAAGAATAATCACATTTTTTTTTTTGTTTTTTTTTTTAATTTTGTATATTAAAGTAGCTGAAATGATGATCCTTGAAAGAATTAGGCCCTATTTAAAATAGGAACATTAAACTTATTTAAAATCTAAGGATATTAAATTTATAATAACAATTGCATGTTTTGTGACAGTAATAAACACATTTCCATTATGAAGCTTATTACACATTAAAGTGATTCATGAGAACTGTTGGGGTACACAAGTATTGTCGACTTAAAAGTGAAATTGGGGGTAACTGGTAAAAGAACTGAATGAAGCAGCTCAAAACGAGAAGGACATAGCAAAAGAAAATGGTTAAGGAGATGTCGTTTAAAGAAAATTGTTGACACCGGACGCACGGACGGACGACGGACAAAAGGCGATCGCAATAGCTTACCATGAGCACGTTGTGCTCAAGTGAGCTAAAAAGAATAAAAATAGCAACATTAGTTGATGGAAGTATCATTCAAGCGAGTCGAACACATAGGTTAACAGAGATTAAAACTACTTCACACACCAAAGAAGCTTATAAACGTGGCAGCAAAAACAGA
The DNA here is from genome assembly GCA_021229015.1 of Solen grandis. Taxonomy (NCBI): domain Eukaryota; kingdom Metazoa; phylum Mollusca; class Bivalvia; order Adapedonta; family Solenidae; genus Solen; species Solen grandis. Next base: position 7,706,589 of record CM037787.1, read on the forward strand.
CAAAAAAAATGTTTAATAATAAGCATGGAAGAATGCAATTTTAAGAAAACCATAAAATTACTATCAAATTCATTGATCAGCATCTAACATGGACATATACAAATTAAATGAAATTCATCTTCAATTTCAGTATTTTTACAAATTAAACAATGTCTTTCCTCGTTTGGTATTCGATCTGTAGCATATCTACCTTTCTGAAGTAGTATATAAGAAGTTTTCTTGGCAAAATACCTAAATAGTGCTCATATTCTAAAGAACTCTTAATATTTTATACATAGAACTAAACTATTGTCTAATGTATCTAACAAACCATGTCTTAATGTTTCTTTCAACCTATATTTAAATTCGAACAGAAAATACACTAAAAACAAGTTGTTATACTATGAAATATATAAGAACAACCATAGTAAACATTTATTTAACATTGTGTATCCAATTTTACTTACCTTTATTATAATCAATTAAAGCTTGATTTTATTTTGTTCTAAGAATGATATTTTCAGTATTCAGAACTTAATGCCAACATTTTGTAATTCTTATAAATCTTTGAATATATAGCCGGTAAATACAAGCATTGCATGTGATGGGCTTTACCTTCAACAAGCGATTTAGTATTTCCTCAATATTTCACTCAAAATTTATAACAAAAGCATCAAACAAATGATATAGCGTTTAGGGGCAAAGTATATTCTCTTGGTGTTATGAGCGAAGTTCCTTGTGTAACTAAATACAGTCCCAAGATAATACAAATCATTCCATACGTTGATGATATCACCATTATATGTCCAACGTTCAGTAACCAATAATCCACATCGCTTACGAAAAACCATAAGTTTAGTTTTGGAAGTACTTATCTCAAGATCCTATGAACTGCAGTAATAATGCAAAATAACTAAATGGTTCTGACCTGCAGAATGTGTTTTCCTTCAATGGCCACACCAACACCAGCGCATGTGAAACGATAATTGTTTTACACACAGGCTCAGCTGATTCTTTCATCAGATGTACAGAATTACCAAACATCCATGATGGATGAATAAAAAATATTATTATCTATAGTATCAAAATAATGCCGAGGATTCAGGTTTCTGTATTGGTCACAAACATTACACGCTTATATATCAACGGTAAGTAATGTTATCGTTACAATGTCGTGTCCTGCAACATGATGTTCCCCTTTAAGACTTGATTTTTTTTGTTACTGCGCGCTCCAATTTCCTGTAGTAAGTGGCTGTATAATTTTCTGTAGTAGAAATATAGTTGATTGAATTAGGAAGTCATTTTGCCTGTTAGAACCATCAATGTCACGAATGCAAATCTAATCATGCGGCCGATGCTCACAAAATATTCTTCTCCATTCTTTAGGAAAGTCTCTTATAAAACTTATCCTACTTTTGGGATATATTAATGTAAATCATTAGGCAGAAACACTGAGACACATCCAAACTATGTCAGAAAATGTTACATTGTTTTTATTTGTATGCTGTCAAACGCCTTAAAATATTCTGCTTTAATTAAGACAGGATGAGGCAAAGTGTCAAAGAATAGCTTAGCATTAAATCTAAATAAGCCTAATTTCACGCTGTCCGTTGCAGTTTTTTTGTTTTTTTTTAGATAAAGTGCTAATTTTGAAAACATCAAAGGCCTCAGTTGTTAAAGATCATATAATTTGCAATTATCACAAAAGAACTGTAAAGAACCCACTTCGCAAACCTTGAGTTTATATCTAACTACATTTTCGCTGATACCTATGTAATTACTATGAGATAACAAAAACAATTCGTGTCTCTTTAAAAGGAGTACAGCAGCTGTATTTCTGAGACAGTATTATAGACGCTATCTCCAAATATTTATTTTAAATGTGTCTGTCTGTCTAAATATGCTGCTGAGGTTGTGGTTTGCCAACATCCCCAACAGCAACTCCTTGCATGTGCACAAGCCGAACAACATCAAGATCACTATTAATTTCAAATGATTTGCCAAGTGTTAGTGACATATCAGTAATAACCTATTCACTTTAAGATCATATGTTAGCATGTGAACAATATATTGAGAAGAAAAGAGGTAGCTGACTCTCATTTTGTGTTAATCCTCCTCCTCCAACCGGATACGACAGTATATATTCCGTTATCACTACCATATACTTTTTGATTTAAAAAAAATTAAAACATTCATGAAAATTATTAAGCTACATACTGACCAATGAAACCATTTATAGTTCATGTATTTTGAATAGTCTTCATAGATGTAACAATAGCAAAAGCTGACTCTATGAACCGCTACGCTTAGACGAGAAGGTCGTGACGTCACCTCTACATGGTAGAACGAAAGCTGACTTTCAAAATAAAGGAAAGGAAAATCTTCAATAAAAATGTTTTCTCTACCACTTTCGATCAGAATGTGTATTGTAATTTTGACCAGCAATCACCTCATCACCCATAAAAGAAAGAGCATAAAAGAAAGAGGCTTCCCTGAAAAGGAATAGGCTGATCACATGTGATAATAATTGGTCGGATTGTCAAATCTTGAATCAAGTTGCAGTTGAAGCTCACTAAGAGATCTACATAGTTTAATCTAGGCTGGTGCATTATAATTATTCCTGACTATTTGGCCTGATAGAACAAAGGCAATGTGCGTTTCTGCAGGCACTTGCGCCTATATGCAAATCACATAGATACATTTTTGTTATTATATACATGGTTACCTGATTAATGGTCGTGTTATGGTGAAATGATAACAGTTGCAGTTTGGATTTTACATTTTAATTCGAAGTGTGTGCAGATTCTTATTTCAAAACTATAATTTGATATTTTAAAACATATATCCATGCAAGATGCGTGACACGGCGATATTGTCTATTATAGCTGCTTTCTATGGTAATGCCTATTTCAGAGGAACATTTTATGTGCAGCTGTTCTATGTTTTTCTGTCTTTGTTTACATCAAAATATCCAATTTAAGATGATTATAATAAAATACAACGCTATGGATGCAGATTTATTGATCCTAGAGGCGTCAAGCATGTCTCGTTACGAAAGTACGAGAGTCTGGGTTAGGGTCATCATTTAGAGGTTGCTTTAGTTCATTACATCATTCTGGGGTAACTCTTTAGTTTGATTTACCAAATAGCCAAGGAAGATTAAAAAATCAGCCCTACAACGTTGTTCTTTGTTGTATGCAGACGGAATTTTGTTCGCGTTATGTTTTAATCTTCACTAGACTTGTTCGCATTAAGTGCATATCGTCAGTAAGTCTTGCTCGAATAGATATTTATTGGTTTGTGGTTCTTTGTTGTATTTTGTGAATTGATTTGTTAGCGCTATTTCCCCGGCTGCCCTTGGACGTCAGTGAAACTTCACAAGACTTGTACCAAGCCGGATTTCTGGGCAACTTTTCCATGTTTATTAGTATCAATCGAGCAGCACAATATCGGCTTGTTGAGTATGGCTAAGGATTTTTAATATATTTTGTCCTCACTATTTCCCGGTAAACCTGATCATGGCTTAAGATAATTAGAAAATAACTACTTTGTTAACAACATCCCTAATAGGCAATATATAATCGACTTGATTTTTCCATACAATTACACATAAATTCATATTTGTTTTACGAGGTTTAACACATTTGAAAAACATAAGCAAGAAAATGGACTTGGTTTTTGAGATATTAGTTCATATGTTGATAAAGTGTACAGGTGCTATTGAAAGTATCATCTTCGTACATATGGGCTTATAATTCACCATTTACTTATTCTCTTTTACATGATCCATTTCTACTCAAAGAATATAAGATTTTTTGCATGCAATGGTCATAATGTTTTTTATTACAGTAATCTTATGTCGTTTTGTAGAAATACCAGCTTTTGTCTTTGATTTCATATATCAAATAATGGGCTATGATTTGGAGTAAGATGTTGTTTTTTTGGGTTTTTTTTCTTTTCTTACTTTATTCTTATCTCTTAGGAAAACTGTCCAATACAAATTTCACATATATCATAGAACAACAATTGCTATCTATATTAAAAACATGGGGTCATCGTTTGAAAAAAACAACAAATTAATAGACCATTGAATGAGTAAGTATTTAATCAGTTTGAACTACACTGGCATGATAATGTTAACCTCTGTCTTTCACGGGTATCTTTCTCCGGTAACTATGCAAGTGTATCTCTTTAGAAGAGATTGATTGCTTCTCTCGTACGCACTATCGCATTGCTGCACACATTTACTACCGAAAACGTCTTTGAAGGAAAACGTAAAAGCATCTTCGCTGTTATTAGAAATAAAAAAAATCCCTTTTAAAAGAATCGCTGACAGCCTCGAAAATGAAAGTTATGATATATGTAAAACCCCTTTCACACCGGACGAAGACCGCGCTTTATTCTAAAAATTCAGCCAAAACGTGAAAGGTGAGAAAGGAAAGCGTGACGAACACGTGGAAAAAAATAGAGAAAAAATGCTTTGTGTGTGCTTAGATCTCAGCAGCGCCGTAATTGCCTTTACACTGAAAGAGGTTTTCCTATTTTTTCGCGACCAAGCTACGTTGAAGTCATGGAGAGCCTAGCAACGTCTTTTCCCGGTGTGAAGTGGTCAAAGGGAGAAAGAAAGGCTGAATATTTGAAAATAATTCTTTTTTCTATGAAAGAGTGGAGTTTGCTTCAGGTGAGCTATTGTGAGCCCTGTGTGGGTCGTCAGTTGTCTTGTGTTGACAAAGACATCTCCTCTGAAACCGCTGGGTTGAAATCTTTGGGCAAACCTTCACAAAAATGCCTAGATCCATGATCCAAAACTAGATCCATGAAGAACTCTGGTGGCACTGGCAACCAACATCATTTTATTTAAATAACAACAACAAAAAAACTTGAAGAAAAAAATCATCCCCCTCTGAAACCAATGGTCAGAATTCAATTTCCTTTGGTAAAAATGGTCACCTCAGTTATCTACCATAATTGCTAAAAAAGTCTATCCCTTAAAAATGAGCCACCTACGAGATAGACTTCTCTCCTTATAAACTCTATATGAAAAAATATATAAATCAAAATCATCTACTCAGAATTTAATTTCATTTGACAAAAATGGTAACCAAATGTTTCTCTACCATATATGATAATAAATATATTGATTATCTTCCATTATTAGGTTATCGCCTCTGCAAGGCGAAAACCTATTCTTCTTCTGTTGATTTTTTTTCCCAATTCCACCCATTTTTGTAGCCAGCCTAGCGGCCAGATGAGAAAAGCTACAGCTATGAAATTTTGGGCATGGAGTCATCTTTATCTGAACTTGTGCTTAAATGGTCAAACTGTTCACTTTTATTTCTGATTTAGCCACTAGGGGGCGCAATGCATGTAATCACTGTTTTGCTAATAACTCAAAAATTTGAAACCTGATTTAGATGCGGTTTTTTACATAATGTTCCTTGTTGACAGCCCAATCAAATATGATGGAAATCTCATCATCGAGTACTGGGGGGAAAAATTGTTCTAGGAGAGGTTGAATGTTCGAACCTTGGAAAAAAGAGGAATAATGAGGGTAGGTCTACGAAAAACCTACCTACTTTTGTTAGAGATCAGATAGAAGAATTCTGTTTGCTGCATACGATTTGCAAGACATATACGCACAAAAAATATGGGGTGGCGAATTTAGGAAATGCGTGGTTTGTCCTCTAGAAACGGTCAAACTTCACTAAATTTTAGGAAAAATTAAAATTTCAAAAACATGTTTTTGTCGCTTCTGGCTTTAATTTCTGCTCATTCTTCATCAAATTTTCACACGATATGTATTGTTATGTATGAAAGGGCCTCGCAATTAAAAAGTTAAAAAAAAAATGAAAAGGTCAAGGTCATATTACGATTATTGTGTGTTTATTCGGCCACAAATAGCTCCAAAACTAAAAACATTTCATTGAGAATATATGAACAAAAGTATTAGTTCTTAAAGAGCTCTTTCCAGTGTAGTTTTTGAAGATCGGACTTGATTTGGTCATTTTACCGCAGTCCAAATTTTGATCCTTTTTAGAAAAATTGTAAATCAGTTTTTATGCTTCAAATTGTGATATATAAGAAATAGAATGTTTGACTAGTGCGATTTGTATACTTGATTGAACCATTTGCTGAGGTACTATGTACCTAACAGTAAAATTTTAATCAATTTTGTTTCTTATTTGGCCGCTAGGGGGCGCTTGGCTTGAAATCACTCTTTGTAACTAAAAATTTTGAAGTCTGATTTTTATGCGATTTTTTGCATTCTGTTCCTTGGTTACATCTATTTGAAACGACACTTCAAAATTAATGCGATATTTCATGAAAATGAGAGTTATTCAATGCAACATTAGTTCGTAATAATGTTGAGTGTCATGTCGCATTATCGTGTGTCATTTTATACTATTGTGTGTCGTTTGCAATCGTTGTTTATCAATTACAATTGTCGTTTGTCACCATCATAAAGCAACACACACATCTAATGTGGCACTAACTGAATTCCGTAAAAAAAATTCAAGTTTGCGACTACATTACTGACAGGTAATACTCAAAAATATATTCTTTTGGGTAAAAGGTCTGCTTAAACATTGCGACAAAAATGTTTGAAATGTTTGTAAACAGTATTCAACAAGCCATCGAACAAAGAAATATGTTTTTCGAATCATGAGACTCGTGAACTGAATGACATTGCCTTCGCGAAAACCGATGATATCGCGATAGCGATTCTAGTTAAATTTATTTTCGTATAGTTGTTAATATCATGGGACTTGTTTCAAAGTTTTTGATTTGGTTGCTATGTAAGTTTCTTTGGGGAAAATATGGCTAAACATGCAGTGCTGTTTGACATTTTTGTTCTCTGTTGACAAATAAGCATGTTATTTTCATGTTATGAAGTAATTAATGCAACAATTGACATAAAATATCTCGTCTTTTCAGACCGTTAGTATTTTTTTCCTCTCAAAACAATTGACAGAATTAAATTCCGTTCTGCCAATATCTCAGTCATTTAAGATGGTATATTCAAATTCTTTGCACCTATCGCAAGCATAAACATTTATGTATCAGAAAATCACAAATGTTTCACCAATGCAAACGAAAGTATCAAGCAACGAAACTTTGAGAAATCCGCTTTGAGAAACTAACCTCAATTTTTAGAATATCGACACGCGTTGAAAGTTGAAATTAGCTTTCACAAATTTTAAAGACTTATGCCAAAGATTGGCAACTAGTAGCACGAAATAAATCGTCAAATTATTGCAAAGTCAAATATTTTCGTTTTCAAATATCTCCTATTCTATTCAAATCTAACAAAATCATACCACATGTATTAGAATGAGTCAAGAAATATAAATTTTTCATGTAAAATAGAAAAGTACCTGCATGGTAACCATGTAAAATGTGTTGATTTTCTGCTACACTGGTTGTATTTAAATTATAATTTGAAATATTTCTTTCAGATAAATCAAATTGAGAACAATTTCTTGCCGTAGAAAATTGAAACTTTCGTCCGGTGATAAAAGAGTTGGTGCTAGGTATGGTCATTTTAATAATTGACGAACGTATCCCTGCCGGACCCCCTCTGTTCAACTTCTTTTCCATAAGGTGATCTTAAAGATTTTCATGTGTACAGAAGTGATACAAAGCTGGGTCAACAAAAATTCAGGCGCCGACACCTCATTGAGGTTCTTCTATAGAAAAAATAAGCTGTATGGCAAGTTTAATTTAAAAAAGAATACCTTTTAGGCATATAGTATTTTATAAAGATAACATAATTTCAACTTCATATAGGCATCACTCCCATTTATGACCCATATATTGAGAATATTAGTTTTTGGAAATGAATGTCTTCATTTTGCTGCTAAACAGTCAGGCATTATTTCTCTTCTGTTCCAAGTTCCATCACCATGTCTAACATCTGTTTTCTTTGCCATATAGCGGGGTCAGTAAAATCTCCGAAATTAGAAGGCATATCCCAAAACCTCCTGTAGATGCTGCTGTTCACTTGGGAGGGAGGCAGGGCGTGACCTGGCCACAAGAGCTATTTGTTGTTCAGTAATGCAGGGGAGACATAGATAAAATGGACATTCAGTATTATTTGGATAGTGTCTGACCATAGGGAATATATTACCCACATCTGGAGAAGTAGGCGAAACGAAATTCCTTGTATTTTTTCTTGCTTAACTAGATTTTTTTCTTTTGGAGAGAATGAAATACAAAATACCAATATTCTGGTGCTTAGGGACTTGTACGTGTTTCTGTTCCACTTGAAAAACAAATGTAGGTAATTTCATGTCGGGAATGAAAAATATGGTCATTGCAGCTAGTTGAAAAAGTAGGTCAAGTGAAAACGCATGCGCAGTATCTCCTTCGTAACTATGAGGGTGATAAAAAAAGACAAAATTATTCCACATTATGAGAGTAAGCATGATCACTGCCTACCTAAGTCTCGGTACCAAACAGAATAAAACTGACTGATTATTTCGCATAGCAAACATTTAGTACTACTATATTAAATCCTTTGATGTATACAGAAAATGATTTACAGGCGATAGGAACATATCTTTGAAGTCTTTCAAGATAATTATAAATATTTTTTATGATTAACGCATTTGGTCATATGATGCTAAAAATCACATTTGAAAACAAATCTGGCAGTGTTGTCATTGGAATGACCAAGAGAAAAGAGCTACATGCATGTACAAGAATGCAGACGTTTTATTTCGCTGCATATACATGTTCATCGATACCTATCTAGTTTGTGGTCAAACTTCTATCATGAAATGGTATAACAATGACCATCAGTACACGACACGCTTTCGTAATGTTTTATTGTGTGTAAACTGCAACTGAAACAGTTTTGACATTAGTTTTTAATGCGCCGAGCCTCTTTATTTAACTGGGTTTTGATTTATCGTTATCTTTTGTGCGTGTTCAGTATGAATTAAACACACACCTTGAGTATGTCAAGGCCGCACTTGAGAGTAGTAGCAGTTGTCAATTCATTCATATGACTCTTATGGTTTTACAGTTACTTGCATGCCTTTTGGGAACAATGGTGGTCACCAATAAGCCAAATCGAAAGTCTTGAATATTTGCTTTATAAGCTCTCTCTCTCTCTTCTCTCTACTGAATGTTGATTTTGCTAAACAATATCAATATTCTACGCTAAAGATCTGTTTTTCCCTCTGAAAATATTTATGAGAGGTAAAAATGTGTTTTTCTTATTTAAAAGCAAGCAATATATTGTTATCTAACATTGTCTGCTAAAATATATATGTTTCAGCCAGTTTTCATCTCAATAAATAAATTTTCGTTTAAGTCTTCAAAATATGGACCAGAATGATTAGACCACATGGGTTTAAAAATTAGGTTACTAATATGGAAGATTATCTATGTAAATATTACAACACGCATGATTCCCAATGCTTTATGACAAATGACATGTGCATTCATGTATGTAAATGACATGTGCATTCATGTATGTATACATTTCCATGTTGTCTCATTGCATTTCTGTTAAATTGTTTCAAATGCCAAGTGTGTTGTGCTAACTGGCTATTAATGTGTTAGTATGAAAGGTCCCATGTGCTTACTGCCAAATAATACATTATAAATAAGAAAAGCAAGCATACACATATGTATATGTAGATTCTTTTCGGAAGTGTATAGCGATAAATCCTTTGTGCTTTCTACCAAATAAGAAGTGCAACAATATATGTCTTTTACATTTTTATATTAATGGCAAGTGATTGCAGCTCTTAAAACGCATTAAAACCATGGTTTATTTGCAAGTATATTAGCATTTTAATTTTGCCACTGAGCAGTAATTATAATACACTGAACATAACTGAAGCTGGGAACTAAAATGAAAATTTGCATTTTACTAGTAGGGCCTTTTCTTAATGAAGAGAGATTACTCTTACACTTTCTTCTCAGAATGCAGGTCGAAGCATACCATTTCACGTGTGTATCAAGACGAATCGTACCAGTTTATAGGACAAAGCCTATCACAATCAGGTCAAACAGGGATTACAGTCCCGAAAGAAAAGTTATTGTGATAAGACTGATTATTAATTTAAATGCATATAATTAGGGAAAATGTGTGAATTTAGAAACTCCGATAATTCAAACTATAATATAACGAGGGCCAAGATGGCCCTGAGAAACACTGCCTTCATTGCCAATTATTGTATTATGAGTCATATTGAATAAATAATCCATGCAGAAGTACAGCATGATTACCAAAATTCCACAC
>CM037787.1:7716922-7766922 GCA_021229015.1 Solen grandis
TTAATCCTCTTTCACATTTTATCCATAAACACAGTTTATCCTTTATACTTTCATATTCCATCAGAGAAAACAATCTAAAAGCCCCCGAAATCCACAGGCAACCCCTTTTAATACCAATGCGCTCCGTCAATATGGAGCAAAAGCTTTTATGAAACATAGAACTCCGCAAGAAAGGAGCATTATTATATATATATATATGTAAATGGCTTGCTCCGCCAAAAACGGAGCAATGATAACCAGTACATTACATAAAAGGCTACGTCACAGAGGAGCTAAAGAAAGATCTCGCGTAACTTCGCGACAATGTGTTACTCATGGTGACAGATTTACATACCAAATATAAGATCAATATTTGCAAGCATTTAGAAAAAAAAGATCCGGAAACACGTGGGTGACTGACGGACTGACTGACGGACCGACGGACGGAGTCGAAATCCGGTGAAAAATCTGGGTTACGAAAGCATGCATAAAATAGTGATCACAAGACACAGGGTGACCAATAAAAGTCTGGCAAATCCTGTTCAATTGGATCCTATGGGGACCATGTCTTTCGCTCTGGAAGGCTTAAAGAAGTATTCGGAAGAAGCTTTTCCACGCATGTCCTTTTCGCAAATTTCACTAAAACTAGAACATTATTCGGATAAATTCGCGACAGATTCCATAACAAAACATTTAATCTGTTTTAACTATTTTTGCTTTAATATGAAAACAATCTGACCAATTAACTGTTCTACGAGTTTGGAAAAATACTTTACTTCCTGGCATTCCTCCTAATTTTACTTAAACTAAATGCACGGACGCGGGTTACCCTTAAATACTTAATGGAAATATTTTGGCTCAATGGAAGCTGGGAAATTAGAATATGTTTTAATGTTATGTTTTAGAATGAGTTTTAATATTTTCGTTAAATTTCAAATTGTCTAACTTTACCGAGAAAGGAAGATAATTAACATTAGAAATCTCCGAAACAAGCATGGTGAGGTATACATTTTTGTTTCTTTTTTTATATACCTATACCTATTAGTGCAGAAAAATAAAAGATTTTATGTTTTTATACAAAGTTTTCCTTTTTATGGTTCTTTCCTTCCAATTTGAATGTTGCATTTGTACTATAAGTTGTAAATTCCCTATGTTACATGTTCAACTACAAAAGTCTATATTTGTTAGTTGAATTTAACTTCCAGTATCTCAATATTTCAGTCATTTGTGTACTATGTCTACTGGAGAGCATCATTGCTATGTAGCTCTTTGAACTTGATTGCCACAGACATTGTCATCGACATTGATAAAACGAGTATCCATAATTTATTGAATTAAACTGGTGTTCTTCAATATTTCGATTGATTAAATCAAATAAATCGGAGGATATAGCTTTTGTTGGCTATTGCATTAGGTAAAGAAGAATTGTCTTGCCAATAAATAGCCCGAAACTCAAAACTAAAATAGAAGGTAAAAGAGGAATTATGACTGTCTAATAAAAACAACCAATGTTTCTCTCAAATTAGCTTGACAATTAAAAAAGAAATAAAACAAATAATAATAACAACAAAGGTTCCGCGAAATCGCAGTAACATTCCTTTAAATATTTGGGATTCGTTTGAATAGATATGAATTGTATTATGTCCAGTGGCCAACCTCAGAATAGGGACAATGGGTGTCACATAGGTAAACCGGCCATGGTGGCGCTTGTTGTGAAGCCTAGAGTTGTGGGTTCGATCCCCACATGGATCAGTGCGGTCTCCGTGATGAATGATTACACTTTCTCTCTGATGGTCATTCGTCTTCTATATTTTTTCTTACTGAGCGGTTGTCAGTTCACTAGGGAGACTGGTTAACCTTTCAATACAGTCAGAACCTGGGAAAGAGTTTTTACGTTAACTGGTCATCTGTTAGCCCTTGATGGCAGAAAATGACGTTTAACAATTCAAATAAACCTAAGTTAAAAACATAAAGAAATGATAAAGGGGAAAATGAAACAAGGTTGTCACACGTATAAAGCTTACAGCTAATAATCAGAATGGATGAATCAAGGAAAACGTTTAAGATTCACATGGGCAGGGGTACATATGGATTCCTTGATAGGACATTTGAAATTGGGGTGGTGGTCGTGGCTTCAATACGTTTTCAATATTGAGTGGGGGGTTAGAACGTTTTTATATTCCCGGGTAGGGCATTTGGATACGGGGAAGAAAACTGAAAATGCATTCATAATGTTTTATCCGGGAATATAAAAAAACCTTCTCAAATGCCCAGGGGATTTGAAAACCTTTTCATATTCCTTGGGGGGAGCTTGAATTTTGGGTCACTTGAAATCGTTACACCGGTGGCCGAATGGGTAGAACGTCTGGTCCAGAATTGGGAGGCCATAGGTACTATCTCCGATCGCGACATATCAATCGTAAAATGATATAGCTCCCTTGTTTAAAAATACAGGTTTGCCCGGTGTTGGGTGTCGTATCATGCTATATGTCTACGGTTAGATACATCAATGTGGCAGCACTATAATGTGTCATGTAGATATTGTCTACAATTTACTGAAATACTGACGGTGGGACTTACACCCGACAAACAAACGTACAACGGCAACACCTTGTTGTGTTCATCCCAGTTCTCTGTTTAGAAATAGTCGATTCTTTAAATTTATGTATATTCTTTTCCACACTGAACTAGACACTTGTTCTTTTACTGTTAAAACTATATTTAAGTTTGTCTTCATCTTTCAAGAAAAGTATATCCACTGTGTTAAATCGTCAAATCATTTTTTTTTCTTCTAGTAAACCGACCCATCACATGTCATCATCAAACAAAACATTTTTTCTTCTAGGAAAGTTGATATTTTATATATATTAGACTATAATGATAGTGAATGTAAGTAGAAATATTTCGACATTACTACTCCTTAGCAAAGTTATTTGTTTAATGTATTATTTATTTGTATGAAGATCCTCAATCCCTATCTTTATCTCAACCAATTTACTTTCACTGGGAGAAAACGAACCATAATAAGCCTTCAGCCTTCGATTTAATCCTGCATTGTTATTATGCCGTTGCATTTGATTATTTATTCAATTTAAACTGAATACTAAAATCGTAACCTATCTACAAACATTAATTTAACCATTTTTCCTTTCACGGTAAAGAGTTTTCTGGGAACTTTTCTCTCTTTCTGCCGAAACTTTGATTTATCAAAAGAAATATAAAACACACAGATGGAAATTGCTGTTGTTGTGTAGTATACATTTACTTTTGCCTAATAAATTCGTTTAATCGATACTTATACGTAACCATTTCTTAGCATTTAAATTTGATATTTGTTTTGTTTATAATCTTATCGTAATCAATTACCGTTTTGTTGTTAATGATTTATTTTAGTATTTCGCGATGTTCTGCCGCGTTATTTTAGCGTCCAGTTCAAAGACGATGTTCTGATGTTATTTAGCGTCCAGTTCAAAGACGTTTTGAATCAATTTGTTGAGTCTTACCTAACTGGGATATCATTATATTTAATGATAGGTATAACAAATTAACCATTGACTTTATAAATGAAACGTTATTTGGTAATGATTTTGCTTAAAAGTCTAATTAGAAGTTAAAGCAAGATATGTATAATGAATTTCTTTGGAATAATCCACTGTATATGACCTTCTTCATTGCTTTCTTTTTATATTAAATGTCCACTGTGGCGATAATTCGGTAAAAAAAAAATCGAAAAATGTTGTTGTTTTTGTTGTTGTTTATGTTTGTGCTGTTGCTGTTTTCTTCTTCTTTTTTCTTTTTTTTTTTTTCTTTTTTTTTCCCAAAATATATATTGATTTCGACTTTTTCACCGTGAGATACTGTTTCAAGTTGGCAAATATCAACTTACAATACATCTAGACACACATATATTGAAAACGTGACAAAACAGATCCACCGCAGATATAAAATATGTTTCTTGAATAAAACTGAATATGCTTCTTTTCATATTTTCTTTTATGTACATTGGCAAGACAAAACGCCGTGGTATATATGCCCTAGAATAGCAGCATCCCAACTGTATTAAAACATCCATACATAACCTGTATAATGTTACATAACTAAACTACCTACAATGTCAATGCTGTGAGTACGATTTCCGTTATAATCTCCATGGCTGTTCATGTAAGGAAGCATTGGAAGCAGGTGGCTTACGGTAGGTCCTTGGTTCGATATGTGTGACGGCTCTGTGTGCACTTGCAACTTCCTACATCTGTTATTGACTGGACATCGATCTAAAATTGAAACGCTGTCACAGTGATGGTAAACTCTATCACAGCAACTATACACAACCGACATGGGCAATATTGTGTCAAAATATCAGACATATGTCACCAGTCATTTATTATTTTGAGCAACACGATTATTTTCCTGTTATTTGACAATTTTAGTTTGTAAAAACGGATAACTGACGTTACCTTTCTCTTAAAAAGGATGAGATTTAACATTTCTGAAAATGATAGCGGTCTCCCAATGCCTAAATTGAAAAAAAAAAAAAATAACGTAAAAAACATCCTTATTGAATTGAACAATTGAGTGTTGTTTCCAGCTATGAATGCATTGTTATTGCTTTTTTTTTCTTTGGTAAAACGTAAATCAACTTATCTCATGCGTGTATGGTCTTCAGTCTTGTCATAGAATCGAACCATTTTGAATATGTGAGTCTTTGCAGTCTATTATTATAAATTTACTGCGATGCATTTCCGTTGGAATGTCTTAGTTTTTCATTGTAGATGTCATTAATGTGAACATATTTGAATTCATTTCAGGGTTGTAGCAACCTCGTTTATTATTCCACTTCCTTAATGATCTTAGTTTGCTTTTAAGACGAAGACTGAACGAATGAAATATTTTCACAAACCCTCATGAGCGTACTCAAATAAATCATTTGCTTGCATGATTGGTCTGGGTATGAGATAATAGGTACGCATACTGTAAAATCATTATTTTCGTTTACATTAAATTTCGTTGATTATGTACCTAAGGGAATTTCGTGGGTACATTTATTCGTGGATCTATCTTCTAGAAACGTGAGGTCTATATAAGAGACAAGTTTTTGTTGGGATTAAAATTCGTGAATAAAACCCATCACGAAATCGACGAAAATTAGTGTCCTGCGAAAATTAATGATTTCACAGTAAGTATTAAGTCTAGCATCATAAACACGTTTTTATATAATAAATAACTATTAGATGTTTCAGACTTGTATTTTCTAACATCTTGAAACACAATGCGGTCTAGCAAACACGGATAGTTAGTTTAATAGCTATATTTGGGACCCTTGAAAGTAAAGTATTAGCCAGCACGTGCAGTGCGGACCAATAAAGCTGGGGATTGCTGTATAGTCGGTAGGCTTTGCTTGATTGTTTGAAGAAAGAATGCAGTCCTATGTGTTCCTGTTTCTACTACTCTTCTGCTGAAAAATTACGAAGAAAAAAAAACAAAAAAAATAAAGGTTGTGTTAAATGATACTTGTATCCGATTTTATTTGTACACATAGTTTTATATGGTATGAAGCCCGTCCAAGCTCCAAGGTATACTTAGTCTAACTACAATCTGTATAAAATTAACCAGATTTACATAAGTACTTATTAATTCCTTTTTAAGTAAAATTAAAAAAGTGTTTTATGCAATTAAGTGTTCCTTAGCACTATGAACTTAAGCTGAATTGCTGGCGATTTTGCTAAGAATGTGGGAAACTTATGTATTCCGTAAAAGAAAGTAAAAAGTATTGTGTGCATGTTTTAGAAAAATATGTAGAAAATTAAAAGTCACTCAATATGATTGTATTTTTTAAGATACCTTAAATACAGCAAAAGCGAAAATAAGTTGCACAGTATATCTGTCTCAGTTTGTAACGTTTTTACAAGACGTCGCCTTTAATTTCTTCTTAAATTGGAACGCCATTTTTTTTCAAGTACATGAAAGTAAATTCTTGAGGTTTGTTATCAATGATGTTGCCTAAATAAAATAATTCAAACAAACAAGCAATTGTAAAAATATTTCCATTAACTAGATCTTTTCATAACTTCCTTTATTTTCAAACACTACTTTTCATTTCCAAGACATTTTTTTTTTTTGAGAATGGAGCGCAATCTATGAAAAAAAGTAACTGATTTGTTTTGATAGATAAAATGAAATCGAAAAAATAACACGCTTAGATTTTTTTTTTCTTTCCTCTTTTTTTTTTTTTTTTTTATCATTTCGAAACCGACTTTTACGTACGAAGGGCGATAACTGTTGACCCATAGTGAGTATTTTAAAGTACGAGTTGTTTCCCTTCGCTACTTATTATTTTCTGCAAAAAAAAACTATGTTATATTGACAATACAACCACACATTAAATACGTTGACATCTGCTTTTTAATCACTGGTGAATCCAATTCGGGATAAGAGTATATAAAAAAATACTTTTAAAGGAATTAACGGAGGGCAGGAATTCTTAATATTAACTGCAGGTTAAACGCTGTTAGATCTATATAGTTAAAGAAAATTTAAAGTGGAGCTTTTTAATTAAAAAAAAATAAAGGACTCTCGTGTTTTAAGGGTCGTATGAACTTCGAAAAAGAAATGTGTTTGCTTGTTTGTTTCTTTTGTTGCGCATGTGTCTTTTTGGTGTTTATTTGTTGTTGTTGTTGTTGTTGTTTTGGTGCGGGCGCAGGGTTGGCATTTGACATTTTAGCCAAGTGGTTCAGCCATACAGATTTGAAGAGACTAAAATCTGTCTCTCATTTGCAAGTCCAATCCCCGTCCTGAGACATTTGTTCAAGACCTCCGGGGCACCGTGTTATCAAGAACTAGTTATCAACATCTCTGCTTGTTCTTCGACAACGGTAAAATTTATCTGAATGTGTAAGTGTATGCAATTAACATATTTACAAACAATCTATGCTTTAGATATCATAATAACAATAAATTTCGTTTATTTGTTTCCAATGAAATATTGATACCATTCCTAAATTTCTATAGACACGTTACTAGCTTTTTCCCCATAAATTATTTCATCACAATGCAAATACGATATGAAACAAGCATAGTTTTATTCTATATATGCGATATAGAAACATTGCTACAAACATATGTCTCATACTTTCTTATTCGACCTAACCAGTTTGCCTTGTCAAGCTTAGTTATATGACTGATTTTATCAATGTGACATTTTTTTACTATGGCGCAAGAAACGGTTTTTAACTGGCAACTTTTGGAACGCACTTTGGGGTCCAACGCACGTTGGGGTATGTTCCCAAAGTGCGTAGAATCCAAAAAAATGCGTTGCATTGTCGCATCACAAAATCCGATAGTAGCAACGCACTTCGGGGTCTAATCTTTGATCACATGTTAAAAAAATAACATGCATAAAGAAAAAGAGAAGTGGTTTTTACGGCTTTTTTGCCTACTTATAAGCTAGTTTACTAATATAAAATGTTTTAAGGGTTGTTCTATGAGGTAATGATAGGACCTTCATCATCATCATTGTCATCATCATCATCATTGTCATTATCACCACCATTGTCATTATCACCACCACCATCATTTTCATTGTCATATTTATCACCACCATCATCATCATCATCATTAACCCCAAAACAACTTTGTTATATATATATCATGCATTTCTATTCATATAACAAACTGATACAACTGTAATACACAGTGCAAATACTGATAGTGAAGACGTTGACCATGACAATCACGATTATGACGATGATGCTGAAGAGTAATGTGTGATGACAATGATGAAAATGTTTGTAAAGGTGGACCATTTATCAATAGAGGTTATACCTCAAAATGCGTAAGTATGTGACATATCAACACACTTTGGGGTCCATTTTCGGAGCTGACCCAAAAGTCCGTCAAACCGATCGTACTTTGAGGTCGGACCAAAAAGACCCCAAAGTGCGTTGGATCTCAAAGTGTGTTTTCACAGGCCGCAGTGGATAGTTAAGCATAAAACACACATAACTTTCAAATGACCGTTCATGTAGACATGTGCCATGATACCACACCGAATCACATTATCCTGACATCTAGCCAACCAGTCCAGGAACTACCAATATATGCTGAGCGCCAAGCAAGAGCGCAAAACATGTATCTTTTTTTTCTCAATATTTTTGCATATCAGGGCCTGGGATCAAACCCACGACCTCCCGCTCCCAAATCCTTAAATTTGATAAGGGATTGTTTTCAGTAAACTGTTTTAATTTATTACCGAGGCCGAAATTTCAAGGACGCATATTTTATGAATAGACCACCTAATGAGTCGTGGCAATCCTTCTTTTGCGGTTTCCAAACATTAACTTTGTTTTAAGGGCAACAGTCAAATGTACATTTGAACAAAACGTTTATTTTTACATAGACCGACATAGCATATTCATACAGACAGATACACAATGTAGATATCTTATTTACAAATCCAATAGGCCTATCGGCCCTTAAAGTACGATGCTTTTCATAAAATATGGCATGTCAATGCATTTTTATAGGAACTTTTACATATTGTATCATAAATCAAATTTAAACAGGTAATGTTAACAAGATAAATTAAAAACAATGGATTATATTCTTTCTCTGTAACCGTGACAAGTAAAAAAAATGCTGCTAAAGCAGCAAAATATCACGGCGTGAAAAGAAAGGTGTTGTGAACTTAAATATGTGTATGTAAAGTTGTGCTGTTGTTATTTAACCGGACATCACCCAGAAATGGAATCATGATTACTTTTGGTTTGGCCCTCAGGACGACCAGCAGTTTAAAATATGCAAACTAAAGCGATTGAACAATTTACACGTATTATAACAATGAAGCTTTTTTAAATAAAATAGGGAAGAAAAGTGTAAAACTGTACCCTTTTCTCTTACATATGGTGCTATTTATAGATTTGGGTCTTGTCGCACTTTTGAACCTAGGTCAACTTTAAATTACAGGAATTTTCGGCGAGTAAAACATACTTTAAAAAATATGATCTTTTAAGGGTGCTTTCTTTTTATGTAAAACGTACAGAGAGAGACGGTGATGTCCCAAACAGTTCTACCTAGAATATTCCTTTCTTTATACAAATGTAAGAAGAATTTATTGTAATATACTACGATACAGCTACCTTTTTAAATCATTTTTATACAGGTTTTTTAGAATTAAGAAAGAGTACAACACAACAATATTAGGTATAATATAAATTGGAGATTGTAGGAACTTGTTCCCCAACCGACGTTCAATGATTTTTTTTTTTTTTTTTTTTTTTTTTTTTTTTTTTTTTTTTTTTTTTTTTATTTTTTTTTTTTTTTTTTTTTTACTTAAACTTACATTTTATCAAAGACATATTCAACAAAGATAGGGCAATGGAAATATCGTTTAAGCACACAGCAAATCTTGAATATTTCAAACTTTCAAAAAAGTTAAATTATGATTTTTACATAGTAATCGTGCAGGTACTTTTCTATTTTACATGAAAAAATATTCATTGACATATTTCGTTACATAAGATATCAGTTTGATGGTATTTTAATGTTTTCATGTAGGATATAATTTACTTTCACATACCTTCAATAAAAAATGAGATATTTGAAAACGTGATTGGCGAGAATTGGACAATTTGTTACGTGCTTTTGTGAGATTTAGACAAGTTACCAACCTTTGTTTAATATGTCTTGATTACATGTTCTCATCATCATGAAAATATAAGAAAAAAAAAACAACAACAGAAAATCATTTTTCTAGAAATTATGAATTAGAGATGAGGCCAGAAGTATAACTAACCAAATAGAAATATCAACAGTAGGAGCATAACCCGAAATGAAAAAGCCAGAATCTTCCAAGCATACGCGAGCATCAAATTGTCCTTTTTCGTTCTTGACAAGCACAAATTCAGTATCAAATAAGAACATTTGGTTGATCTTGTTATAGAGAATAGAATTGTCATCAAAATATTGAACTTCATCCGATTTAAGAAGAATCTGTTTGCAAAATATCATTTTGTTCAAATAAACCGCTGATAACCTGTTAAAGCCGTAAAAGACGAGTACTAGTTTTATCGGTTCAGTCACCAAATCCCCAGTTTCATTGACGAGTACTGGATACATATAGGTAGATTGTCGGACTGATATAAAAGGGAGCCTACTGAAACGAAGATCGAAGGAGATTTTGGAGCTGTTTATCTGCATATACCATTTGTGGGTTAGCAAATCCTGCAATTCTGTAGTCACTTTGGTCGGAATTTTAGATGAAGGCGTGTAATACAATTGCACAATGAAGTAATCAACAATCATTACATTGTTCCTCATTCGCTGTACAGAATAAATTTCAAAATATTTCAATTGTTTCAGGCGTGGAACGTTAAGCCATGGTGCTTTGGTAAGATCGGGATTTAGTAAATTGACAATGTCAGAATGAACCAACGTCCTGTCAGGTGTAAGAGTCACGAAGACAATAAATTTTGAGGCGTCCCAGGAATTCACGGTATGTTTGCAGATCATCTCGTCATTGTATGATTGACCTATAGGACACATGATATCTCGACACGTGCGTTCCTCCTGCAAAAGAAAAACAAAAACATCAAATTATGATTACACATGATCCGAAGCAGCCACTTGAATATGATTTTGCATATAACAATGATGCATTATTTTACGATCGAAGTCTATCTCTTCAACAAACGCACGTAAGCAAATATCTCCAAAACCTGCGTACAAGTCACGTCCTAAGCCTTGACAAATACACCAAAATATCACCTTATATTGTACTTTTAATAGGCAGCTATTCTTAGAGTTACACCGCCAATCTCTAATCATTTTAGGTGACGTATTACTTTATACATTATTTGGTAATATTAGTCTTGCATATAGACACCGAAGGAAGGAGATTTACTTTTATTTTAACTTTTTTTCTACGTAGTTGACCTAAATACTGGCGGTTTGGGAAATGAATACAATTCAGTTCGCAATTTTTTATAGGTCGTTATTTATCTAGTTTTAATCATCTGTCTGTAAACAAGGAAAAAATAAAGACATTTCATTTGACTTAAATTTTAAGAGATATTTTGATGGCAGTATCTATATAAGAACATTTCTTGCCATTGAATTAATTCGAGTAAGTGTTAATAATGTTATCATATAAATAAAAGATAAGCAATGCTCAATATATTTACATGCATGGGGCCGCCGTGACCGAGCGGTTACAGTCGGGGACTACAAATCTCTCAGCACCTCACCTTTGTGGGTTCGAATCTCGGTAGGGACTTCGGACTTTTCATGTGAGGAAGCCTTCCAGCTGGCTTGCGGTAGGTCGGTGGTTCTACCCGGGTACCTCTGTGTACTCGGGGTCTTCCTCCACCTGTAATTAGCTGGACGTCGCTATATGATTGAAATACTATCGCAGCGACGATAAACCCCAATACAACAACAACAACAACAACAACATATTTACATGCGGATTCAGTTGGTTAAGGCAGGCTATCGATGCATGTCCCCTCTTCGCAACGTCGATTCGAAAGGGAATGTTCTCGGATCAATCAACAAATCAAAACTAAAAGAAAGCGAACGGATAGATGCGTGCCTTTCCTGCAGGTTGGATTTTCAAGATGATGATCTTCGTTACAAACCAAGCAGAAAACGTTAATGTAAACGTTGTAAAAACCATAGATTGGCGAATACAGTCCACTTGCACAGGCATCGCGAACTTCCTCTTGTGACATTTGTAATCTTTCTCGGACATTGAAATCATCATTAGGACAAGTTGTTACAATATCGCTTAAGCATTGATCTCTATGTGGTTCTTTTTCTTCTTCCTCCGGATAATATCCCAACATGCACGTTTCGTGAGGCTGTTCGGTATCCAGACTGAAGAGGAAGTCGGTTAGAAGTTCGTCGTTAGGACAACGAAGAGAAGATATCCACTCTACAGTGTCATCTGCATTGTGGCATTCAGCGCAGACTGGGTTCTTGTACACTGTTCCTGTTTTCTTGGACTGGACCGGCATCAAACTCCCCCATTTGTTGACCTGGACATCTCCACAACTCACACTGACAATATCATTCTCTGTAAAAGATTTCCTCCCTTCCGAATGATTTGTCTCGTGATTCGTAGGACACTCTGTCACCATAAAGTAGCGGCCATAGCGGAACTTATCACGTGGATCAACACCTGATACAACCGGAAGTATACATTCATTGTGGGGGCGCTCCAACATCGGGTAATTGGTAGGATAACAACAGCTTCCGCTTTCATTGCAACTTTCATCACAACTGCAACCTATCCAAACAAAGGATGATTAATTAATATCGATTTGAATACTGCCGAATACACAAACAATTTCTAACCATAGCATTAGACGTTTATTTTGTTGTTTGTTAGTTGCTGTTGTTGTTTTTTCATTATAAAATTATATTCAGTCTACTATTGATGTTTATAAAGAAACTAAACAGAATGGGTATTTCCTGTAGAGATCAAACAATACCTGTACTGACCGAATAGTATATCTTCTTTCTGCATTAGTTTGATTAGAGTTTTGGTCGGAAGTGATGTCAGTTATGTCTGAAGGAAGGAGTTACTTTTAATCACAAATATAAAACGAGATCAAGAAAAGAGAGGGGGAGAAAGAAATGACTGCCAGTAGACCTGTGTTGGTGTCTTATAAAAACACTTAAAGTAATCGTGACCTTGGTATACTGGTTACACTCGAGCGTACACAGCGGAACAGTGAACAATATTAAAATTGGTTCAACTTAAGCAAAATAGTATAGTTACATAGTTCTCAAAATGAACAACTAATAAACCAGATTATCATCCATTCAGATGTGAATAGCATATTCAATCTAAATTATTTAAATCTTCCTGACTAACTGCTATCATTGTATGTATTAGAGGGATTTGAAGCCAAGAAAAAAAAAGAAATCATTAATTATTTATTTTTTAAAGAAAAATAATAAAGATCTGTTGGATTAGAACTCACAACCGTCGAATGACAAAATAATGTTATAATGTAAGTTTTACCATTGTACTATGGTGCCAGATGCTCAAAACATCTTACTGTTGTTTAGTTTTAATCACATTACTACATTAATGCATGGTTGCTAGAACGAGCATGCACGATGACAAATGACTATCTACGACAATATATATTATGCTGCCGTATAGATTATTCACGTATTAAAGTCAATTAAAATGATAAATTTGACTAGCAACAAAACAATACAAGCGAAAAGAAAAAATCTCTATTTTGAGTGTCTGCACAATATATTAAAAATATGAAATTAATGGATTATTTCTAATATCAATATTGTTATTATCTTATCGAAAAGACATATGCTAGTCAGGCATCAAAACTTTGATGACATAATTACACTTTTAATCAATTTATTGGATGAGAGTTGACTGTACGAATTCTACCTCCCTAACCAGTTATATAGCAATTATATATACCCATTAAAATCACTGCATCAACGATGGCGGAGAACCAATTTAAACTAGGGCCGCATACATGACTTAACGACTTTGCAAATATAAAAAAATGTAGCAAACATTTGCACATATCAGTTAAGAAATTATCATTCTGCCATTGTTGATTCTGCTGTTGCCAATGATAACAAACATTGATCCACCATATTTTGTTGTTTTAGTAAAAAAAATATCGAGGAAATATGAAATGGTTATATAATAATATCCCAAGGAAGTATAATTCGCTAACAGCTTAATATATACTTTCACATGATAGATTATTAACTAGCATCTGTATATTCGGTAAAAAATGAAGGCGATATTTATTAACAAAAGGGAACAGGCCAAGAGAAAAATAAATCACGGCCATATAAAGCAATATCTTTTATGTTTAATGATATTCCTATTTTTGCCAGGCGCGTAGCTTGACAGAAAACGATGTGGAACCCCCCCCCCCCCCGGGAAAGTTTTGAAATCTTTGAATGCAAATGCTGATGTCTGGTGCCTTCTTGAATCCTGTATGAAATGCTCTGTTTAAGAAACTGTTCGTGTACCCACAGAAAACATACGTCTACTTTGTTCATTATTTATATGAAGAATAGTAAAATCGGGAAAATAATGTGCAAGCCCAGGCTTTTTGGCGTAAAGGCAGCTACGCGCCTGATTGCGTTGCCTTTCGTTACATATTACATTTAACATATGTATACCATCGCTTCAAATTTACAGTTTTATATTAAATACTATCATTTATTACATTTTATATTCTATCGAAAATATTTAAATAAATAGCATATTTTCACGGACTAATCAATCCCACGGGGGGCTATGAAAATGTTAAACAACAAAATCATAATTTATATAATTTATCAAAATATCAATTTAAGGTCGCGTGCATCAAATTGTCCTTACAAGTACATACTTAATACATATATATATATATATATATATATATATATATTCTATATATATATATATATATATATATATATATATATATATAATTTACAATGTATTATGTACTTGTAAGGACAATTTTGATGCACGCGAGCTTAAATTAATATTTTGATAAATTAAATAAATTATGTTTTTACTTCATACTTAATACGTTGTAAATTATATATATATATATATATATATATATATATATATATACCTTAAATATTGAGTTGAGTAAAAGGCTGAATAAGACGAAGTATATGAAAGAAAAAAGAATGGGAATAAGAAGATGGTAATAATGATGTTTAGACATGTAACAAAGTCGACCTGGCTTAGGATCGAACCTGGTCCGGCGGGGTGGAAGTCCAATGCTCTAACCACTGAGCCAAAGAGTCGACTGCTTAACCCAATTGTCAGAGATTGTATTTACACCTGTGACAGCGCATCGTCACTTTCCCCTGCGGGAAACATGTGGGTAATGCAACTCCGGTCTGGCAGTTATTTTCCCACTGCTGTCACCAATGTAACAAACTCGACCCTGGGCCGGGTCGAGTTTGTTACAGGAATATATGTTATCATTTAGCGTCTTAATGGTGTTTTTCTTAGATTGATACATCTTAAATAGAGAAAGAGACAGACAGACAGACAGACAGAGAGAGAGAGACAGACAGACAGACAGACAGACAGAGAGCGATGGATAGGATTCTGTTTGTATGATAAGGATAGTTGAACAGAAAACTATAATAATTTATACTGAGAAAAAAAAAACGCGCTGCCAATAAAAATAATTAAGAATAATTTAGATAAAATGACTTCATACGCGGCAATCACTCGGAAATTTCCAGTATAGCACAATATTTGTGATCCGCTATTGCTGTCTCATATCCACCGGCCACCAGGTATTACGGTTTGTTAAATCTTTAACAACGAGGGCTCGGTATTATTTTCAGTTACTAATTACTCTCCTTTCTTCCGAACTAAATCAGCCTGATTTTCATAATCATTGAATAGATATCGAAATAAAAAATTGAGATTTTTAAGAACTTATCTTCCCCAATGATTATCATTGCTTGATAAAATATATCAAAATTCAATTTCTTTTCTTATTGAAAACAACCGCCATAATATTTATATATATTATGTTTTTGTGTGTCTAATGTTATTTACTTTGTGAATCTTTTGAAAAAAAATATTTTAAAATTAAATTGAATATGAACTAGCAGTACTGCGCACATGTGCGCTGTTTTTAAAGATAATGATATTTGAACCTAATGAATTCATTTGATCTCAATAAAAACATAAAATGAGATTATGATTAAATAGTAAATTCCGTGTACTTGAATAATTCGACCCTTCATAAAACTATATGAATTTCACATTTCCTTCCCTTTCTACGGCAATGATAAATTTGTTAGATAAATAACAGAATGTTTATGAAAATTAAAATAATTATTTTATATAAAAAATATGTATTAAATCTGATAACATTTAATACTGCTTCTACTACCGCAACTATTTTTTATTCAATTACGATAATCAAATGCTCTTAAACCTTGGTACATATACCTGCTGTACTATCCTGCACTTGAATAACATGAATAATTAGATTTTGTGTTGGACATTACTCTCCCATTGAATTATTAAATAATTGGACAATCTTATTTTTGCTGCATTTCAAATATAAGATTCAAAGGGAGAAATAGTTAAAAGTCAAAATTTAAAAATTTTCCCCCCTCGTTACATAGCAGTTTGCTGAAGAGTTATTTCAGTTCCTACCTGATAGGATCAATACATAACATATAGAATCAATTATAAAGTAAATTGTTATAGATCTACAAGCAGATTAGTGCAAAAATACTTTTTTACTAAATATCTTTTAATGTATAACTCCAGATGCTACAAGATGGATCAGGATGAAAATCATATA
The DNA here is from genome assembly GCA_021229015.1 of Solen grandis. Classification (NCBI taxonomy): domain Eukaryota; kingdom Metazoa; phylum Mollusca; class Bivalvia; order Adapedonta; family Solenidae; genus Solen; species Solen grandis. Next base: position 7,733,227 of record CM037787.1, read on the forward strand.
ATTAACTCATATATACTCGTGTTCGGAAGATAAAAAAAAACAAAAAAAACAAAAAAAAAAAAAAAACAACAACAACAACAACAACAGGAAAACAAAATATACATAATTTATAAGTAGTAATTGCGATTCTAAAGAAATAAAGGTTGGCAAACGATTTGACGGTTTTTTTTTTTTATTTCCTTGTTGTTGTTAATTTGTTAATACTGTTTTTTTGAAAAGGTACGGAACGCAATATTTCAAAACTGTTTTTCTGATCATTGAAACAAATTCAGTAGGTAATTATGTACTCAAAATGAAACATAAACTTTGACTATTTTTTGTTTGTTCCAATAACGACTTGTTAAATGAATTTCCGTATCATAATTAAAGCGGATTCTATATTATTGTTGTCTTTTATCCATCTCTTTTAGTTTGCGAGGTGGCGAAGTAGTGACATTTGCAAATACCAAATATAGCATTAAGTTCATTATATAAATATTTAAACATGCAAGACACGTATCTCGCTGAGTTATTATAAAAATAATACGTACACAAAATAAAGACCAAAAAATCGAGTTTAAACTCTTGCTTCGGTTTTCTTTAAACAATTATGCCAATCAATAATATGTAAAACTTAACGATTATTAATATTTTTTTATTTATTAATTGATATTTAACAAAAAGACGAATATTAATAAAATCTCAAAATAATTGGAGCTACTTCAAACCTTTTTTCGAATAGGCTTTCAACATTTTTCTAAAGAAATACTTACTAGAGCAACAGGCACTCTCTCCATCCCTGAATTTGTGATTTTCCAGTGGGTTGTCTCCGTAATAGCAAACATTGCCATGATTACAAACTGTCCCGACAACATCAGTAATCACGTCACGTATCGTTCTGTTGTTGGCTTTAACAGTTACAGCTGCCATGGAAAAAGTGACAAACAACAACGTTGTTATTGGCTGTCGTAGCATCTTCAACGATGCTGTCTGCCTGACTCTCCGATGTTCACTGTTTTACATTTTTTATCAATGGTCTTATAGCTTATGTCGCATTCAATGTACTGGGTAAAACTTCCTGTTGTTAGTCGAAAACTTATTCTGTTTATTGACAAAAGTAAAAATGAAACGGACTTCCTCCCAGACTAACACCAAATGTTTTTTTTTCGACCAAATGTTTTTCCGAGCTGAGATGGAGGTACAAATAAACAATTAACCATGTGATCGTGACGTCATTATAGGCGTCATTTCCAAGGCAAATATTTTAAAATTGACTCCGATTTTTGTATGAGTCAGTCGAGGTAGAAAAAATATAAAAGCTTTCCATGAAATACAGGATCTCTGTCAGCAGTTAACCCGTTTTGTCAAGAACTTCGTGACACTTTGTGTTTCGATTGCATGCGAGCGGACTTCACTTCTAAGCTTTTTTACACCAAACATTTAAAAAGGTTGAATTTATGTCTTTTAGATTTATCCTGCGAAAAATGCCAGTGGTTATGCATAGTAAGCTCCAGTCTGACACTCTGTCAACATTTATTTTCGTCGTGTGGATGTGGATAATCTTTGTACAGTTTGAAATGCTTCTCCATGAAACCATGCCCAAGTTAAGGATGTATGCAACTACTTGGTATTTTAATCAGATTATTGCTCTGAAGAATTCAACTTTATTATAAAAATTTTTTACAGGAAGGAAAAAAAGCTTAAATTTAAAAGAATTTTAAACTATCACATAAAGTAAAATATACATTAATGCTTTATTCAAATTTCAAAAATACCGATCGTGTTTACTATGATAATATCATGAATTTCTTCAATTTATAACTTTAAATTGATATTTGCAACATCAAGGAAAGGCTTTGCTATGGCAAAGAGATTTTAGTGAGTTCAGTAAAAATCATTGAGTATATTATAGTTCACAGTTGTCACCATCAATATAATTGTCATTCACTGCATCTACTTTCCCTTCCTGTTTATTTTCACCATCAATCAAACTGTACGTTAAATACTCTCAACGACATTCCCAACATTTTCTTTTTCACCATTATACAAAATGTACTCCAATAAATCACTGTTACTTTCATGATGGTGTGAAATCTGTGTGACTTTCATCACGGACGTGTTATGATAGGGAAAGTCGATCCAATTATTTGTTTTCAGTGGGTATTCATTTATCAATCTCATCATTGATATAAATTGTAACTTTAACATTATTGATTCCTTTGTCATTTCTTTCTTCTTTTCTTCTTCTTTTATTGTAATGAATCCTGATCATTTTCTGATTATTATGGCCATGCTTTAGACCTTACCAAGTATTTCTTACGTGTGGGTCCTGTTTTTGCCGAAGAGACAGCATCGGAAGCGACAGTAGTTGGATACATGGGAGTCCGTGTGCGATATCCTAGCCCATTTTTCAAAAAAACACCCCTTGCTTCTTTTACGTGCCCGGTGTATGGCACCGATACACAATAGACAAGTTCCAGGGTATAACCAGTACTGAGTACTCCGAGTTCCCATAGCAACCCCAATTTGCCGAGTCTTTGGTTTGACGCGTAACCGAAGGAAGTGCCCCGGCTTGGATTCGAATCCTAGACCTCCTGAACGAAAGGCGGAAACTCTTAACACTGAGTTATTGTGCTGGTGTTTTTTGTTGTTTGTTGTTGTTGTTGTTGATGTTGTTTTTTGTTTGTTTGTTCGTTTTTTTCTTTCTTTGGCAAGGACACTATTTAGAAATTAATTCATCACATTGTTTTGATATTTATATAACGTGGCAACAAAGTTATCCTTGTTTCAATTCATATTCTCTTATACGATTCGCGATTTTATTACATTCACCATGTATTTTATCCTTGATGTAACCATACACACACTTCAATGTAACAATACAGGAAACTGGGACCTTCACTGTACATAAGTGATCATTAATAATAACAAATATACAATAAATACAATGTAAGTTATCAAACAAATGGAAACACACCAATGATGCATTTGAAGAATATATCAACACTTTTATATGATAATTTTCATTTCATTGTTTTGTACAGAAGCGTATTAGTGCCACATTGACACTTATTATTTTTTTATTTTTATTCTGTAAAATTTACAGTTTAAACTGTAAAATTCACACTTTTTTCAGTAAATTTTACACTTTATTCTGTAAAATTCACACTTTTTTTCTGTAAATTTTACACATTAATCTGTAAATTTTACAGATTAAGCTGTAAAATCCACACTTTTTTCTGTAAAATTTACACCTCAATCTGTAAAATTCACCCTTTTTTCTGTAAAATTTACAATTAAATTAAAATTTTACAGATTAAACTGTAAAATTCACACTTTTTTCTGTAAAATTCACACATTAATCTGTAAAATTCACACCTTTTTCTGTAAATTTTACAGTTTAAACTGTAAATTTTACACTTTAATCTGTAAAATTCACACTTTTTTCTGTAAAATTCACACTTTTTCTAAATTTTTATAACTCTATTTTGTATATAATTTTTTTTTTTAAACAGTTTATATTTTATATATTGTAGGTATATATGAGGTATATATTATAGGTATATGTTGTAGGTATATATTGTAGGAATATGTTATAGATATATATTGTAGTATATGTTGTAGGTATGTATTGTATGTCTATATTATAGGTATATGTTGTAGGTATATATTGTAGGTATATGTTATAGATATATGTGAGTATATATTGTAGGTATGTATTGTAGGTATGTATTGTAGGTATATGTTGTAGGTATATATTGTAGGTATATGTTATAGATATATGTGAGTATATATTGTAGGTATATATTGTAGGTATGTATTGTATGTATATATTGTAGGTATATATTGTAGGTATATGTTGTAGGTATATATTGTAGGTATATGTGATGATATATTGTGAGTATATATTGTAGGTATTTATTGTAGGTATGTATTGTATGTATATATTGTAGGTATGTATTGTATGTATATATTATAGGTATATGTTGTAGGCATATATTGTAGGTATATGTTGTAGATATATGTTGTAGGCATATATTGTAGGTATATGTTGTAGGTATGTATTGTATGTATATATCATAGGTATATGTTGTAGGTATATATTGTAGGTATATGTTATAGATATATGTGAGTATATCTTGTAGGTATTTATTGTAGGTATGTATTGTATGTATATATTGTAGGTATGTATTGTATGTATATATTATAGGTATATGTTGTAGGCATAGGTATATGTTGTAGGTATGTATTGTATGTATATATTATAGGTGTATGTTGTAGACTTATATTGTAGGTATATGTTATAGATATATGTGGGTATATATTGTAGGTATGTATTGTATGTATATATTGTAGGTATATGTTGTAGGTATGTATTGTATGTACATATTATAGGTATATGTTGTATGTATATATTGTAGGTATATATGTTATAGATATATGTGGTATTATTTGTAGTATGTATTGTATATATTATTATAATAATATGTTGTAGGTATGTATTGTATGTACATATTATAGGTATATTATGTATGGTATGTATATATTAGTAGGTATATGTATATAGTATATATGTGGGTATAATTGTAGTTATGTAATTGTTAGATATATATATTATAAGTATATAGTTGTAGGTAATGTATTGTATATGTACATATTATAGGTATATGTTGTATGTGTATATTGTAGGTATATGTTATTTATTGTAGGTATATGTTGTAGGTGTATAGTGTATGTAATATTTGTAGGTATATGGTTATAGAAGTAAATACTGTAGGAAAAATTATAACGTAAATGTTTTAGTTTATTTTTGTAGGCATATGTTGTAGGTACATGTAGGTATATGTTGTAGGCATATATTGTATGCACCGGTACCCACTTAAGATAACAGTAAAAAAACTGTTATTAAACGTAGTGATGGGTTGCTTAACAGTTAATAGGATGGGGTATATTTTGAGGATGCCCTTGTCATAAAACATCACCACTGGTTGAACTGAGCAAACGGTCTTTTATCACAGAAAGAAAGAAAGAAAGAAAGAAAGAAAGAAAGAAAGCTCTAGTTGTGCTATTTTTATTTTTTCTGTCGTATCGATAACAACCTTTTCGGCACGACGGTCATGCCGATAAGACTGCTTATCCGCACGATCGTCGTGCCGATAGACACAGCCATTATTTAAATAGATAGATTAATGTGTAAAATTTACAGATTAAACTGTAAAATTTACAGAAAAAAAGTGTGAATTTTACAGAAAAAAGTGTGAATTTTAAAGATTAAAGTGTAAAATTTACAATTTAAACTGTAAAATTTACAGAAAAAAGTGTGAATTTTACAGATTAATGTGTAAACTTTACAGAAAAAAGTGTTAATTTTACAGTTAGATCTGTAAAATTTACAGATTAATGTGTAAATTTTACAGAAAAAAAAGTGTGAATTTTACAGATTAAAGTGTAAAATTTACAGAAAAAAGTGTGAATTTTACAGTTTAAAAAAAAAGAAAAAAAAAGTGTCAATGTGGCACTAATACGCTTCCGTAGTTTTGGGTTGTCCTGTAACAAAAAAGTTTTCCTTGGTGTTACATTTTTTTTTTTGCACAGATTTGTGTACAAAAAGAACCGATTTTAACAATGAAGTTTGATATTTTCCTCCGTGTAACAAAATGTTTTACTTGAGTAACGCATTTCTGAAATAATTAATATTTCCTGCATGTAAGTAAGTACAAAAAGCTGTGCTTGTCCATAGGAATTTGACTTATATAACATGCTATTCATGAATATTACCACTATCGAAGACATTGATATATGAAACGTAAGTAAACCATTTTCTAGAATTATTTCCTTGACGTAGCAAAATCTGTCCTTGGTGTAACAATTTTCAAGTTACATCACTGACTGTTAAACAGTGTCATGCGAAAATAATCTTTAAACACAGCATAAAGTGGCTTTCGAAATGACTGTTTTAAATAATGCCCTCAAAACAAGGCCAGTGAGATTATCATTGCCAAGGGAAGTAACTTTGTACTTTTTGCAAATTACATGTTATAGCACTGATCTACATTTTGGTAATGACCAACTATAGCTAATTTAAAGAGTAAAACCTATATTTTTGGAATTTTAAAAAAGGAAATGTATTTTAGGAGAAATATGGTTAAAGCCATCAAGAAATCATACATAAATAGTATATCACACATATTAATCCGTGAAATTGCATCAGAATAACAAAAATCACTTTGGAGACATTGGTTTTATGCTTTTTTACACTTTGGTCAGTTATTTAGACAACTTGTCCTCTTTGGCACAATTTCTTTCTTGTACTAGACAGAACTATAAACAGTTTAACCTGTGAGTGAAAAAAATATATCGATATATCTTTTGCAGTTATGAAAAAAATGCCCGGGACACGTCACGATTTTGTTGCAAAAATATATGCGCAATGTCCAGACCGACGAGCGAAGCGATAAGTAGATCATGGCCTATATGTAAAAAATCATCATTAAAATACAAATATCTATTGACTAATAACTTAGTTAATATGATCAATTACACTGGAAACTATTTAAAACAAACACAAATCACGTATTAGATACCCCAAAACAATCACATAGGAAAAAATCAGTCACTTAAAATTATTACAATCACAGCTTTACATTCGGCTGCAATACCAATTTGCACATGCGCTAACGGAAGTGTAAACCCATTTGAATTGGACATACTTATATATATACAGTACTTAATAACAGTACTGTATATACAGTACTGAATACAGCCCAGAAAAAAATGTACAATGTAGTACATGCTCTGCAGCCGCCATTAATGTTTGGGTTGTCCTGAAAATTTATCTGAACTTTTGTATCAAGACTAAGACATACATCTTAAATTCCGTTTTCCCAACACTTAAATGATTAAAGTTCTATGCAAAAAAAAAAATCGAAACAAGGGCCTCAAAATGCATTTAAGTGTTTTGAAGCTTCCAGAAACATGTACTTTGACAGCGTGTACACACTAGTCTATTTTAAAAAGATAAATAAAGAAAGAAAGAAAGAAAGAAATTAAGAAAATGGTGTATCACAATAATTAAGACAGAACATATAGAATATTAAAATGAATGAGTGAAATGTATTTCGATAGATCGATTGAACGATGTTTTCAAGGAAGGGCTTGGAGGCAGTTCTAAGCCTGTCCATGAGTCTCCCCTTGGACATATTAGTACACAATTCCTGTATAATTAGTATAATGTTTCTGTCTACCTATAAATTATTGTGATCATGTTGTTATGAAAAGAACACTGCATCATTATCAACATCATTATTTTCTATGTGAAAGTCGGATATCATAACGAAAAATATATATGGAACCCATAATTATACTTCGAGTAATAGTCTCAAAATAAAACACGCCAGTATTTACGTTATATGTGATGTTTACTCGATGCTCGGAAGCCATTTAATTCAGGTAATTTGTTTTGGCGAAAGATTGTGTGGGGGAAAAAATTGGCATTAGCAACATGATATATTCTGGTTATATAGGTAGGCCAATGTTTGTCAGAAATTGGTATATTTAGGATCACTTTTGCTAAGCTGTGGAGAAAATGATAATTGACGATGTTTTTCGATAATTTTATACTTAAATTGTTGTTTTGGTCTTACAACAAATTACTGCTTATACATCTTGTTAGACATTTTAGTTCAGTCCATTTTTTCTACCTTTCATAAACCTACATTTTTTCTCTCTTCACCGTGTTGGTGTTAAAAAAACAGTTGATACGGTTTGTTTGTTTGTTTGTTTGTTTGTTTGTTTGTTAGGTTTAACGTCCTATCGGCAGAATTTCGATCATTTGGAGACGATGTCTACTTGAGACAGATAAAGTGCTGTCACACTGCAGTATCACTCCGTAGACATGTGGCATGCGATACGGTAATGTGTAATGAATATTCATATACCCCAGCACAAGGGCAACCCAAAAGGATTCAGGCCTAACATTATAAAACAAGAAATATCTTTAAAAAAGATACTCGGCCGTGGTAATCAGCTTGATGATTAGTGTCTGAATGGTTTAACATGTCATAAATTTTGTTGTTGGTTTAATAGTTGTGTAATTCCTGTGTCAGTGCAGCTCTTTGAAATACCACAGATCCAATTAACTTGTACAATCTTGGCAGACACTTGCAGCCTTAAAACATCTGCACATTATCGCGGGCTACAAAACGAAACCGGATGTTACGTGTATGTTGAATGTAGGATCTGTCAGGGTCGAACAATCAATTTTCGTTTATATTTTAAATTGTAAAAAAAAAAAAAAAAAAAAAAAAAAAAAAAATGATTAAAAGTAAATTTTCCAAATGTTTGGGGTCCAAAAAGTCCAATTTTCGTTTTTTTTTTTTTTTTGGGGGGGTTATGCAAATTTGGCCACAATTTCACCCAAAAAAAATCAGTTTTACTTAAAAAACAAACGTGTTGAGGTATACATTTTTGCATTTTCAGAGGGCCTTTACATCAGAGGATTGAAACTGAAAAAAAAATGTTTGTCCGTCGACTTTTTTTACCAAGAAAAATACATATAAAATTCCATAGCTTTATGGTAGTTTTATACATTTTTTGGTACTGACACAATGGCGATTTTTGCTCGTTTTGTATTTTCCATGCAGTATTTTCACCTGTAATTTATAAATCACATTAAAAGGTACAAATTGTTATGCAATTTTCTGAAAATATTATTTTGATATGTAATTAAAAGCATTTAGAATGCACTCTTTCCAAACTTTAGCAAACAGTGATCACAAGCTAAATCTCGGAAACGAGCATGGAGATTTCTATTTTTAATTCTTATATCTTTAAGTTGTAGTCTTAAGTACTTACATATAGATTTTTAGAAAAAAAAATATGTCCATAAGAAAAGAAAAACGCCTTTAGGCTGCAGGTATTCAAAGTATCATTCTTGATGTAAGATTTGTGATTAGATTATATATGGTCACATTATGAACTGTGCATTAAATCGAAAATGTATCATAAAGATGTTTTTGTTTTGAAGGTTGGGTTAAAATTTTATTATATATTTGATCTGTATGTACATTACATATTGAGGTGATATGTTTTAAGCAGTCAGGGAGGGGGATAGTAATCGATCCCTCATCTCTAGGTTGTACCTGATATTTACCGGTGCTTCATTTGTTAGTCTTGCAGTGATCCGCCAAATTATGTGATGCTATTTATGTTATCATGTCATGTATGAGCAAATTGAAATATGATGCAAAACGAAGAAATATCATCGATTTTTATTCATTCTTTCCCCCCATATATCATTTAATGATTTTGTTACTTTAACAGACATAACTAATGGCGTAATTTGAAAATAACTAGTCGTTTTTTCCCGCTTTTATATTTATTTTTTAAATATTTATTTATTTATTTACTTTATGGCGCGGTTCGCAGAAAATCAAGTTAATGTTTGCAGTTTGTATTTCATAATTGTTGATATACGCGTGTACACTCTTAATATACTTTAAATAAGATATGGGGGAATTAAATACTATATCAGTAGCATTTGGTCCCCCTCACCTTTATTGGTTTAAGACCCAGTCTAGTCACTCGGATAATCTTGGCTCGGCGGCTGACCCGTGGAAGGTCGAATGTTCTGCCTGGGTGCCTCTGTGCATTCAAAGTCTCTTCTTTTACAATTTGTATAGCCTTTTCATGCAATAAATGAGATATCGGGCAAATCGTTTATTGTGCAACATATAGCGATGTCCAGCTAAATATAGATGTGAAAGAACCTGACACCCGGTTAGAACCGGGACATACCACTAGCCAATTAGAAGGCATCCTCATGTTAAAAATCCGAGTGTCATTGATGCCAGTAATCTTGAATGTAGAGTTTTTGTGTTTAAAGAAATAAAACAAAAAATTAAAACAATACGATATATCTGGTAATAGTTTTCACATATATGCCACTAGCATATAGCCTTGACAGACCAATTATGGTCATAAACATATATTATGACCTTTGCAAGAGCGATACCAATTCTTATCAACAAATTCAAAAAAATCTCTGACCGACAAAAGAAAAGTGCATTCACATTTTAGAACAATCAGGTGTCACATTTTAAACCGGGACAATGGCGTTTTAGGTAAAATGATAACATTGTCTATGACCTTGCCCTTCACCTTGATCTTGACGGATAGATAAGACTGATAAAAGTCTATATATATATATGTACACTTGTTCCCAAGTCACCGGAGTTACTATCCTGTAAACCAGCAGCCGGAATAATGAAACAGATTGTAGCCCTTTTCGCATGCATCGGTAAGACGTTTAAGTAAATTCTTTAACTAAACATGTTGTATGTATGTATGTATGTATGTATGCATGCATGCATGCATGACATGAGATTGTGCACGTTTCCAGGTTCAAACTAATAAAACCATAAACTTACATCAGCTATCGACTGCTGCAATCTGCAGTCTTCGGTGTTTGCTGACTTCGGGACTCGTTTGCAGACATTTCTGTTAGGTAAGGTTGATATTTTTGTTGGTCATGAAATAAGATACATATGCGTGAAAACACATTACCATTCTGACTCCGGAGTGGCTCTAGATGAGAAATCCAGTTAAAAGCAAACCGTTTCTTTTCCAGCCATGGCGACAGCATTTGATTGCTTCGGGCAGAACAACACGTGCGCAATGTCGCACGTGAAGTGTGATACCGGGTACGAACCTTTCTGTGAACACTTTCCTGGACCCATGGGCCACCGTATCGGGATCTGCACTTGTGACAAGGGTAACACTGACACTCAATTTGTCATGATTTTTTCGGTTTGTTTGTTTAACGTCCCACCGACAGTACTTCAGTCATTTGGTGACTGACGATGTCTACTTGAGACAGATATAGTGCTGCCACACTGCAGTATCACGCCGTAGACATGTGGCATGATACCACACCCTGTCACCTTATCCTGACACCGGGCCAACCGGTCCTCTAACTACACTTATATGCTAAGCGCCAAGCAAGGGAGCTATACCAGTACTATTTTTTTTTACGACTTTTGTATGTCGCGGCCGGGGATAGAACCCACGACCTCCCGATTCCGGGGCGGACGCTCAAACCACTCGGCCGCCATTTTCGTCTTCAGAATTAAACACTTGTAAAACAATATACAAGTTAAGCAAGCAAATTTAAATATATGCATAGTATAAATAGTATTGACTTCGTGATATGGATAAATGTCCCAACGACACCATTTCGGCTATTTTGATGCTTTTGCCAACATGATATATATATATAATTTTGCCTTACAGCAAAATCATTGGTATTTAGCTGATAGCTAAATGTATCTTACAGAACATGCACAATGGTTAAGAATTTAAATATGATATGAAATATTAAACTTTTAGCAGGTGTGTACTTTAAACAAGAAATATCTTTAAAAAAGATACTCGGCCGTGGTAACCAGCTTGATGATTAGTGTCTGAATGGTTTAACATGTAATAGATTTTGTTGCTGGTTTAATAGTTGTGTAATTCCTCTGTCAGTGCAGCTCTTTGAAATACCACTGATCCAAATGATTTTTACAATCTTGGTAGACACTTACAGACTCAAAACATATGCGCATTAGATTTCGTTTCGCGTGCTACAAAACGAAACCGGATGTTACGTTTTTGTTGAATATAGGATCTGTCAGGGTCGAATAATCAATTCCGAAATCTATGTGTTTCCTATTTTTTAGCGTTCTTCTCTTTCAGTTTACCTTAAAAGGTGCAGTGTCTTTCTATTCGGGACAAATCGTTCGCGGGGGAAGAAAACTTCAACTTTTAAAACAAACAGAGTTCTAAATAACTCGTTTCCGCAACTCCTTTCTTTTCTTTTGAATAATTTTACAATGACCAATGGGAAGTTAGCAAAGTATATAATAACCAATGAAAAGTTTAATTTTATTCCGCTTCATTACTGTGTATTTCACAGGAAGTCAGGGTGAAAATAAACGGCCTAACGGCCGAAAAAATAATATAAACAAGTTCATGCCGTTGTTGGTTCAAATTTCAAACCTTCAAGCTGTAACGCAGTGAGCCGGTGGTTCTGGTTTGTAAAAGTGATTATTATTTGGGCCAAGAATTTGTTCCTTATAATATCTCGAAGAAGCTGAACCTTAATTATTCGAGATACATTTTCTTATCCAGTAGATATTTACGAACCTTAATTATTCGAGATACATTTTCATATCCAGTAGATATTTACGAACCTTAATTATTCGAAATACATTTTCACATCCAGTAGATATTTACGCAGTACGTCTGTTGCAATAAATTTGTAAGCTGTCTGTCTGGTTCCTAATATAATCTTGACATTTCTCGAGAAGCAGTCAGTGCAGAAAAAAGGAAAGAAAAAAAACGCTACTGTAGGAATTCGTATGAGTAGAATATGTCAGACACTAAATCCGTACATCTTTTCTCATCCGTACGTGCCGGGTTCGACTCCATTCCAATCACTCGGTGTAGATCATTCCAGTAGCGGACATTGCGCACAAAATACAAAGATGTATTCTTTTTATTTGGACTTATGGAATATCGTTCCTCCGGAAAATTAGTTATGAATATCTATATCATTGTCATAGTTATGGATTCCCGTTTTTACATTCCTATTAAACGTCGAGCATGTATTCTCGGTGAACGGCAAGGTCGGTGTTTCATATCATATTTTTTGTTGTTAAAGATATTATATGGTGTATGGTGGCATATTTCTGCCAGCCACTTATCCACTTAGCTTTGTCGAAACTTTTTCTGAAAAATTGTCTCATATTCAGATTTTATCTGGCAAGTAGAAAACTTTCGTGTTATCCACTTATGTATCTTATTATTAAAAAAAAAAAAAAAAAAACAAACAATGTTTACTTAATTCATTTTTATAATTATGACAGTGTATATTGTAAATATGGAGAGTCATTAAACTTTTTATAATGAAAGATATTGAATACAACAACATTTCAGAATGCCAGACTGCTGATGACTGTATGAACCATGCCGCAGACGGTTGCCCTCCCCAGGCCTCCGCCATGTGCGACACCATGCATCATGTCTGCCATTGTGGACCACCGGTAATCGTCCTTCTTTAGTTCGTATGGCTGCTGCCTGCTCATATTCCTATTAAGATTGTTATTTAACTATTACCTTTTAATCTCCTTTTAAGCCAGGTTTACCTTTGCTCATACTGGGCAAAACAACCAAAATCCAGAATACAAAACCTTGCATGCTGATGAATATTTCTGTAAAGATTTGTGTTCAGCTTCAAAGATTTTTGAGATATGACTTCGGATCGAACAAAAGTGATAGACAAACAAGGCGGACATCGCCATAACCTTATCCCTGCCAAATCTGTCGTGTCGAATGGAAAATACTAAGAAATAGTTCCAGTTGCCCACGGAGTCTGTTACGAAAGATTAAAATTATAATAAACAAATGATTAAATAAAAAGATAAATCATATAATTTTATCGTTTTGTTTGTTTCAGCATCCAACACACGGTCCTATCGAGTATTAAATGTTTTTTGTAATGACCTTTATGTTAATACACAATTATTCACCCATATATTTTGTGTTTTCTTTTAATTATACTGTTCATTTCCCCACAAAAATCTCAAACTCTGTATCACAACCATCCCGGACCATTTATTGCTTGAATTAGTGAGTTATAAGTCTTCAAGATAATAAGTTTAGATATTTGTTGACCTAGTACAAGAAAAACTATGCCAAATATGTCCTCCGGTCAGCTCAGTCCTTGACAAATAAGATCGTCTTGAGTTGGGGGTGTGAGGGTGTTTTGTTCCCCCACCCCTCCCAGTCGTCACTGAACAATAGCAACATTAAACAATCAAATTTGGTTTCCTTATAATCAATTAATGTTATAACACTATTTGTAATATTTGCTAATTAATACGTGTCACACTCTGTTAAGATGTGTTTATCAATCAGTGTTATGTCTAACAGCACTGTATTCTTAAGTTCATCTTGATTCTGTCGTGTAATATACATTGCAACACTAGACATAGTGTCCGTCGACCGCTCTCAAAACTCAATGGACTGAAATCAAAGAGTTATTGAATCTCTGGCAAAAAAGCATATCTTCTATTAATAAATATAATACGTTCATTATATATTCTCATTTTATTCCGCTAAAATAAGATGCAAGTATAAAGAGTTCAAAAAGTTACGCTACACGTTAAAACGTATATTAACAACTTAAATATCACAAAAAAGATTCTTAGACATGCTGATGTATTTAAATATATATTCAGTCAAAATATTGTGTAATTAGGATTAATCATTCATTGAATTAAACTGGGAATGTGACATGTAATCTTGTCAAACGACTTTGAAAAGGGGTGTGTGTTCGAATCCCAGCCGGGGAACATTTTTTTAAATTACTTTGGTAATATGGAACACACATATATGTATTACATTGAAAATCATCAAGTTACCTATATTAAGTCCCTGTGTATATAAATGAGAAAATAAATAATGAAAGACAAAAAAATTAATGAAAGTTTGTTGTTTAAGATTTGCTTCCACGTATTCATATAATTTAATAAACTGCAGACAAGAGAAAAGGGGAGAGTAAGAGTGGCGATATGTTTATTGTAAGCAATCCATTAAGACAAATGATTGGGTTCATCTTTTTTTTAACAACCTGTTTAAGCAGGGTTAAAGCGGATTTATAACATTTGGTTCATTGGCATCACTTGAAAATCTGATTTTCGCTTATTAAATAAACTTTAATTAAAAAAAGAAATGCGGCATCATCATATTAAAACCCTGTTCTCTCAGTGCTGTCAGCGCTTTGATTGTATACCTAGAATTTTCTATGTTGTGAATCCATTAATATATTGACAGAATCAACTAAATAGCCAACAAAAATAAGGATAATTCAGTCTCCGATAGTGTTATCATTACTGTGATTTCAGGGAACAAGTCTTTTGAAGAAAAAAGTATATACGTTTGATAAAATACAAAATGTTCTTAATACATTCATCAATGTTGGTGCTTCTCTGAAGTTATAGACAATCGCGAGTTTCATTATCATTTTTTTCTTTTTTTTTTTTTCATCATTTATTTTTCAACATCTAAATTTTCATGATTCTTTGTATATTGATAGCATATTATCTGATCTACTAAAATATGAAATAAAACTGGGGGTCAGCAGCCTTTATCAGTAAACCCTATATAGCAGCAGTTTAGAATGAAATTTATCCCATGAAAACTAAGTTTTTTTTTCTTCAAATTAATTACAATTATTAGTAAATGTGATACCATTATATTGGAGGAACATCAAATGTAATGTAACAAAATGAAATTATGGTTTACTTTTTATACATCTATTATTAAATAACCTTACATATGGCTAAAGCACACATTTATTTTGAAAAATGTACAAACAAATAGTATTCAGTTTTAAGTTTGTTTTAAACTTATTATTTTCTAATGTTCAAACAATTTTTTTTTTTCAACAAATACTTTTTATGTACTTATCTATAAGATCAAAGCTTAAAAACAATAAAATTTGCAGCTGAAATATAAGACGCAACACTTTTTCGATCTTTTTTCTTTATTTTTTTTAACAAAAAAGTTATATTTGCATTACCAGTGACCGCGTTAAATTAACTCATGTGTAGGAATAGAAACTCGCGATCGTTGTTAAATATCATTATATCATGCACAGCCTGTCCGCAGACTTCAAATAACTTAAAGATAGTTCTCGAGATGCCTTAACCCTGTTATCATGAAGATGCCTGGTGTCTCGTTATGATGTCGAAAGATAGAACACATCTCCAATGACACATTTTGTTGAAGACAGAATGTTTCTAATTTGATATTATCAGAGTTGACCAACCTCACGCTTCACAAAATGTGTATATTCATAGAACACTGACATATCATTTTATATTTATGGGGATCCCTTTACTATACATCATTACAATAATAATACTAATAATAATAACATATGACCAACGACTGAACTGAATATATTCGGTTAAACATGTCATTAAAAAAAATTGCCCTGTTATGTCGAAAACAAAACATCGTGATCAGCGTTCGACATTGATTTCTATTTGAATTATTTCTTGGATATTTCAGCCTTCTTCGAAACATCGCCATATAAGGTAAAAATCTTTAGATTTATGGAAAAAATGTCTAGCCTGTTTTTAATCCACGAAATGTAGCATTCAGTACACTGCCATATTAGGCGATATGTCTATCGATGAGTTGTTGTAATAGGCATTAGACATATGTTCATCTGGTTTCAAAAGATAAACATTTTGTGTTCAGGGTTTTACGCTCTCTCTCTCTCTCTCTCTCTCTCTCTTTGTTTCTCTTCCTTTACTCTTCTTCCTTGCGCTGGACAATTAGCGAAGACTGTAGACAGCATACTATATTCTACTTTATGTTAATAAATTATGGTGGCATATTTCTGCCAGCCACTTATCCACTAAGCTATGTCGAAACTGTTCTGAAAAATTTCCACATATTCAGTTAGTATCTAGCAAGTAGAAAACTTTCGTGTTATCCTCGTAGGTAGCTTAACAGGACAAAACTACATGTTAATGCCGATTACTGCCAGCCATATATTTACTTAATATATAATTTGATATTTTTTCAAGTTAGTTATGTGGATAACAAGCATTTTTTCACATAATTTACTGGAAAAAAAGTATGATATCGAGTTAACGTAAGTAAATATGTAATTGTTTCATAACAAATGGTCTAAAGCAAATTTTAATTTGAGAACTATAAGACAAGCTTAATTATAGATATATGTATGTAATTAAATATAAAACATGTTAAATATAAAATACTGCCATGATTTGCCTTGTGACAGTATATGCTTAGCAAACAAAAGAAAATGTTTGTTTATTTGTTTGTTTGTTTTGTTGGATTAAACGTCCTACCGATAGTATCTCAGTCATTTGGAGACGATGTCTACTTGAGACAGATATAGTGCTGCCACACTGCAGTATCACGCCGTAGACATGTGGAATGATACCACACCCTGTCACATTATCCTGACACCGGGTCAACCAATCCTGGAACTACCTCTATATGCTGAGCGCCAAAGAAGGGAGCTATTCCAGTACCATTTTTTGCGACTTTGGACGGGGATCGTACCCACGACCTCCCGCTCCCGAGACGGACCCTCTAACCACTCGGCCATCGGAGACGGTACAAAAGAAAAGAAGAAAAGAATATGCCACTTTTCTGAACATTTGTATTACCCGGTCTGAATAAGGATTAAGTATGATTAATTGTAAAAATTAATACAGTTTTTCGTTCGAAATTGTCCAATGAAAGGCTGGCGAGCTAGACAATTGATAAAAAATGCTATGGCGACTGAATACGTCAGTCTTGGCCACATGTTTGAATGTACTATGATACAGACAGTTTGTTTCCAAGATATTTTTCAGAAACGAGCGCATATTAAAAGCTTATAAGTCAGTTAAAAAAAAAAAAAAAAAAAAAAAAAAAACGCGGTCATCAAATAAATGCCAGGTCGGAAAGTATTGCATACTCTATATATAACTGCTAGAGTGACAGATTGGAGTAATTTAAATTTAGAAGGAAAAAAGTTGTCTGCCACAACCCTGATTGAAAACTTTTTTGCTATTTTTAGCTGTTGTTGTAGCCTTTGATTGCCCTTCATATATCAAGTACCTAATCACACGTGAAGTATATGATACCGGTTTTCAGTTCTACACTTGTTACCATGGTAAAATATATATATAAAACACACACACACACACGTCAGGCGACCTTGTTTACTAGGTGGTTTGCAGATTTGAATGGAGTTTTATATATATCATATATTGTATATCTACGCTTATGAAAATTTGCGTTTATGTTGTTGTTGTTGTATTGGGGTTTACCGTCGCTGCGATAGTATTTCAATCATATAGCGACGTCCAGCTAATTTCATGTGGAGGAAGACCCCGAGTACACAGAGGTACCCGGGTAGAACCACCGACCTACCGCAAACCAGCTGGAAGGCTTCCTCACATGAAAAATCCGAAGTCCCTACCGGGATTCGAACCCACAGCGGTGAGGAAAATTTGCGTTTATACATAAATGTCAAAACAAACTCCAAGCAGTAGTTACCTCCCCTTATAGTTGTAGTGAAGATTTAATCAAAGTACTACTAGTACCTATATATTCATCTCACAAATTAAACATGATCAGAGGGATGTATTATATTCCCGGGCCATTTTCAGAACCTGGACATTGCGGCAGATAACAGTGTTTACCTCATTTTATAACATGTTCGGATTCGTTACTGGATAAATAATTATAACAACATTGTGCCAACCCGTCCTGATGCCATGCGCTTGATAATAAGAGTTTAAAAGTCATCAGCAAGTATTTACCTTAATGACATTTAAACATTTCAGTTCATGGTACAGAATAAAAAAAACTTCATATTTCTTCGTACTTTATTCCATAAATTACATATACATGTATTACAAACAATTTTGACATTCAAAATATCTGAAATCCAAACATGAAAAAAATTCAGTATTTTATGTTTCAATTAACACAATGTTTCAAAGCATAGAACAGTAAAACAGAAGTTCATACTCGTTCAGTACAGTAACGATGACCATGATATATTCTAAATGGTATTATTATACAATCAAAAT
This sequence comes from Solen grandis, assembly GCA_021229015.1. Taxonomy (NCBI): domain Eukaryota; kingdom Metazoa; phylum Mollusca; class Bivalvia; order Adapedonta; family Solenidae; genus Solen; species Solen grandis. The sequence continues at coordinate 7,751,874 of CM037787.1, forward strand.
GCTGTAAATTGTTTACCGATTCTACCCCTAAGTAATGCTAATGTTTTCGTATTTGTCACTTTTAATTTCTTAAACAAACAAGCCCTTACTAATTCTTTGTGCTGTCTCATGTTGACTAACCATTTACTCTGGTATACTGCTAGTTCGAAAATACAAAAAAAAAAAATTGAATCCAGCTGCTATCAGAGAAGAACAACAATCACTTTCGAGATCTGGTGCATATCATATTATGATATACTTATTTTGCACATTTTGTCATAATTACTGACGTAGATATCGCAAAAATCAACAACAAATGATCCATCAACAAACTTACAAAATACCTTATACATACCAGTATATACATGATGTAAGTGAATTGTACATGTATTGACACAGTTCAAAGATAAATCAAAGTACAATGCAATACAATAATACTTTACCTCAAAGATTTGCATTGCTATATAAAACTGTTTCGGATATTTTAACATCTCAACAGTAAATAAAATATACTATTAATAGACATAACGTTAAAGAACAAAATAATGCCAGTTCAGGATTATTAATATTATATGGAAACATATCCAATCATAAGACCCTTGGTCGTCGTAACGGTAACGCGATTGGTCAAAAATCCTTGTTCAAATATGAAGCGTCCAATGAAATCACTGGTTACGTAACAAACTTCTAACTTTATTTCAAAATACTTGAAATATGGTTAGGCCACAAGTTATATCCAACTTACTTACAGCCCTTTTTCTGACTTAATACAATTTCCAATATTGTATTATAATGACGTGCATTAGACGATAACAAACAGGTGATATAAAATTAACTTAGGTGGTAAGATGGTGCAAACATTAACAACATCCAAAATATAAATCCATAATAAAGACTCTTTCCATATAAACAAGAGAACTGCATGCATATGCCAACACTGGTCTGTTTGGATTTTTTTTTTTAAAGAAGGGGAAATAAATTAGTTAAAAGGGACCTAAGAGTCGTGGCCCTTGATGAGACTGTAATAGAGAGCAAGTATATGAAGCTTGATAACAGATGGTTTAACAGTTTAGAAATTAATGCCAAAGTTAAAGTTTTTCACTACACCAACAAGGACGAGACCATCGTGATGATAATATCTTGATTTTTCCGTGCAAAACATATCAGCTAAATAATCAACAAAATAATGACAAAAGAAAGCATTATCATGGTAAAATACATTTCTTTTTTCAATAACAGTGACTATGTTGGTTATTCACTGAGGTGTTTCACTTATTTTTTAATTCTAAAGTTCTACTTTTGGGTATTCATTACGCTAATCAATTTCTCTGCTAGGTTAAAAGAAGAGTGTTCTTTGGAACACGTGTGGCACCTAATGAAGCGTGACGGAAAAAGTGTGACGGACAGACATACGACGGAAAATGATCCCTATGTGTCACCTCTGCTTACAGCAGGTGACACAGGAAGGACTGGGCTAACAGGAAACGTCTTTCTTTGAAGACACAGGGCATATGCTTTGATGGAGTATAAAGAATCACCATTTACCACAAGTCTTTGAGGAAAAATTCAAATATCAAATCTTATTTACTGGATCCTCATGAAGACACAGGAATTAAATTAAGACTTTAATTCAAGAGATTATTTTATACAGACATTCATGTACTGTAAAATCATGAAGTTTTGTGGGACACTTAATTTTCGTCGATTTTGTGTTTTATCAGGGTTTTATCAGTGAATATTAATCCCTATGAAAACATCTCTTATGTAGACCTCACATATTCTAGAACATAGATCCACGAATAAATGTACCCATGATATTCCCTTAGATACATAATCAACGAAATTTAATGTCAATGAAAATAAATGATTTTACAGTATATCAATTTCTGCATTTAAGATATTTTTATAAACTTTAACCCTTACCCTGCTGTATCTATTAAGCCAGCCTTTCTTCATTTTGGACTGTACCATGAGTTGTTTATAGGGGTGCTTTATGAATATCTATTTGCTGAACAGCAAACAGAGCAGACCATGATCAGACTGCACAGATGTGCTGGTTGATTTTGGTCTTCAATGGACACAAATGAAGTAATATGTGTTCACAGCATTGTAAGAAATATGACAGGCAATGTTAAAGGCTCATAAAATATTTTTAAAAAATAAAGCTGTTGACCAAGGCTCAAGTACACCAAGCTGTGTTTTAAAGATATACACACGTGGGTCTTGCAACAATAAAACCTTAAAAAAGACACCCCAGAATGTACAAATATGAGATTAACATATTAAAACGAGAGAATGAAAAAAAAGAAATATTGTTTCTTCATCCCCCTCTAAAAAATGTATTTCAGACTTATAAAAATGCAAATTTTTCATATCTAATGATGATTTGTAACACAAGGAAATCAGTGAGCATGTAAAAGAAAGTACAAAGTAGTTAAACCCAAAGAAATTATACAAGCACAAAAGTGGAACTAAAACAAAGTTATTAAACATTTTCATGATATGGACAGGAGTAGAAAGTATGGATAAAACATTCTTGAAAATATAACCTTTATTACCCTTAAAATCCTCTGCCATTATTTGACGCTATTTCCTACCAATAGAAACACCATTAATCAATGATCCAAGAAAAGCATATCATATTCAGAGTTTGACGTGTGACCTTGTTACACAACATTTAAAACAGGGCTGTTCTACATATAGTTTGACGTGTGACCTTGTTACACAACATTTAAAACAGGGCTGTTCTACATATAGTGCTAAGCTTGATACGAACAGGTCAACTACAGCTAATAATGAAGTGACTCATCACTTTAACCAAATTCACACCAAAAGCTCCATCATTACAATCATAATTTCAGTTTTATATCTTAGCAACAGTGTCCTTGACCTCAATCCCTCCCATATAAAAATCAACAATTAAAACCGCCATTAGATTTAAATACAGAATTGCTCCAAGATTCAGGTTTCAGTGATGCTAAGTACATATGAAGAACAGGAGATATAGGTAAGGGACAAGGGATATGACAGGGTCCAGGTGATTCCTCACCCCTCCCCTCCTCCCACAACTTACCTAAGTCAGTATAAGATTTTCAGCCATCATTTGCAAAGGTATGGTCAAAAGACCCATCAAAAAGTGTGTAATAATAAAAAAAAATATTTTGTAAAATAAAAAAAATAAAAATATGACAACCACAATTGTGATTCTAAACCCATTGCAATAAAGTAATTATACACACTACATGTTTTATTGTCCTATCAAATAAAACATTTCAATATTGCTGATTATTGCACAAAAAAGGAAAAAAAAAACAGTCTCTCTATTCTAATCTCTGAAGCAATGTGAAAACTACATAAACAAATACAAAACAAGATAACAATAAACAAAAGATAATCGCTGTTGTCCAATAAATAAATGATAACAAGAAACATTTGTTGCTGTAAAAGTATTTGTTTAAGGTAATCCATCCATTGTTAAATTCTTATCTTGGTCCATCTGGTGATCATGAAAATTTTTTGGTAAATGCAAGCCCTTTTTGACTTTGAGCAAAATAGCCTATAACTTGAAGTCAATGGATACTTGTATATGCACTGAAGTCTGTTTAAGCCCTTGAAAGACATTGATTATACATGTAATTTAACCCAAAAAATTTGGAATTCCTTAATTAAAAATATCTGAATTACATATCGTGCTACACAATCCATGTCCATACACTAGCCTGGTATAAATCGCTTTAAACCTTTGACTCATGAATATTAGTGTACACATTAATGACTTCACGAATATCAATGAACTGAACTTTAAATGATATATTATGATATCATGAATTTTCTTTGCCATGCAGACTATGTAGAATCTGAGCTAAAATATTGTATGAGCAAACAGGTGAGTGTGATCAGACAGATCATGAATATTTACATAATGTATACATATTTTTGGAAATATTCCAAAATAGCATTACAGAGCTTAGATAAACATCAAATAATCACATCACTTAAACCAAAGTTGTATTCAAACTCTTATACCCCTGCATTCCGCTATGACATAGGCAGGGCTACGGTTCTTATAAATCTTTGACAGTTATCTACAAGAGCTGGGTTGATTTCACTGATGCATCGATTTATCGCTGAATCGATTCTCAAACGATACTTCAATGGATGACTGTTTTTGGTGTAAACCAGCGAAACTGAATATGCCGCTTGACCTGCAGCTTATATCTTCAGCATAATGTGTCTATTTCCGTCTTTGTTACCTTTGTTGACTAGATTAACTGGTAGACTAAATTTCAAAATAAAAGATGATTTTTTTTAAATTAAAAATTAACTTAAAAATGCATTTTTCTATCATTTTTCGATGTGTCTTAGCAGCATAGCAACATGGACATGGAAATCTTAATTTACAGCAGAAAACTATTGGTTGGCCATGCTAGAACCACATTATTTATATATTATCAAGTATCGTGATACTGTATCAGGCCTACAATATCATAATACATCATAATACTCTCTCACTGGCGATACCCAGCCCTATTATCTACACTTGTCTCCTGATAGTCCTTATCATAAGAAATCATTATTCCAAGTTTGAAGGCATTATAAACAAGTAACCAGATTTAATGTAATGTGAGTAAAGGGACAGGACTTGACTTAATAGACAGGACCTGACAAGCATGATTTCTATAAAGATCCCATTTCACTATGTGAAGCAGGGGGGTATATAAACACCATGTTCTTTGATGTTCATCAAAGTAACTGACAAAACATTACATATAAATCATGATAAAATAAGTGTTTATGTGTGAAACTTGGATAGTAATAGATGCAGCAAGTAATAAGAGCATATTTTAATACTGTTTACAGCTATATGGGATTAAGTACCATTTTAACTGGTTTGTTGGGCTTACATACCACAAACAGTATTTCAGTCATAGGGAGACAATGTCTACTTGAGACAGATAAAGTACTGCCGCACTGCAGTATCACGCCGTAGACATGTGGCATGATACCACACCCAGTTACATTATCCTGACACTGGGACAACCAGTGCTGAACCTACCCTGTATATATTCCTATACCAGTACCAGTTTTTTAACATATTTGACATCTCTTTTAAAATAAACGCTGCTCTCTCTATCTCTCTCTTTTAAACGTTTTATTTTGTAAATATAGCAAAGGTTGATTAAGGTTTAACGCATATGAATTATGTTTAAAAGTAGGTTTACAAATTTCAGTTTTGTATAAATATGTATGTCTTACACAATTCAAGAAAAAGGTCATTAAAGGCAACAGAAAAATATCAATTACAGCAGAAGGTTTGTCTAACCACACTACACAGGAATGTTCAGTTAAGAATTTACCAAACAATAGCATTTTTATTATGTTTAACCGTCATTTAGCGGTCTCCTCTCTTAAGCGGTAATTTTCTCTTGTTGCCTTGACTGCTTATGACTAGTTTGACCTCACACAATATCGACCATTCAGTAATGATATAGCCAATAAACTCTCTTCCCTTCCTGTACCAAATTAAATTTATTTTGACAAGTAATTGCATAAATATGGCAAAGTCAGGGCAATTGCATTGGGTCCCATTCTTGTTAAGAAAAAAATCTGAAAAATAATCAAGAAATAAAGAAATGTTGAACTTATTTATTTCGAGAATCAGTTAATTTTCTCATTTATATTACTATTATACTAACAAAAGGGCAAAGATAACCCTATATTGCTTGCATAAAAAGACTTTTTTGTGCAGAGTGAACTAAAACTGACACAGTATTTGTGTCATATAGCAATATCCAGTTAATTACAAGGTGGTCGGAGACCCTAAGTAAACAGAGATACAGAACTACCAACCTTACAAGTACCACTGCCCATACAGACAATTTAAAGCATTGTTTCACAAGAACTGCCCTGTTGACCTACTTCTGACTCAAGTAAACCATTTTCTAATATGCAGACAAACATTCTGACCAAGTCTCATGAAGACTGGGCCAAACATGTTGCCTTTAAGCATTGTTTTAAAATGATTACTTCAACAGGTTATAGAAACATATATAAATCACTCTTGATGGCTCTAATAACTGTGTATGTGGTCATTATTGAGAGTGGAAAACTGAGACCCCAAGGAAACCCACATATCTGGAGGGGCGAAAACTCTACCCTCTCATGTAGAAAACCAGGAATTGAACCCAGATGTTTTGGTGAGAAGCAAAGTTTATCACTATCCTAGAGAATCCACAAGGTTTGCCTGAGATTTAACTGAGTAGTGTCCTATTTTTTATTTTTTTTTTAAACCAGGATTCAGTTTCAAATTTTTTGATAATTTAACAAGAAACATAAATAAGAACAACGGACTGCGGAGGAAAAAGGTCACAAAAAAATCCCTTTTTTAAAAAAAATTTAGAAATAAAATGTATGCTATTATTCAGAAACTTGTATAAACAGATTTGTAAACAAATGTAAATGTAAAAAGAAATCAATGTAACAACATGTCATAACATTTTGCCACACAATGACACAGTGCATTTAGCAGTGAAAAATACTTGATATTTGAGGTATGATAATACCAAGGTTCAATCAGATGACAGAAGAAATTACCCAATTACTTACAAACCATGTTAAGTTTTAGTGTTTTTTTTTTTATTATTTTTTTTTTTGTATCTTGAAAAATATTTCCCATTCAAGTTAAAACCATACATATAAAAAGTAACATATGAAATCACAAACATATATCTACAATAATTCTAAGGGAGTGCAATGAATAAAATAAAAAGTTATAAAATAAAAAGAAAATATGATTAAACATGACACAGAAGAAAAGAAGAAAAACTTTCAAAATTATTTTGTTTTCTATTCCTCACACACGTACAAAATGTTACTACTCCTTAATAGCCATTGTTTAAATTGAAAAAAAAGTCATAAAACAAAACAACAAACACTTAAATAATTTTCACATATCGTGAGAAATGATTTTACCAACTTAAAACTTTCTTAGGAAATGACATGAGTTATGAACAATAACTCTATTAAGAACTGAGCTGACCCTAAACATATTAATCTCCCTTCCTTGTCATTCAAATTCCATCAATAATGGTAATTTTATTGCACAAAATATGTTTAGCACATTACACCCTACCAAACAGTACAGCAACATAACTTACTTTTATATTACAACAAGGAAATGGTTGTACTTTATTTACAAATACTCAACTTAAACTTTCTTTAAGGTAATCCATCCATCATTAAGTTGTGATCATGGTCCATCAAGTGATTGTGGGAATTTTATAGTAAATGAAAGCCTTTACAGACTTTGATAAGAGTCTGTAACTCCAAGTCAGTAGATGCTTGCATTCGTACTGAAGTCTTTTAAGCATTCAGAGGACCATGATTATAAGCTAATGATGGATAGATTACCTTAAAATCATCAATTTGTAGTTTTTGCCAAAGCCCTATTTAGCAAGCTTAATTCCTACAAGATTTCTAACTACAACATTTCATTTTTTAAGTTATAGATATGTAGTTCCAGTATTTACAAAGATTCTTTTGCTATATGTAATGTATAAATAAGAAAAAAAAACAGGAAACATGTACAATTTTGTACTTTCCTAACCATCAAATATTAAATATAAGAATCATCAATTATTTTCTATTTTCAAAGTATTCTTCATATTAAATATTATAAACTTTGCTAGCAGAGAACTTGATAAAAATATTTTTTTATCAAAAATATATATATTCTGATCAACAGTTATATTTTTAACCCTTTGCCTCATAAATATTCATTCATGATGAATATTAATTGACTGAGCTTTAAATGGCATATGAAATTATGTATTTTTCTTTGCCATGCAGTCTGTGTGAGATCTAAGCTTCAGTAATGTATGAGCAAACATAGGAGACCCTGACCAGACTGCTCCCAAAGAAGCTGTCTTATCAGGGTCTGCTCTGTTTCCAGTGTGTCCAAATGAGTCTATATGAAATAAAGGGTTAAACACTTTTCATTGCCTAAATTTCAAATTTAATTTTTAACCTTTTCAATTCAACACTGGTCTGGTACATCATACTCATGCTTGCTATATTGGAGACATAACATCTCTTTGGTACTGTGTCAGATCAGGATGCCAGAAGTCTATGATGAGAACCAGCCGCGTTTCTGTCCCATCATGCCACACTTCATGCTCAAAAGAATCGTCAAATATGATAAACTTCCCTTCCACCCATGTTCTGAAAGATAATAAAATATATGTGTATCAAAAGTATCCCATTAAGCAAAAAAGCAAAATAATAGTCTTTATGTACAAGACAAATTTTCTTGATTCCTTATTTAACAGAAAGTATTTTAGACATTCTGGGAATTATGTCTTGTTAACAGAAAAAATAATTCTGAGCAGCCCCACTGTGATATCATGCAGGAGACATGAAGTAATGATTGCTTGGTGGCCACTGACTGCCCAGTAGTGAAGGCGTCTGCTGCAATATGACAAGAGTGTTCCTTTAACCCTTTCCCTCATAGAGGACACCATGAAAAGACCTATGCGAACAGCATAAAACCAGATCAGCCTGCGAGTAACTCGTAGGCTGATCAGGTTTTATGCTGTTCGCTTTTTCGCTGCTCCTCAGTGGTCTGGAAATGAGGATTTTATGATTAAATTTGGTAAGGTTTAACTGTGGTTTTCTGCAGATCAGGCTTTATGTGGTACCTATTGAGTGCGTCAAAATGAGTCTTTATGAGGGAAAGGGTTAAACACATGTCACCTGCTGAAGCATTGTTCATACAAATCTTCTGTAGGAAAATTTCAGTTTTTTTCAAGGGTTTTTTAAGGACTGCATAAACCGCAACTTATACTTTAAATTTTAAGGCATGAAAGAGATAATCCTCTATTTTTTAACAACTTGATTAACACTTATTTATGATCAATATTGTAATTTCAAATTCAAGGGTTTTTCAAGACCTGTGGAAACATTGTGAAGTATGAAGGAAAAAATGTGACAGATAGAAAACAGACAGCCGACGGAACAGTGATCCTTTTGTGTCACCTCTGCTTACAGCTAACTAGAAAAATTAATGACTGTGCAATCCAACTTGTCTTAATGTAATGTGAACCTTGATCAGGATACAACCTGACGGGGCATGTTGTGACAAGTGGAATACTTATATAGACCCCACTTTTGTAAAACATAAGCATTGAATGACAAAGACATTAAACAAGAGGTTGCGTCAGCAGACAAGTAAACCCACACTTTTTTAATGGTATGAATACTTTTTATGCTTTTGTTTGTAGTCTTTTGTTGTTTTAACATGCACAATTTCAAAGAAAAGTTTGTATGTTTATATTTAATGTCTGCCAACAGTATTTCAGTCATTTGGAGACAATTATGTCTACTTGATACAGATAAAGTGCTGCCACACTGCAGTATCACGCATGTGGCATGATACCACACGCAGTCACATTATTCTGACACCGGGCCAACCAGTCCTGCAACTACCCTTATATGCTGAGCGCCAAGCAAGGTAGTTATACCAGAACCATTTTTTACAACTTTGGTGTGTTTTGCCGGGGATCAAACCAACAACCTTTATATTCTGGGGCAAACACTCAGACCAGTCAAAAGATAAGAGGATATAACAAATATGTCAACAGTACCTTGTGTCTTCAGCCACTCTAATCCGTGGCCCCTTTGGGATGACCAGCCCTAGATGGGCTCGTATTCGGCAGTTTGTGGGGCCAGTGTGGGGCCACACGTGAACCCCACCGTGCATAACTGAGAACTTGATCTGGCCCCGTTTGTTTGTGGTGGCATCAGGTATATTGCTCAGTAAATCGCAAGTTTTGGGAGCTTTCTCACAGTTACCTGGAACAACCTTTCCTGAAAAGGTTTGATATTAAAAGTTTGAAGAAGACATAGATAGAATAAAACATTGTCTATTTAGAGCTTTGATATTAAGAAAATAAATATAAACAGAGGACTGTGGAGGACCTAAGGACCCTCACCTGAGAACCAGGTATTAGTGAAAGGAAAAATAACAGCAAGTATTGAAGGGTAACAAGGATAATGGGCTTTGCCCCCTGCCATCATGTTTTTCAACAGATCCAAAGAATTTTAACAACCTTGGTACAGAGTTATCAAAGGAACAACTGTTCCAGAAAACATAGAAACACAGCCAGTACATTTGAACAAGAAGATTTTTGAAGTTTTCATATTTTTTCTCTTTTAATTGCCATGGCAACCACAATTTCTGGATGGAATTTAATTCTTTCTCTGTAAAGTTTTATGAAAATTAGCCCAGTAGTTTAGGAGTAGATGTCGTTTTAAGTTAAATAATGATGACAGACAACAGACATTCATTAGTCACAATAGCTAAAAATAATAATCATAATTTAAAAATGTTAATATTGCTATAAATATTTCTTTTGGGCCCTTCTAATGTTGTCAATAGAAATATAATTTGTTGATTGTGGATTAAACCTCTTATCCTTCAAAAAGTAATCACAACTAAAGCAATCAAAATCTTGTGTCTTTAAATCACAGAATGTTCTTAGTTTCTCAGCAATGACGTTATTAAAACCTACTTACAATATGTCAGTATGACTTGAATCACATAGGAATAGGTATGTAGTTATCAGTGATTTTCTTCCCATGCCTTAGATACTGGTCTTGCCAAGGAACACCCATAAGATGTCTATTTACTCAGGGCTTGAATTTAACACTCGCAAAATGTGAATGAGAAATGAATTTTGCAAGTTAATTTTCTTGCTGCTCGCATTTTTTTTAATCCAATCAAAATCAACATCATGTTTTCTTATTGGGACAAGTAAAATCTATAGCATGGATCTTTAATTTAAACATATGCACCTGCTAGACTGACACTCAATGTTTTCGTACACTAGTCATTACCCAATAACTACCTACGGTGCACAGTCTGACTGTTTAAGTTTATAGTTTTTGCAGCCGATATGTAAAAAACAAAATGTCAAAGCAATACACAACAAGTATATTACATCTTTTATAAAGTTTATTTGTTAATAATTTAACTCCGGCGTCTCTCACTGAGAAGAAAATGATTGGTCAATTTACCTTCATAAAACATATCACATTCATGAAATTGAAATTGCAAGTCAATGATAAATTTTGCCATAGTTACACTGGGATAATATGGTAATCAATGGTTGACCAGGATCACACAAAACAAGAGGGCCATGATGGCCTTGTATCGCTCACCTGAGTAGATTGCTGTGTTAGGCATGATGACAAAAAATGTGGCATCTAAAGTGTTTTTCTAACATTTGACTAAGTGACCTAGATTTTGATCCTACCTGAATTTGCACTCAACTGGGAATTCATGCAGTCATCATTCATATTTTTAAAATAATGTGACCTTTCCCCCCCATTTTAATATCCAGATTATGTAACAAACCTACCAATTAATAAGTTGGCTAAATGTGGTCTAGGTGTTCACAAGTTTTCTAAGTTTTTGACCCCACATGACCAATTTTCAAACTCATCCAAGATATCATGTAGACAAACACCCTGACCAAATCTAATGAAGATTGGGCTAAAAATGTGGCCTCTAGAGTGTTCACAACGTTTTCTAAGATTAACTGGTACTAGTTTTGACCCACTGCCCTTTTAACCTGACCAAATCTAATGAAGATTGGGCTAAAACTATGGCCTCTAGATTGTTCACAAGGATTTTCTAAGATCTGAACTGGTGACCTAGTTTTTGACCCCACGTGACCCATTTTCAATCTAATCCAAGATATCATCTAGACAAACATCCTGACTAAATCTTATGAAGATTGGGCCAAAACTGTGTCCTCTAGAGTGTTCACATGGTTTTTCAAATATTTGACCTGGTGACCTAGTTTTTGACCCCACATGACTCAATTTCGAACTCATCTTAGATATGATGTAAACAAACATCCTGACCAGGTTTTATGAAGATTGGGCCAAAACCGTGGCTTCTATAGTGTTCACAAGCAATTGTTGACGACGGACGACGTACAGCGGACAAAAAACGGTCACAAAAGATCACAATGAGCACAAGTGCTCAGGTGAGCTAAAAACACACGGTTTTGTTTATGACAAATACAGTTTATTACCTAGCCATGCACGGGAGAAAAGTCAAGGTTTAAAATATCACTTTTGAAAACTGGACAGGTGCATAGAATGGAAGATGAAAATAAAACTTTCATTAGAAGTGTCTTTGATAGAGGTAAATAAAATATCCTAACCTCTTCTGTAGAAGACAAACTGCTGCCATTCTCCTTTCTCTCTCAAATCCTCATCTTCATCAAAGAAATTGTTAGTTTTCTGGTTTAGAAGCTTCAGCCCCTCATCTCGGATCACCTTCCAGTTTTCCTCCAACACCTGAAGGTTGTCAAAAGAAAGTGTACAGGTATATGTCAATCCTTATATGGTAAAATGTATCATTGATTAAGGTCATCCATCCATCATTAAACTGTGATCATGATCCTTCAAGTGATCATAGGAATTTTATAGAAAATGCAAGCCTTTTTAGACTTAAAGCAAAACAGTTTCTAAGCTAATGGATGTTTGCATCTGCACTGAAGTCTTTTTAAGCACTTGATGGACCATGATCATCATTCAATGGTGACTGGATACCCTTAAGAATTGACACAATTGGTTCACCATCCATAGTCAAATCTGGGTTTGTTTCATGTTTATAGTAAATCTTACAGCCAAATTTTAATGGTAGATGTAGGAGGGTGTCTGGACAGTACTTACATCCATGTAGCGTTTGTAAGTGGTTTGTTCCTTGGTCCACCAGGGCCGGGCTGTGAGAGGGGTGTCGGCATTGTACAGGGACCGCTGGTACAGAGAGTTGAACAGTCCCTTGTCTACAGCCTTCTTGTATACTTCCATAGCCTTGAGGAAAACATAAAGAGTAACGTAAAGACTTGAACCGTACCTTGGTTGCAAACTTTGCCGCTGGTGCCAATAATTACAAGTGTTCTCTGGAACACATGTGCCACCTGCTAAAGCATGACAGAAAAAGTGTGATGGACAGACAGACAGGCAGATGGAAAAGTGACCCCTCTGCCTACAACAGGTGACACAATAAACAAGAGGGCCATGATGGCCCTGAAACGCTCACCTGAGTACCATTGCTACAACTGATTACAAGGTTTTTAAACAGACAAGAATTCTGATATAACTAATTTTTAAACATTTTAGCCCTGACAATACTACACACCAAATATATAAGCACTGGGCCTTATGGTTTCAGAGGAGAAGACTTAGTGCGGGGTCATTTATCTCCAAAGGGCCACCAAATTGAAAATCTTGATAATGAACCATTAGATGATATTACATACCAAAAATCTAAGCTATAGGCCTTATGGATTCATAGTAGAAGATTTTTTTTTAAAGATTTTCCTATATAACTCTATGTAAAACAAGTGACCCCTATTGCGGGGGCATTTATCACCTGGCTATGATTTGAACAATTTGGTAATGAACCATAGATGATCTACATACCAAAATCTAAGCTATAGGCCTTATGGATTCATAGAAGAAGATTTTTAAAGTTTTTCCTATATAAATCTATGTAAAACAAGTGACCCCTGGTGCGGGGGCATTTATCACCATAGGGCTATGATTTGAACAATTTTGGTAATGAACCATAAGATGATGCTACATACCAAATATCTAAGCTCTAGGCCTAATGGAATCATAGTAGAAGATTTTTAAAGATTTTCCTATATAACTCTATGTAAAACAAGTGACCCATGGTGCGGGGGCATTTATCACCATAGGGTCATGATTTGCACAATCATGGTAATGAACCATAAGATGATCCTACACACCATATATCTAATCTCTAGGCCTTATGGATTCATAGAAGAAGATTTTTAAAGATTTTCCTATATAACTCTATGTAAAACAAGTGACCCCTGGTGCGGGGGCATTTATCACCGTAGGGCTATGATTTGTACAATCTTGGTAGTGGCCCATAAGATGATGCTACATACCAAATATCTAAGCTCTAGACCTTGCAGTTTTGCAGAAGAAGATTTTCAAAGTTTGCATTTTTAAAATCTATTTTTAGCTCCTGTGACCTAATTATGCAATGGACCAGAACCATTTATACAACTTTAGTAGAGCTTCATCCAAGGAACATTCCTGCAAAATATTTTTCAAATTGGCCAAGCCGTTTAGGAGGAGATGTTGTTTGAAGCAATTGTTGACGCCGGACGCACGCACGCACGGACGCCGGACAAAAGGCGATCAGAAAAGCTCACCTTGAGTACGTTGTGCTCATGTGAGCTAACAATGACAATTTTGACCAGTAACAGGTATAGGAAGGAAAAGAATAATAATCGTATTATTGTCATGAAATATATACATCTCATTTTATACTTTTCATTTTATCAATTTCTTATTTGAGATCATTATATTTTCATATCAAATGTCTCAAATGAGGATTCAGGTCTCTTTTTCTGGGAGCCTTTAGTACTATAATAAAGGGAGTAAAAGCACCCGAGGTCCATAGAAGTTTTGGGCAAAACTCCATGAAATTTTCAGAGAGGGAAGATGCCTAAATAGCTGCTGATCAGGAATGAAACAAGAGGGCCAAGATGGCCCTGAAGATGCTCACCTGAGAAAAACTGCCTCCATTACCTGTACAAGTTACTTTATTAACCCTTTCCCTCATATAGACTCATTTTGACGCACGCAGTAGGTACCACATAAAGCCTGATCTGCAGAAAACCACAGTTAAACCTTACCAAATTTAATCACAAAATCCTCATTTCCAGACCACTGAGGAGCAGCGAACAGCATAAAACCTGATCAGCCTGCGAGTTACTCGCAGGCTGATCTGGTTTTATGCTGTTCGCATAGGTCTTTTCATGGTGTCCTCTATGAGGGAAAGGGTTAAAGCATTGTTGTACTGAATACATAATCCATGAGATCATTTCCATCCCACAAACCAAATACTACCTGTGGTCAAAATTTGAAGTCGAACTTGACTGAGAGATTATGGCTTTAACCCTTTCCCCCATATATACACATTTTGATGCCCTCAATAGGTATCACATGAATCCTGATC
>CM037787.1:7767022-7803905 GCA_021229015.1 Solen grandis
AAAGCTATTTGTCGAAAGGCAATAATAGACATGAACATCTTTTTGCCGACTTTTGCCGTTTTCTTGAAAAATAACTTTCTATATCTCAAAACCCGTAATAGAAAAGTTGAAACATTAAACACGTGAAATGTTGGAAATTTAAAGGCCTTTCTAATGGTACCTAGCGTTTTAAAATTGGACATCGGACATCCTATAAGGAAGTTAGATAAGAAATAAGAAGTCAATTAAACCGTTCTTTCATGCATTTCTGCACTTAGTCCCTATCATTTGATTGTTTTTTTTTTTAAGAAACTATTAATTTTTGGAAATAACATAAAGAACAGTATTATTAGCGTGATGTAATGCGGTTCTAATGGTATGCAGATTTTAATGATCGGGCCATTTATTATAATGTTATTTGTCGAAGGGCAATAATAGACATGAACATCGTTTTGCCGATTTTTTGCCGTTTCTTTGAAAAATAACTTTCTATATCTCAGAACACGTAACAGAAAAGTTGAAACATGAAACAAGTGAAATGTTGGAAATATAAAGGCCTTCCTTTTTAAAATTGGACATCATATAAGGAAGTTAGATGAGAAATAAAAGTTAATTTATACCGTTCTTTCATGCACTTCTGCAATTAGTCCTAATCACTTGATTGCTTTTTCTAAGATACAATTAATTCTAAGCTCACCTGAGCACATGAGCTCAAGATGAGCTATAAGAATCGACAAATGTCCATTGTCCGTCCGTCTGTCCGTCAATCCGCCGTCCGTCCGTCGTCCACAATTAGTTTGTTTGCACTCTAGCATCTTTATTTCTTAAGTAATCAACTTCAAACTTTATAAGAATGTTTATTACCATAAAATCTTGGTCAAGTCCGATTATGGCTTATATCGGCCTATTAGGTCAGGAGTTATGCCCCTTTTAATATTGAAAAAAGCTAGATTTCACATTGTCATTGTCACTTTGCACTCTAACATCTTCATTTCTTAAGCAATCATCTTAAAACATTATGACAATGTTTATTATTATCCTCTCACGGCCAACTTTGATTATGGCTGATATTAACTTCTTAGGTCAGGAGTTATGCCCCTTTTGATATTAAAATATGCCAATTTTCCCTTTGTTTGCACTATTGCATCTTCATTTCTTAAGCAATCATCTTCAAACTTCATGACAATGTCTATTACCATAAAATCTCGGACAATTTCGATTATGGATGATATCGGACCATAAGGTCATGAGTTTTGCTCCTTTAAATATTAAAAAATGCCAATTTTTAGTTTGTTTGCACTGTAGCATCTTCATTTCTTAAGAATCATCTTCAAACTCTATGACAATGTTTATAGCCATATTCTTTTGGCCAAGTTCGATTATGGCTGATATTTGTCAATTAGGTCAGGAGTTATGCCCCTTTTTGATATATAAAAATGTAATATTTCACTTTATTTACACTCTAGCATCTTCATTTCTGAAATAATGATCTTCAATCTTTAGAACAATGTATATAGCCATATTCTTTCTGCCAAGTTCGATAATGGCTGATATGCCAATTAGGTCAGGAGTTATGCCTCTTTTGATGTTTAAATTTGTGTGTTTTAAGCCATACTTTTTGAGTCAAGTTTGACTTCAAATTTCGACAACAGGCTCTCTTTACTTCGTGGAATTTTAAATAATCTGATGGATTATGTCTTCAGTACAACTATGCTATAATTTAATAACTTCTACAGGCAACGATAACAGTTTTTCTCAGGTGAGAGTCTTTAGGGCCACCTTGGCCCTCTTGTTGAAAATATCATAAAGAACAATATATTTATCATGATGCAGTGCGGTTCTAATGCTATGCAGATCTTAATAATGTGTCCATTAATTATTAAGTTATTTGTCGAATGGTAGTAGTTGACATGGATATCTTTTTGCCGATTTTTGCCTTTTTTGGGGGAGGAATAACTTTATATATCGCAAAAACAGATAGGTTTAAACCGAAAGTAAGTACATGTTTGAATTCAGAAGACCTTTCTAACAATACCTGGGTTTTTAAAATCGGACATCATAGTTGCATGAAAGAAAGAATTTCTGGAAAAAAAAAGAAAAAAAATTCCTTGTGCTTCTGCAGTTGATCCTAGTTGATATTTCGTAGAAAAGGAATCTTGTATACCTTTTTAGCATGTTAAGAGGACTAGTGATACTTCATTCCCTTGTAGAACACGAAGATTGAATATTATTGTAGTTATCTTAAAGATGGTTCTGGAAAAAATAGCATTATGAAATAATAACTGAAAACAAAGCCACATATTCCCTTTTGAATTCAATGACTTTAAAATTTAAATTATGTTATATGACATCACAGATTTCCTCTGCTATTCATTTATGTTTGCACTCTACAGCTGTCAATTCGGGAAGGATTTCCTTCAATTTTTAAAGATGGTGTATTTCAGAAAATAAAATAAGTATGATCAGGTTTGACAGGATTTGAAGTGCAGAAAGCCCTTTCTTTTGTCCAGAACAAAAGGAGTCTAGTTATTATTATTCTTTTCTTCTTCCTAACTAAACGCTTATTTTTATATGTTACAATAGTCCTAGGACGATGAAATTTTTATGGCTTATTAGTCACGTGAGGAAATTTTGATTTCAATGATTTTCAGCACCCTATGACGTCACATGACGTCACAGCTAAAAATAGTGAAAAATGGTGTTCGCGCTCTACAGCCGTCATTTATGGTCGGATTTTCTTCAAATTTTCACAGATGGTACATCTTGAATCAAAGGTGTGCATATCCTGTCAGCTTACCGAAATTCCGAAAGACCGGAGTTCTGTGGCTGAAATAAGATTCGAACATAGGACCGAAAATTTCATTTTAGGATTAAAGAGCTTCAGGATGAGATAGAAAGTTGAAACTTACACAGTTTGCAGTTCTGCCGAATTTCTACAAATATTTTGAATCAGAACGTCATATGACGTCATGTGACGTCATAAGCATACTTCTTAATTTTCATTTTAGGGCAATGATTTCGACATGATGCCAGTTGTTCAGAATAATTAAAATTTCAGAGTTATGAAAATAACGTATGCGCTTTTGAACAAAGGCATCTTCAGCACCCTATGACGTCACATGACGTCACAGCTAAAAATAATGAAAAATGGTGTTTGCGCTCTACAGCCGTCATTTATGGTCGGATTTTCTTCAAATTTTCACAGATGGTACATCAAGAAACTAAGGTGTGCATATCCTGTCAACTAACCGAAATTCCGAAAGACCGAAGTTCTGTGGCTTAAATAAGATTCGAACATAGGACCGAAAATTTCATTTTAGGATAAAAGAGCTTCAGGATGAGATAGAAAGTTGAAACTTACACAGTTTGCAGTTCTGCAGAATTCCTAAATAAATTTTGAGTCATGACGTCATATGACGTCATGTGACGTCATAAGCATACTTCTTGATTTTCATTTTAGGGCAATGATTTCGACAGGATGCCAGTTGTTCAGAATAATGAAAATTTCAGAGTTATGAAAGGAAAGTATGCGCTTTTGAACAAAAGCATCTTCAGCACCCTATGACGTCATGTGATGTCAGAGCTAAAAATAGTGAAAAAAGGTGTTCGCGATCTACAGCCGTCATTTATGGTTGGATTTTCTTCAAATTTTCACAGATGGTACATCTTGAATCAAAGGTGTGCATATCCTGTCATCTAACCGAAATTCCGAAAGACCGAAGTTCTGTGGCTGAAATAAGATTCGAACATAGGACCGAAAATTTCATTTTAGGATAAAAGAGCTTCAGGATGAGATAGAAAGCTGAAACTTACACAGTTTGCAGTTCTGCAGAATTTCTACAAATATTTTCAGTCGTGACGTCATATGACGTCATGTGACGTCATAAGCATACTTCTTAATTTTCATTTAAGGGCAATGATTTCGACATGATGCCAGTTGTTCAGAATAACGAAAATTTCAGAGTTATGAAAGCAAAGTATGCGCTTTTGAACAAAGCATCTTCAGTACCCTATGACGTCACATGACGTCAGAGCTTAAAATAGTGAAAAATGGTGTTCACGCTCTACAGTCGCCATTTATGGTCGGATTTTCTTCAAATTTTCACAGATTGTACATCTTGAAAGTTAGGTGTGCATATCCTGTCAGCTAACCGAAATTCCGAAAGACCGAAGTTCTGTGGCTGAAATAAGATTCGAACATAGGACCGAAAATTTCATTTTAGGATTAGAGAGCTTCAGGATGTGATAGAAAGTTGAAACTTAAACAGTTTGCAGTTCTGCAGTATTTCTACATATGTTTAGAGTTATGACGTCATATGACGTCATGTGACGTCACGACTAATACTTAGTTCTGATTATTTGCATTAATTTCGGAATATAATGTCAATTGTTCAGCATGAACATGAAATACTACCAGAGGTGAGTCATTATATGAAACTTCTATCTCCTGCTTTTTGCATTAACACAGCTTGCAGAAAGTCCTATCATTCGTTTTCACGAATGACATCTAGTTATTATTATTCTTTTTTTCTTCCTAACTAAACGCTTTTTTTTCTATGTTGCAATACTCCTAGGACGATGAGATTTTTATGACTTTTTAGACACGTGAGGAAATTTTGATTTCTATGATTTTTATATGCCTATGACGTCATATGACGTCACATTTGAAATATGCTACAAAAGTTTGTACGCGGTCTACAGCCATTGTTTGTGAACCGATTTTCATCAAACTTTCACAGAATGTGTATGTTAGGCTCTAGTTGTGCATCCCGGTGTCCGTTTTTCCAAATTCGAAAAGGCAAAAGTGTCATGGCGAATCCAAGATTCGAACTAATGACGTCAAATTTCAAATGCGTATAAAATCGCTTCCAGAAGAGCAAGAAAGCTGATATTTGGACTGAATATTAATCTCTAGGTCTTCTTTATATTCTGAAAAGATGAACACCAAATGACGTCACATGACGTCACAATGCTATTAAAACTTTCGTATTAAAACTTAACGGTTTTTTAAGCCCTGTATGCTTCATTTTTTGTAGGATTTGCTTGAAATTTTGTCTGAAGATGCAGTATTAGATTCTATGGAGCCATGTCACTTTCGTTTCCGGCAACTCCCAAAGGTCAAGGTCATATATCAATTATCGGCTTTTTCTTCGGCCTTGAATATCTCAAAAACGGTAAATATTCTATCGAGACACTATGCGTATAATGTGTAGTGCTTAGAAATACCATTCAGATGATATTTAGTTTTTGATGATCGGGGTTGAATTGGTTGAGTTATGGCAGAAAAATGAAAATTTGGTAACCCCCAGTGTGTTTAACAGTTTATACCTCGAAAACTTTTGATTTTTGAAAATATGATGATGAATATTATTTGTAGAGCAATGTTTGGCCGTTCTTTTGATGCCCAAACTTTAATGATTGGCCAAATATTGATGGAGTAATGGGAAAAAAACGAAATTCGTGTATGTAGCTTTGGTGAATTTTTCATTTTTCAGGTGGTTTAAGAGCTTGTATCTCAAAAAGTATTAGTAATATTCCTAAACATAAAGCATGTGAAATGTAGAGAAGTTTTAGACGATTATTTTGGTACCTTATATTTCGAAATTGAACAAAGTATAAGAAAGTTACATCAAAAATAAGAATTTAAACATGTAGAATTTCAGCGATTCTGCCGTGTTGTCAAAGTTCTACGGCTAATACATCAAAGCTCATTAGAAATAAGTCCAAACCTTAAGCATATGAGATGTAGAGAATTTTAAGACGATTATTTTGGTACCTAGAGTTTTAAAATTGATTAAAGTATAAGGAAGTTACATCAAAAATACGAATATAAACCCAAGTGTAAGAATTTTCGAGAAATATCCTACTTTCGCTTTCACGTTAATTGAAGCATTTTCGGAAAATATGTAAGTTTATAGCTATGTATTAGTCATATAAATTGCAAAAAACTTTTTACTTATATCATATTGATATTACTAGCTAAACAAGCGTACCATTTCCGGTGGCCGAGTGATTAGAGCGTCCGCCTCGGAGCGGAAGGTCGTGGGTTCGATCCCCGACCCGACATACCAAAGTCGTAAAAAATGGTACTGTTATAGCTCCCTTGCTTGGCGCTCAGCATATAAGGGTATTTGCAGGACTGGTTAGCGCGGTATCAGGATGATGTGACTGGGTGTGGTATCATGCCACATGTCTACGGCGTGATACTGCAGTGTGGTAGTCCTATACCCGCATGAAGTAGACATCGTGACTGGCTGAATTACTGTCGGTGGGACGTTAAACCCAACAAACAAACTGATATCATATATAGCAGTGTTTACTAAACCGATCCCTACACACGAGGTGTGCACACTGGCGCATGTTGCCGTCTTTTGTAAACATTTATTAAAGTTACTTAAATAATCATGTTTATAGATAAACATTTACATAAGAATGAGGAGTTTCGGAAATATTTTTTGCAAAGGGACTCCTAAGGAAAGAAAAAGATGCTAAATTAAATACTAAAATACAAGTATAGTTTATTAGGTTTAAGTCTTTTGGAGACAATGTCTACTTGAGACAAATGTAGTGTTGTCACACTGCACAGTATCACGTCGTAGACAGTTGGCATGATACCACACCCAGTCACATTATCCGGACACCGGGCCATCAGTCCTAGAACTACCCTTATTAAGCTGAGCGCCAACCAAGGGAGCTATACCAGTACCTATGTTTACGAATTTGGGAAATATAAGTATTGAATAATTGATATAACCTTTTTAAACCACTTACAGATCATGTGTTATCTCGTTTGATTTGGTATTTCCGGGGTATTCCTAGCCTTGATATCTTCCGCTGACACCGACTTTTTTAAACGATTATTTTTTACATATTTCGTTCTTTCCTTAATGTCAATCAGTTGATATTTTCTGATTTCTCAACTAATTCAAACAAGATAAATAAATAAAAAAACAGCCATGACATAAATTGATTGAAATCTGAAAAAGAAATGAGCCGACGGTAAAAAAAATGCTGACGTAACACTTATATGGCGCCATCTTCTAATATAGCAGCATAACGTAGTAATAGGGCGGGGCAAACTCTAAGTTAGTCAGTGTTAATTAAGTATAGGTTAGTGTTTTTTTTAGTAAGCATTAAGTCCATTAAATCGGTGTGGCGCGGCAAAGCCGCGCGACCGATTTAATGGACTTAATGTTTACTAAATAACACTAACCTACTTAGTGTTTGAAATTATGTTTTGAAATTTAACGCAGTTTCACATTCCAAATATAGTATTGATTTTTTAGACTCCGCCCTATCAACCTGTTCCCGGCGTGAATTACATCCCGTGACATGTAACATGTTATGTCAAAGGTCAATGCGTTGCTCTAGCTGGCTGTGTATATCTGTGTAGATCTACGCTCCAAATGAGCATTGAACCGGAAGCCGACTTTTATTTCTTCGGCAAAAAAGTGGTGATTGAAATTTGAATAAAAGATACTGTTTAGAAAGGTTCATATATCTGCACCTATATTATTTTTTTTTTTATTATACCTTTTAATTTTTTTTTTTTTATTGCAAAGGAAAATTTTAACCAATTGAACCATTGCGTCAACTTTCAAATGAGTATAAAATTTCCCACAGATTATAATTCTCCAAGTGTCTTTTACATTCTGAGAAGATGAACGTCATTTGACGTCATATGACGTCATAAGATCAAAAAGAATTTCTTAGATCTATGCCTAAATTTATATATGTTATAAAGTTTCCAGGACCATGGAAATGTAATTGCATATGCGTCAAACCATGTGCTTTGGAATGCATTGAATTTCATATCCATGTGACGTTATATTACGTCAGATTTGACGTCAGGACAGGAAGATTTTACGCGGTCTATAGCCATTATTTTCTGACCAATTTTCATCAAAATTTCACAGAATGTACAAGTTACGCGTTAGTTTTGCATCCAGGTGTCCGTTTGTCTAAATTCAAAAAGTCAAAGGTTATATCGCAAATCCAAGATTCGAACTATTGACGTCAAATTTTAAATACGTATAACATCGCTTCCAGATGTATTATAAAGCTGATATTTAAACTGAAAATTAATCTTTATGACTTCTTTTTATTCCGTGAGGCAGAACGTCATTTGACGTCATATGACGTCATAAGGTAAAACAGAATTTCTAATATTTACGCGTTTATTTCTATATGTTGCAAAAGTCCCAGGAGCATGAAAATTAATGGCGTATATTTCAGATACTGAATATTTCATTTCATTGATTGTCTTATGCCTATGACGTCATATGACGTCAAATATGATGTTGTCTACAAAAGATTTTTCGCGTCTACAAACATTATTTTTCGACCGTTTTTATTCAATTTTCAAAGAATGTGTAAGTTTCGTTAAAATTATGCAGCCAGGTGTCTGTCTTTCCATATTCATAAAGGCAAAGGTTCTATGGCAAATCCAATATTCGAAGCATTGACGTTAAATTTCAAATACGCATAACATCGCTTCCAGATGAGTTAGAAAGCTGAAATTTTGACTGAATATAAGGCTCTGTGTATGTTTTACCTTATAAGAAGATGAGCGTCATATGACGTCATGTGTCGATTCAAGTCCTAAACACTTTTTTTACTTTAATTAAATGGTTTTTACGGCCTATAGGCCTGATTTTTTTTTAGTTTGCATGAATTTTTTACTGAAGGCGCAGCATTAGATGCTATGGCATAATGCTACTTCCGTTTCCAAAGAAAGCAACGGTCAAGGTCATATTTCAATTATCGATATCTTTCTTCGGCCTTAAATATCTCTAAAACAATAAATATTCTATATTGGCACTATGCTTATAATTTGAAGTGCTTTGAAAGACCTTTCAGCTTTTAATGATCGGGGTTGAATCAGTTGAATTATGGCTGAAATATGAAAATTCAGTTAGCCTCAATGCGTTTAACAGTTTATATCTCAAAACTTTTGATTTTCGAAAATATGAATAATATTCGTAGACCAAATGTTGGGTCGTTCTTTTGATGCTTTAAGTTTAACGATTGACCAAAAAATCATGGAGTAATGCAAATAACAAAATCCGTTTATGCTTTTTAATGATAGACCCAAATATATTGCAATCAAATTGGATGGATTTTAAAAACTAGATTACTGAAATACGTCAACTTGTAAGAAAGTGATGTCAAAATAAGAATTGATGTTTAGTTAATTTTGCCATGTAATATGAAGCTCTTACGTTTGACAAATTTAGCAGAAAGTCCTATCATTCGTATCAACGAATGAAATCTAGTTATTATTATTATTATTATTCTTTTCTTCTTCCTAACTAAACGCTTATTTTTATATGTTGCAATGGACCTAGGACGATGAAATTTTTATGGCTTATTAGTCACGTGAGGAAATTTTGATTTCAATGATATTCAGCACCCTATGACGTCACATGACGTCACAGCTAAAAATAGTGAAAAATGGTGTTCGCGCTCTACAGCCGCCATTTATGGTCGGATTTTCTTCAAATTTTCACAGATGGTACATCTTGAATCAAAGGTGTGCATATCCTGTCAGCTAACCGAAATTCCGAAAGACCGAAGTTCTGTGGCTGAAATAAGATTCGAACATAGGACCGAAAATTTCATTTTAGGATTAAAGAACTTCAGGATGAGATAGAAAGTTGAAACTTACACAGTTTGCAGTTCTGCAGAATTTCTACAAATATTTTGAGTCGGGACGTCATATGACGTCATGTGACGTCATAAGCACACTTCTTAATTTTCATTTTAGGGCAATGATTTTGACATGATGCCAGTTGTTCAGAATAATGAAAATTTCAGAGTTATGAAAGTAAGGTATGCGCTTTTGAACAAAAGCATCTTCAGCACCCTATGACGTCACATGACGTCACAGCTAAACATAGTGAAAAATGGTGTTCGCGCTCTACAGCCGTCATTTATGGTTGGATTTTCTTCAAATTTTCACAGATGGTACATCTTGAATCAAAGGTGTGCATATCCTGTCAGCTAACCGAAATTCCGAAAGACCGAAGTTCTGTGGCTGAAATAAGATTCGAACATAGGACCGAAAATTTCATTTTAGGATTAAAGAGCTTCAGGATGAGATAGAAAGTTGAAACTTACACAGTTTGCAGTTCTGCATAATTTCTACAAATATTTTGAGTCGGGACGTCATATGACGCCATGTGACGTCATAAGCATACTTCTTAATTTTCATATTAGGGCAATGATTTCGACATGATGCCAGTTGTTCAGAATAATGAAAATTTCAGAGTTATGACAGTAAAGTATGCGCTTTTGAGCAACAGCATCTTCAGCACCCTATGATGTCACCTGACGTCAGAGCTAAAAATAGTGAAAAATGGTATTCGCGCTCTACAGCCGCCATTTATGATCAGATTTTCTTCAAATCTTTACAGATGATACATCTTGAAACTAAGGTGTGAATATTTTGTCAGCTAACCTTAATTCCTAAAAACCGAAGTATTGTGGCTGAAGTAAGATTCGAACATAGGACCTTTAAACTAGAAATCAAGTTTGCAGTCATGTCCTGACGTCATATGACATCATGTTACGTCACAGACTAATACTTAGTTCTTATCATTTGCATTAATTTCGGAATATAATGTCAATTGTTCAGCATAAACATGAAATACTACCAGAGGTGAGTCATTACATGAAACTTCTATCTCCTGCATTTGGCATTAACACAGCTTGCAGAAAGTCCTATCATTCGTTTTCACGAATGACATCTAGTTATTATTAGGACTTTCTGCCTAAAGCAGAAAGTCCTATTGGGTTTGTTATGTTTATTAGGACTTTCTGCCTACAGGCAGAAAGTCATATTGGGTTTGTACTGTTTTTTTATTATTCTTCTTCTTCTTATTCTTTTTTTCTTCCTCTTATATTTGTGTTAATTTCGAGGTGTTGCCACTGACTCAGAACAATGAAAATTTTATGGCTTATATTTCAAACCATGAGCTTTCAGATGCAATGAATTTTATATTCATACGACGTCATATTACGTCAGATGTGACGTCAGGTGAAAAAGTTTGTACGCGGTCTACAGCCATTATTTCTGGACCGACTTTCATCAAAATTTCACAAAATGTGTATGTTAGGTTCTAGTTGTGCATCCCTGTGTCCGTTTGTCAAAATTCGAAAAGTCCATGGTTCTATAGCGAATCCAAGATTCGAACCAAGGTCGTAAATTTTTAAAGGCTTATAAAATCTGTCCTATTTAAGATAGAAAGTTGATATTTAGTCAGTATATAGGTCTCTAGAAGTTTTAAACATATTTATAAAATAAATTTCATCATTATATGATAATGTATTTCTAATATTAACAAGAATATTTCTATATGTTGAAATTGTCGAAGGGCAATGAAAATTTAATGACACATGCTTCAAAGGCTGAATTTTTGATTTCTATAATCTTCATATGCCTATGACGTCATATGACGTCACACTTGAAATATGCAACAAAAGTTTGTACGCGGTCTACAGCCATTGTTTATGAACCGATTTTCATCAAATTTTCACAGATTGTGTATATTAAGTTCTAGTTGTGCATCTCGGTGTCCGTTTTTCAAAATTCGAAAAGTCCATGGTTCTATAGCGAATTCAAGATTCGAACCAAGGTCGTAAATTTTTAAATGCTTATAAAATCGGATTTATTTGAGATAGAAAAGTGATATTGGGTCAGTGTATAGGCCTCTGGGAGTCTTAAACATTTTGTGAAAATAAACGTCACATGACGTCACTTGACGTCATTATATGATAATGTATTTCTAATATTAATAAGAGTATTTCTATATGTTGAAATTGTCGATGTGCAATGAAAATGTAATGACAAATGATTCAGATGCTGAAATTTCGATTTCAATGATTTTCAGAAGCCTATGACGTCATATGACGTCACATTTGAAATTGACTACGAAAGTTTGTACACGGTCCAGAGCCATTATTAATGGGCCGATTTTTATCAAATTTTCACAGAATGTGTATATTACGTTCTTATTGTGTATGCCGGTGTCCGTTTTTCAAAATTCAAAAAGTCCAAGCATCTATGGCGGATCCAAGATTCGAACCAAGGACGTCAATTTTTAAATGCTTATAAAAACTGTCCTATTTGAGATAGAAAGTTGAAATTTTGTCAGTTAGTAGGTCTCTGGGTGTCTAACAATTATGTGAAAATAAACGTCATATGACGTCACGTGACGTCATTTTTTATCATTATTCTTTTCTTCTTCCTAACTAAACGCTTATTATAATATGTTGCAATAGTCCTAGGACCATGAAATTTGTATGGGTTATTAGTGATGTGAGGAAATTTTGTTTTCAATGATTGTCAGCAGCCTATGACGTCACATGACGATACAGCTAAAAATAGTGAAAAATGGTGTTTGCGCTCTACAGCCGTCATTTTTAGTCGGATTTTCTTCAAATTTTCACAGATGGTACATCTTGTAACTAAGGTGTGAATAGTTTGTCAGCTAACCGAAATTCCGAAAGGCCGATGTTCTGTGGCTTAAATAAGATTCGAACATAGGACCGAAAATTTCATTTTAGGATTAAAGAGCTTCAGGATGAGATAGAAAGTTGAAACTTACACAGTTTGCAGTTTTGCAGAATTTCTACAAATATTTTGAGTCGTGACGTCATATGACGTCATGTGACGTCATAGGCATACTTCTTAATTTTCATTTTAGGGCAATGATTTCGACATGATGCCAGTTGTTCAGAATAATGAAAATTTCAGAGTCACGAGAGTAAAGTATTCGCTTTTTAACAAAAGCATCTTCAGTACCCTATGACGCCATATGACGTCACAGCTAAAAATAGTGAAAAATGGTGTTCGCGCTCTACAACCGTCATTTATGGTCGGATTTTCTTCAAATGTTCACAGATGGTACATCTTGAATCAAAGGTGTGTATATCCTGTCAGCTAACCAAAATTCCGAAAGACCGAAGTTCTGTGGCTTACATAAGATTCGAACATAGGACCGAAAATTTCATTTTATGATTAAAGAGCTTCAGGATGAGATAGAAAGTTGAAACTTACACAGTTTGCAGTTCTGCAGAATTTCTACATATATTTTGAGTCGTGACGTCATATGACGTCATGTGACGTCATAGGCATACTTCTTAATTTTCATTTTAGGGCAATAATTTTGACATGATGCCAGTTGTTCAGAATAATGAAAATTTCAGTTATGACAGTAATGTATGCGCTTTTGAAAAAAAACTTCTTCAGCACCCTATGACGTCACATGACGTCACAGCTAAAAATAGTGA
The DNA here is from genome assembly GCA_021229015.1 of Solen grandis. NCBI lineage: Eukaryota > Metazoa > Mollusca > Bivalvia > Adapedonta > Solenidae > Solen > Solen grandis. The sequence continues at coordinate 7,780,295 of CM037787.1, forward strand.
AAAATGGTGTTCGCGCTCTACAGCCGTCATTTATGGTCGGATTTTCTTCAAATGTTCACAGATGGTACTTGTCTAAACTAAGGTGTGCATATCCTGTCAGCTAACCGAAATTCCGAAAGACCAAAGTTCTGTGGCTTAAATAATATTCGAACATAGGACCGAAAATTTCATTTTAGGATTAAAGAGCTTCAGGATGAGATAGAAAGTTGAAACTAGCACAGTTTGCAGTTCTGCAGAATTTCTACATATATTTTGAGTCTTGACGTCATATGACGTCATGTGACGTCATAAGCATACTTCTTAATTTTCATTTTAAGGCAATGATTTTGACCTGATGCCAGTTGTTCAGAATAATGAAAATTTCAGAGTTACGACAGTAAAGTATGCGCTTTTGAACAAAAGAATTTTCAGCACCCTGTGACGTCATGTGACGTCAAAGCTAAAAGAAGTCCATACGAAAAAAAAATAAGAATAAGTAAAAGGTAGAGAATTTAATATATAGTCTTTCTAACGGAATAAATCTTAATATTTTCCAATTTTAGCAGAAAGTCCTATCATTCGTATCAACGAATGAAATCTAGTTATTATTATTATTATTATTCTTTTCTTCTTCCTAACTAAACGCTTATTTTTATATGTTGGAATAGCCCTACGACGATAATATTTTTATGGCATATTAGTCACGTGAGGAAATTTTGATTTCAATGATTTTCAGCACCCTATGACGTCACATGACGTCACAGCTAAAAATAGTGAAAAATGGTGTTCGCGCTCTACAGCCGTCATTTATAGTCGGATTTTCTTCAAATTTTCACAGATGGTACATCTTGAATCAAAGGTGTGCATATCCTGTCAGCTAACCGAAATTCCGAAAGACCGAAGTTCTGTGGCTGAAATAAGATTCGAACATAAGACCGAAAATTTCATTTTAGGATTAAAGAGCTTCAGGATGAGATAGAAAGTTGAAACTTGCACAGTTTGCAGTTCTGCAGAATTTCTACAAATATTTTGAGTGGTGACGTCATATGACGTCATGTGACGTCATAGGCATACTTCTTAATTTTCATTTTAGGGCAATGATTTCGACATGATGCCAGTTGTTCAGAATAATGAAAATTTCAGAATTATGACAGTAAAGTATGCGTCTTTGAACAAAAGCATCATCAGCACCCTATGACGTCATGTGACGTCACAGCTAAAAATAGAGAAAAATGGTGTTCGCGCTCTACAGCCGTCATTTATGGTCGAATTTTCTTCAAATTTTCACAGATGGTATATCATGAAACTAAGGTGTGCATATCCTGTCAGCTAACCGAAATTCCTAAAGACCGAAGTTCTGTGGCTGAAATAAGATTCGAACATAGGACCGAAAATTTCATTTTAGGATTAAAGAGCTTCTGGATGAGATAGAAAGTTGAAACTGACACAGTTTGCAGTTCTGCAGAATTTCTACAGATATTTTGAGTCGTGGCGTCATATGACGTCATGTGACGTCAAAGGCATACTTCTTAATTTTCATTTAGGGCAATGATTTCGACATGATGCCAGTTGTTCAGAATAACGTAAAATTTCAGAGTTATGACATTTATGTATGCGCTTTTGAACAAAAGCATCTTCAGCACCTTTTGACGTCTCATGACGTCCAGCTAAAAATAGTGAAAAATGGTGTTCGCGCTCTACAGCCGTCATTTATAGTCGGATTTTACTTTAAATTTTCACAGATGGTACATCTTGAAACTAAGGTGTGCATATCCTGTCATCTTACCGAAATTCCGAAAGACCGAAGTTCTGTGGCTGAAATAAGATTCGAACATAGGACCGAAAATTTCATTTTACGATTAAAGAGCTTCAGGATGAGATAGAAAGTTGAAACTTACAAGTTTGCAGTTCTGCAAAATTTCTACAAATATTTTGAGTCGTGACGTCATATGACGTCATGTGACGTCATAAGGCATACTTCTTAATTTTCATTTTAGGGATGATTTGACATGATGCCAGTTGTTCGAATATGAAAATTTCAGAGTTATGACAGTAAAGTATGCGCTTTTGAAAAAAGCATCTTACAGCACCCTATGACGTCACATGACGTCACAGTTTAAAATAGTGAAAAATGGTGTTCACGCCTTACAGCTGCCATTTATGGCCGATTTTATTCAAATTTCACAGATGGTTATAATCTTGAACTAAGGTGTGCGTACATGTCAGTTAACAGAAATTTCGAAAGACCGAAGTTCTGTGACGAAATAAGATTCGAACATAGGACGAAAATTTCATTTTAGGATTAAGAGCTTCAGGATGAGATAGAAAGTTAACTTACACAGTTTGCAATCTGCAGGAATTTTCTTACAATATTTTGAGTCTATGACGTCACTATGACGTCATAAGCTACTTCATTAATTTTCATTTTAAGGCAATGGATTTGTCACATGATGCCAGTTTGTTCAGATAATTGAAAATTTCAGAGTACGACAGTAGAGTAATGCGCTTCAGAACAAAAGAATTTTCAGCAACCTATGACGTCATGTACGTCAAAGCTAAAGAAGTCCATACGAAAAAAAATAGTAAAGGTTAGGAATTAATATTTCTTTTTCACGGAATTAATCTTAATATTTTTCAATTTTAGCAGAAAGTCCTATCATTCGTATCAACGAATGAAATCTAGTTATTATTATTATTATTCTTTTCTTCTTCCTAACTAAACGCTTATTTTTATATGTTGCAATAGTCCTAGGACGATGAAATTTTTATGGCTTTTTAGTCACGTGAGGAAATTTTGATTTCAATGATTTTCAGCACCCTATGACGTCACATGACGTCACAGCTAAAAATAGTGAAAAATGGTGTTCGCGCTCTACAGCCGTCATTTATGGTCGGATTTTCTTCAAATTTTCACAGATGGTACATCATCAATCAAAGGTGTGCATATCCTGTCAGCTAACCGAAATTCCGAAAGACCGAAGTTCTGTGGCTGAAATAAGATTCGAACATAGGACCGAAAATTTCATTTTAGGATAAAAGAGCTTCAGGATGAGATAGAAAGTTGAAACTTACACAGTTTGCAGTTCTGCAGAATTTCTACAAATATTTTGAGTCGTGACGTCATATAACGTCATGTGACGTCATTAGCATACTTCTTAATTTTCATTTTAGAACAATGATTTCGACATGATGCCAGTTATTCAGAATAATGAAAATTTCAGAGTTATAAAAGCAAAGCATTCGCTTTTGAAGAAAAGCATCTTCAGCACCCTATGACGTCACATGACGTCACAGCAAAAAATAGTGAAAAATGGTGTTCGCGCTCTACAGCCGTCATTTATGGTCGGATTTTCTTCAAATTTTCACAGATGGTACATTTTGAAACTCAGTTGTGCATATCCTGTCAGCTAACCAAAGTTCCAAAAGACTGAAGTTCTGTGGCTGAAAAAAGATTCGAACATAGGACCGAACATTTCATTTTAGGATTAAAGAGCTTCAGGACGAGATAGAAGGTTGAAACTTACACAGTTTGCAGTTCTGCAGAATTTCTACATATATCTTGAGTTTTGACGTCATATGACGTCTTGTGACGTCATAAGCATACTTCTTAATTTTCATTTTAGGGCAAGATTTGTCAGAGTTATGACAGTAAAGTATGCCCTTTTGAACAAAAGCATCTTTAGCACACTATGACGTCATGTGACGTCAGAGCTAAAAATAGTGAAAAATGGTGTTCACGCTCTACAGCCGCCATTTATGGTCGGATTTTCTTAAAATTTTCACAGATGGTACATCTTGAAAGTTAAGTGTGCATATCCTGTCAGCTAACCGAAATTCCGAAAGACCGAAGTTCTGTGGCTGAAATAAGATTCGAACATTGGATCGAAAATTTCATTTTAGGATTAGAGAGCTTCAGGATGAGATAGAAAGTTGAAACTTAAACAGTTTGCAGTTCTGCAGAATTTCTACATATGTTTAGAGTTATGACGTCATATGACGTCATGTGACGTCACAGACTAAGACTTAGTTCTTCTCATTTGCACTAATTTCGGAATATAATTTCAATTGTTCAGCATGAACATGAAATACTACCAGAGGTGAGTCATTACATGAAACTTCTATCTCCTGCTTTTTGCATTAACACAGCTTGCAGAAAGTCCTATCATTCGTTTTCACGAATGACATCTAGTTATTATTATTTCACCTTTTGAGGTTCAAATTAAAACAGGTTGCCAATAAGCCAGCAGCATGAAATTTTAACAGTGATCAGAGTGAATTAAGCCCTTTTGAATGCACTAATTTTCATCTTCATATGACGTCAGGTGACGTCACAGCTAAAAATAGTGAAAAATGGTGTTCGCGCTCTTCAGCCGTCATTTATGGTCGGATTTTCTTCAAATTTTCACAGATGGTACATCTTGAAACTAAGGTGTGCATATCTTGTCAGCTAACCGAAATTCCGAAAGACCGAAGTTCTGTGGCTGAAATAAGATTCGAACATAGGACCGAAAATTTCATTTTAGGATTAAAGAGCTTCAGGATGAGATAGAAAGTTGAAACCTACACAGTTTGCAGTTCTGCAGAATTTCTACATATTTTGAGTCGTGACGTCATATGACGTCAAGTGACGTCATAAGCATACTTATTAATTTTCATTTTAGGGCAATGATTTCGACATGATGCCAGTTGTTCAGAATAATGAAAATTTCAGAGTTATGACAGTAAAGTATGCGCTTTTGAACAAAAGCATCATCAGTACCCTATGACGTCACATAACGTCAGAGCTAAAAATAGTGAAAAATGGTGTTCGCGCTCTACAGCCGTCATTTATAGTCGGATTTTCTTCAAATTTTCACAGATGGTACCTCATGAAACTAAGGTGTGCATATCCTGTCAACTAACCGAAATTCTGAAAGACCTAAGTTCTGTGGCTGAAATAAGATTCGAACATAGGACCGAAAATTTCATATTACGATTAAAGAGCTTCAGAATGAGATAGAAATTTGAAACTTACACATTTTGCAGTTCTGAAGAATTTCTAAATATATTTTGAGTCGTGACGTCATATGACGTCATGTGACGTCATAAGCATACTTCTTAATTTTCATTTTAGGGCAATGATTTCGACATGATGCCAGTTGTTCAGAATAATGAAAATTTCAGAGGTATGACAGTAAATTAGTCGCATTTGAACAAAAGCATCTTCAGCACCCTATGACGTCAGGTGACGTCAGAGTTAAAAATAGTGAAAATGGTGTTCACGCTCTAAAACGGCCATTTATGGTCGGATTTTCTTCAAATTTTCACAGATGGTACATCTTGAAACTAAGGTGTGCATATCTTGTCAGCTAACCGAAATTCCGAAAGACCGAAGTTCTGTGGCTGAAATAAGATTCGAACATAGGACCGAAAATTTCATTTTAGGATTAAAGAGCTTCAGGATGAGATAGAAAGTTGAAACTTACACAGTTTGCAGTTCTGCAGAATTTCTTAAAATATTTTGAGTGGTGACGTCATTTGACGTCATGTGACGTCATAGGCGTACTTATAATAAGGATTTTCTTCAATATTTGAAGATGGTGGATGTCAGAAAAGTAAATAAGCATGATCAGGTTTGACATAGTTAGCAGAAAGCCCTTTCTTTTGTTCAGAACAAAAGGAGTCTAGTTATTATTATTATTATTATTCTTTTCTTCCAAAAGAGGTTGCTATTTCAATAGGTTCCTGGCGGTCTAGAATCACGAAAATTTAATAGCACATACCTAAGGCGATGAAATTTTAGAATCTATTATTTTCATATTCGTATGACGTCACATGACCTCAAATTTGAGAATTGCTACAAAAGATTGTTCGCGCTCTACATCCTTCATTTCTTGGTGGATTTTCTTGATATTTTCACAAAATGTGTCTATTACGTTCTAGATGTGCACTATTATATACCTTTCCCCAGAATCGAAAACACCAAGGTTCTGTGGTTAAACCAAGTTTCGAACTTTGGACCTTAAAATGTATTTAAGTATTTTGTAGCTCCTATGAAAGCTAGAAATCTCAAATTGACACCACATATACTCCTTGATGTCTTTTTTATATTCTGTGACTTATGACGGCATATGACGTCATTTGATGTCATAATGTTAAAAATAATTCTGAAACAAATACAAACGGTTTTTCAGCCCTGTACTCCAAATTTCTTGACCGATTGACTTCAAATTTTCTCTGAATCTGCACCATTGCATCTCTTTGTCAAATATCATTTCCGTTTTCGGAAATTCTCAAAGGTCAAGGTCATATATCAATTATCGTTTTTTCTTTTGACCTTAAATATCTCAAAAACGAAAAACATTCTATCGAGACAATATGCGTATTTTCATTAGTGCTTTCGAAGCTCTTTCTGATGATAAAATATTTTTGAAGATCGGGCTTGAAATGGCACATCAATGGCGGAACAGCGAAAACGGCGCTATACGTAGTGTAGAAAACTGCATGTATCTCAAAAAATATTGATTTTTGTAAATATCATTATGAACATGATTTATAGCCCAATCAATTTCCTTTCGAACGAAATGCAGCTTTTAAAGATCCAAAGAATAGTTATTAAATTATCGTTCATGAAGTAAATTTCATGACCATATTTTGGCATATTTTTGCATTTTTTCCGAGGTTTAAGCGTCCATAGTTCAAAAGCAGTTATGAATAGGTCCATACATAAAGCGTGTGAAATGTTGGGAATTTAATGACCTTTCTAACGGTACCCTGCTTTTCTTATTTGGTCATGATATAAGAAAGTTACATGAGAAATAAGAACTCATGCTAATAATCATAAAAGTGTAAATGCGCAATTCAAACGCAATCAATAAACTATTCATTCTTATTATTTAAACATATATAAAGCGTTATATGTTAGATACCGAAGTAATAGCCTTTGTAAATAATAATGAATTAATATTTTCAGCAAATTAAACAGGTTTTAAAATTTTAAAATGTGTTTCAGTTAATTCAGATACCACTGGAATGTCAAATAGTTATATGTATATAAAGTAGAATGTTAAGTTCTGTTGAGAAATCTACTGGGCGTCACTGTAAGCAAGCAGTAAAGGTACAACGTTTACCTGTGCTCATGTGAGGCCGCGGTCTACTATATTTGTTCAGTTTATCTCTATATATATTTTCTTAGTAAAAGAAATGTCTAGTGTATAAAATTCATACTTTAATTTAGTGTCCTTTATTCAATATTGATAAATGAAAATAAAGACAAGGTAAATAGTAATTTTACGTTCTTTTAAATGAACAACAGGGACAATTGTTTTATATTATAGAAAGGATACATTTGAAATGAACTAAGTTAAAAAACACATATTCTCAATATGGAAATGCAGGTATTATACCACAGAGAAACGTAAATTTGGGATGTCGACATTGTTTATGAACAAATTCTTTTCAGCTGGTCAGGCTTAAACTGAGTTGCAGCGCAGAAAGCCCTTATCGTTTGTGAGGCAAACGAAGTCTAGTTAGGACTTTCTGCCTAAAGCAGAAAGTCCTATTGGGTTTGTACTGTTTATTCTTCTTCTTCTTCTTATTATTATTATTAGGACTTTCTGCCTAAAGCAGAAAGTCCTATTGGGTTTGTACTGTTTATTATTAGGACTTTCTGCCTACAGGCAGAAAGTCATATTGGGTTTGTACTGTTTTTTTATTATTCTTCTTCTTCTTCTTCTTATTATTCTTTTTTTCTTCCTCTTATATTTGTGATAATTTCGAGGTGTTGCCATTGACTCAGAAAAATGAAAATTTTATGGCATATATTTCAAACCATGGGCTTTCGGATGCAATGAATTTCATATTCATATGACGTCATATAACGTCAGATTTGACGTCAGGTGAAAAAGTTTGTACGCGGTCTACAGCCATTATTTCTGGACCGATTTTCATCAAAATTTCACAGAATGTGTATGTTAGGCTCTAGTTGTGCATCCCCAAATTCGAAAAGTCCATGGTTCTATAGCGAATCCAAGATTCGAACCAAGGTCGTAAATTTTTAAATGCTTATAAAATCTGTCCTATTTAAGATAGAAAGTTGATATTTAGTCAGTATATAGGACTCTAGAAGTTTTAAACATTTTGTGAAAATAAATGTCATATGACGTCACGTGACGTCATTATATGATAATGTATTTCTAATATTAACAAGAATATTTCTATATGTTGAAATTGTCGAAGTGCAATGAAAATTTAATGACACATGCTTCAAAGGCTGAAATTTTGATTTCTATGATTTTCATATGCCTATGACGTCATATGACGTCACACGTGAAATATACAACAAAAGATTGTACGCGGTCTACAGCGATTGTTTATGAACCGATTTTCATCAAATTTTCACAGAATGTGTATATTAAGTTCTAGTTGTGCATCTCGGTGTCCGTTTTTCAAAATTCGAAAAGTCCATGGTTCTATAGCGAATTCAAGATTCGAACCAAGGTCGTAAATTTTTAAATGCTTATAAAATCGGATTTATTTGAGATAGAAAAGTGATATTTGGTCAGTATATAGGTCTCTGGGAGTCTTAAACATTTTGTGAAAATAAACGTCACATGACGTCACTTGACGTCATTATATGATAATGTATTTCTAATATTAATAAGAGTATTTCTATATGTTGAAATTGTCGAAGGGCAATGAAAATTTAATGACAAATGAATCAGATGCTGAAATTTCGATTTCAATGATTTTTAGAAGCCTATGACGTCATATGACGTCACATTTGAAATTGACTACGAAAGTTTGTACACGGTCCAGAGCCATTATTAATGTGCCGATTTTTATCAAGTTTTCACAGAATGTGTATATTACGTTCTTATTGTGTATACCGGTGTCCGTTTTTCAAAATTCGAAAAGTCCAAGCATCTATGACGGATCCAAGATTCGAACCAAGGACGTCAATTTTTAAATGCTTATTAAAACTGTCCTATTTGAGATAGAAAGTTGAAATTTTGTCAGTTAGTAGGTCTCTGGGTGTCTAACAATTATGTGAAAATAAACGTCATATGACGTCACGTGACGTCATTTTTTTATTATTATTATTCTTTTCTTCTTCCTAACTAAACACTTATTTTAATATGTTGCAATAGTTCTAGGACCATGAAATTTTTATGCGTTATTAGTCATGTGAGGAAATTTTGATTTCAATGATTGTCAGCAGCCTATGACGTCACATGACGTCACAGCTAAAAATAGTGAAAAATGGTGTTTGCGCTCTACAATCGTCATTTATAGTCGGATTTTCTTCAAATTTTCACAGATGGTACATCTTGAAACTAAGGTGTGCATATCCTGTCAGCTAACCGAAATTCCGAAAGACCGAAGTTCTGTGGCTGAAGTAATATTCGAACATAGGACCGAAAAAATTCATTTTAGGATTAAAGAGCTTCAGGATGAAATAGAAAGTTGAAACTTACACAGTTTGCAGTTCTGCTGAATTTCTACATACATTTTGATTCCTGACGTCATATGACGTCATGTGACGTCATAAGCATACTTCTTAATTTTCATTTTAGGGCAATGATTTCGACATGATGCCAGTTGTTCAGAATAATGAAAATTTCAGAGTTATGACAGTAAAGTATGCGCTTTGGAACAAAAGCATCTTCAGCACCCTATGACGTCATGTGACGTCAGAGCTAAAAATAGTGGAAAATGGTGTTCACGCTCTACAGCCGCCATTTATGGTCGGATATTCTTCATATTTTCACAGATGGTACATTTTGAAACTAAGGTGTGCATATCCTGTCAGCTAACCGAATTTCCGAAAGACCGAAGTTCTGTGGCTGAAATAAGATTCGAACATAGGACCGAAAATTTCATTTTAGCAAGAAAGAGCTTCAGGATGAGATAGAAAGTTGAAACTTACACAGTTTGTAGTTCTGCAGAATTTCTCAATATATTTTGAGTCGTGACGTCAAATGTCGTCATGTGACGTCATAAACATACTTCTTAATTTTCATTTTAGGGCAATGATTTCGACATGATGCCAGTTGTTCAGAATAATGAAAATTTTAGAATTATGACAGTAAGGTATGCGCTTTTGAATAAAAGCATCTTCAGCACCCTATGACGTCATGTGACGTCAGAGCTAAAAATATTGAAAAATGGTGTTCGCGCTCTACAGCGGCCATTTATGGTCGGATTTTCTTTTAATTTTCACAGATGGTACACCTTGAAACTAAGGTGTACATATCCTGCCAGTTTACCGAAATTCCGAAAAACCGAAGTTCTGTGGCTGAAGTAATATTCGAACATAGGACCAAAAATTTCATTTTAGGATTAAAGAGCTTCAGGATGAGATAGAAAGTTGAAATTTACACAGTTTGCAGTTCTGCAGCATTTCTACAAATATTTTGAATCGTGACGTCAGAGGACGTCATAAGCATACCACTTATTTTTAATTTGGGGCAATGATTTCGACATGATGCCAGTTGTTCAGAATAATGAAAATTTCAGAGTTATTGCAGTAAAGTTTGCGCTTTTGAGCCACAGCATTTTCAGCACCCTATGACGTCATGTGACGTCAGAGCTAAAAAAAAAATAAAGAAAAATGGTGTTCGCGCTCTACATCCGCCATTTATGATCAGATTTTCTTCAAATTTTTACAGATGGTACATCTTGAAACTAAGGTGTGAATATTTTGTCAGCTAATCTTAATTCCGAAAAACCGAAGTATTGTGGCTGAAATAAGATTCGAACATAGGACCAAAAATTTCATTTTAGGGTTAAAGAACTTCGGGATGAGATAGAAAGTTGAAACTTACACAGTTTGCAGTTCTGCATAATTTCTACATATATTTTGAGTCGTGACGTCATATGACGTCATAAGCATACTACTACTACTGCTAGTTATTTTTTTTTCTTCGTAACTAAACGCTTTTTTTTCGCGGAATACAATGTCAATTGTTCAGCATGAACATGAAATACTACCAGAGGTGAGTCATTACATGAAAATTCTATCTCCTGCTTTTTGCATTAACACAGGTTGCAGAAAGTCCTATCATTCGTTTTGACGAATGACATCTAGTTAGGACTTTCTGCCTACAGGCAGAAAGTCATATTGGGTTTGTACTGTTTTTTTATTATTCTTCTTCTTCTTATTCTTTTTTTCTTCCTCTTATATTTGTGTTAATTTCGAGGTGTTGCCATTGACTCAGAACAATGAAAATTTTATGGCATATATTTCAAACCATGAGCTTTCGGATGCAATGAATTTTATATTCATATGACGTCATATAACGTCAGATTTGACGTCAGGTGAAAAAGTTTGTACGCGGTCTACAGCCATTATTTCTGGACCGATTTTCATCAAAATTTCACAGAATGTGTATGTTAGGCTCTAGTTGTGCATCCCTGTGTCCGTTTTTCCAAATTCGAAAAGTCCATGGTTCTATAGCGAATCCAAGATTCGGACCCAGGTTGTAAATTTTTAAATGCTTATGAAATCTGTCCTATTTCAGATAGAAAGTTGATATTTAGTCAGTATATAGGTCTCTAGAAGTTTTAAACATTTTGTGAAAATAAATGTCATATGACGTCACGTGACGTCATTATATGATAATGTATTTCTAATATTAACAAGAATATTTCTATATGTTGAAATTGTCGAAGGACAATGAAAATTTAATGACACATGCTTCAAAGGCTGAAATTTTGATTTCTATGATTTTCATATGCCTATGACGTCAAATGACGTCACACTTGAAATATGCAACAAAAGTTTGTACGCGGTCTACAGCCATTGTTTATGAACCGATTTTCATCAAATTTTCACAGAATGTATATATTAAGTTCTAGTTGTGCATCCCGTTGTCCGTTTTTCAAAATTCGAAAAGTCCATGGTTCTATAGCGAATTCAAGATTCGAACCAAGGTCGTAAATTTTTAAATGCTTATAAAATCGGATTTATTTGAGATAGAAAAGTGATATTTGGTCAGTATATAGGTCTCTGGGAGTCTTAAACATTTTGTGAAAATAAACGTCACAAGACGTCACTTGACGTCATTATATGATAATGTATTTCTAATACAATAAGAGTATTTCTATATGTTGAAATTGTCGAAGGGCAATGAAAATTTAATGACAAATGATTCAGATGCTGAAATTTCGATTTAAATTATTTTCAGAAGCCTATGACGTCATATGACGTCACATTTGAAATTACTACAAAAGTTTGTACACGGTCCAGAGCCATTATTAATGGGCCGATTTTTATCAAATTTTCACAGAATGTGTATATTACGTTCTTATTGTGTATACCCGTCTCCGTTTTTCAAAATTCGAAAAGTCCAAGCATCTATGGCGGATCCAAGATTCGAACCAAGGACGTCAATTTTTAAATGCTTATAAAAACTGTCCTATTTGAGATAGAAAGTTAAAATTTTGTCAGTTAGTAGGTCTCTGGGTGTCTAACAATTATGTGAAATAAACGTCATATGACTTCACGTGACGTCATTTTTTTATTATTATTATTCTTTTCTTCTTCCTAACTAAACGCTTATTTTAATATGTTGCAATAGTCCTAGGACCATGAAATTTTTATGGGTTATTAGTCACGTAAGGAAATTTTGTTTTCAATGATTGTCAGCAGCCTATGACGTCACATGACGTCACAGCTAAAAATAGTGAAAAATGGTGTTTGCGCTCTACAGCCGTCATTTATAGTCGGATTTTCTTCAAATTTTCACAGATGGTACATCTTGAAACTAAGGTGTGCATATCTTGTCAGCTAACCGAAAGACCGAAGTTCTGTGGCTGAAATAACATTCGAACATAGGACCGAAAATTTTATTTTAGGATTAAAGAGCTTCAGGATGAGATAGAAAGTTGAAACTTACACAGTTTGCAGTTCTGCAGAATTTCTACATATATTTTGATTCGTGACGTCATATGACGTCATGTGACGTCATAAGCATACTTCTTAATTTTTATTTTAGGGCAATAATTTCGACATGATGCCAGTTGTTCAGAATAATGAAAATTTCAGAGTTATGACAGTAAAGTAAGCGCTTTTGAACAAAAGCATCTTCAGCACCCTATGTCGTCATATGACGTCAGAGCTAAAAATAGTGAAAAATGGTGTTCACGCTCTACAGCCGCCATTTATGGTCGGATTTTCTTCAAATTTTCACAGATGGTACATCTTGAAACTAAGGTGTGCATATCCTGTAAGCTAATTGAAATTCCGAAAGACCGAAGTTCTGTGGCTGAAATAAGATTCGAACATAGGACCGAAAATTTCATTTTAGGATTAAAGAGCTTCAGGATGAGATAGAAGGTTGAAACTTACACAGTTTGCCGTTCTGCAGAATTTCTACATATATTTTGACTCGTGACGTCATAAGCATACTTAATAATTTTCATTTTAGGGCAATGATTTCGACATGATGCCAGTTGTTCAGAATAATGAAAATTTTAGAGTTATGACAGTAACGTATGCGCGTTTGAACAAAAGCATCTTCAGCACCCTTTGACGTCATGTGACGTCAGAGCTAAAAATAGTTGAAAATGGTTTTCGCGCTCTATAGCCGTCATTTATGGTCGGATTTTCTTCAAATTTTCCCAGATGGTACACCTTAAAACTAAAGTGTGCACATCCTGCCAGCTAACCGAAATTCCGAAAGACCGAAGTTCTGTGGCTGAAATAAGATTCGAACATAGGACCGAAAATTTCATTTTAGGATTAAAGAGCTTCAGGATTAGATTGAAAGTTGAAACTTACACAGTTTGCAGTTCCGCATAATTTCTACATATATTTTGAGTCGTGACGTTAAATGACGTCATGTGACGTCATAAGCATACTTCATAATTTTCATTTTAGGGCAATGATTTCGACATGATGCCAGTTGTTCAGAATGATGAAAATTTCAGAGATATGACAGTAAGGTATTCGCTTTTGAACAAAATAATCTTTAGCACCTATGACGTCATGTGACGTCAGAGCTAAAAATAGTGAGAAATGGTTTTTATGCTCTGCAGCCGCCATTTATTATCAGATTTTCATCAAATTTTCAGAGATGGTACATCTTGAAACTAAGGTGTGAATATTATGTCAGCTAACCATAATTCCGAAAAACCGAAGTATTGTGGCTGAAGTAAGATTCGAACATAGGACCAAAAATTTCATTTTAGGGTTAAAGAACTTCGGAATGAGATAGAAAGTTGAAACTTACACAGTTTGCAGTCCTGCATAATTTCTTAATATATTTTGAGTGGTGACGTCATATGACGTCATAAACATACTACTACTACTTCTTTTTTTCTTCGTAACTAATCGCTTATTTTTCGCGGAAAATAATGTCAATTGTTCAGCATGAACATGAAATACTACCAGAGGTGAGTCATTACATGAAACTTCTATCTCCTGCTTTTTGCATTAATACAGGTTGCAGAAAGTCCTATCATTCGTTTAGACGAATGACATCTAGTTATTATTATTATTATTCTTTTTTTCTTCCTAACTAAACGCTTATTTTTCTATGTTGCAATACTCCTAGGACGATGAAATTTTTTATGTATTAGCCACGTCAGGAAATTTTGATTTCTATGATTTTCATATGCCTATGACGTCATATGACGTCACATTTGAAATATGCTACAAAAGTTTGTACGCGGTCTACAGCCATTGTTTGTGAACCGATTTTCATCAAATTTTCACAGATTGTGTATATTAAGTTCTAGTTGTGCATCCCGGTGTCCGTTTTTCAAAATTCGAAAAGTCCAAGGTTCTATAGCGAATCCAAGATTCGAACCAAGGTCGGAAATTTTTAAATGCTTATAAAATCTGTCCTATTTAAGAAAGAAAGTTGATATTTAGTCAGTATATAGGTCTCTAGAAGTTTTAAAAATTTTGTGAAAATATTTCTCATATGACGTCACGTGACGTCATTATATGATAATGTATTTCTAATATTAACAAGAATATTTCTATATGTTGAAATTGTCGAAAGGCAATGAAAATTTAAAGACACATGCTTCAAACGCTGAAATTTTGATTTCTATGATTTTCATATGCCTATGACGTCATATGACGTCACACTGGAAATATGCAACAAAAGTTTGTACGCGGTCTACAGCCATTGTTTATGAACCGATTTTCATCAAATTTTCACAGAATGTGTATATTAAGTTTTAGTTGTGCATCCCGGTGTCCGTTTTTCAAAATTCGAAAAGTCCAAGGTTCTATAGCGATTCCAAGATTCGAACCAAGGTCGTAAATTTTCAAATTCTTATAAAATCGGTCCTATTTGAGATAGAAAGATGATATTGGGTCAGTATATAGGTCTCTGGGAGTCTTAAACATTTTGTGAAAATAAATGTCATATGACGTCACGTGACGTCATTATATGATAATGAATTTCTAATTCTAACAAGATTATTTCTATATCTTGAAATTTATGAAGGGCAATGAAAAATTAATGCCGCATGCTTCAGATGCTGTAATTTCGATTTCAAAGATTTTCAGAAGCCTATGACGTCATATGACGTCACACTTGAAATATGCAACAAAAGTTTGTACGCGGTCCAGAGCCATTGTTTATGAACCGATTTTCATCAAATTTTCACAGAATGTGTATATTACGTTCTTATTGTGTATACCGGTGTCCGTTTTTCAAAATTCGAAAAGTCCAAGCATATATGGCGGATCCAAGATTCGAACCAATGACGTCAATATTTAAATGCTTATAAAAACTGTCCTATTTGAGATAGAAAGTTGAAATTTTGTCAGTTAGTAGGTCTCTGGGTGTCTTAACAATTATGTGAAAATAAACGTCATATGACGTCACGTGACGTCATTTGTTTATTATTATTATTCTTTTCTTCTTCCTAACTAAACGCTTATTTTAATATGTTGCAATAGTCCTAGGATGATGAAATGTTTATGGGTTATTAGGCACGTGAGGAAATTTTGATTTCACCCCTACTGCATATATGTAGCCATATCTCAATAAATATCGATTTTTGTAAATATATGTATGAATACGAATTATAGCTGAATAATTGACGTTTCCAAAGATATTTAGTTTATTAAAATTGGTTTACGCAATACAAAGTTATAAGCAAAAAAACTAAATGAAATGAAGCTAATTTTGCTGATAATATCTATTTACGTTAAAAGTTAACATGACGATGTAAAATGTAGCATGTTTTAAGAGCTTTCTAACGGTACCAAGTTTATTGAAATTGGACTTCATATAAGAAAGTTACATGGAGAATAAGATATTTCATAATCATGCATCATAAAAATATGGAAAAGGTCACGCGCAGGGGTCACCAAGCTAAAATAGTTGCGCAACGACTTAAAAAAAAAAAAAAAAAAAAAAAAAAAAAAAAAAAAAAAATCAAATTGCAATTGATGGGCTATATCTTGATTTTTTTTTTTTTTTTTTTTTTGTTGTTGTTGTTTTTTGTCGAATGTTGACTGTTTCCAAAATAAGCATTGAAGTTAATACATGTACAACGGCACAAGACAAAAATCCGTATTTGCAACACTATGTAGCTAGCGAGCAGTTTGCAAGCCTTGAAAAATTCACACGCAGCCCCACATTTTAGACCATCTAAAAACTGCATTGTTATGCTAACGATATTCATATTGCATCAGTTTGTAGGCTGGGATGTTACCTTTCAAAATATCACCATAGTTCGAAATTCCAGGAATTTATGGCAAAACTACGGAAGCCCAAACACGCCAAAATCGCTAAATACGATTAACTACGTTACAGGTGTCGAAAGGATATAGCACTATACAAATATTCAATACTTCTTCCTAATGAGGCTAAAATTAAACAAGGTTACAACTGAGCTGGAGTGATGAAATTCTATGTGTGATGAAAGTTAGAAACTTACATTTGAACACTGTTTCATTTTTCTTTCATGTCATATGACATAGTATAAATGTTGTATGTAAACTACATGTGCAAGATATGGGCGGACTTTTATTAAAATTCACAGAATGTGTTCTATTTGTGCTATTTTATATAGAAATAGAGGAGATAGAAAGTTGCAATTTGGACAGATTATCTATTATGTCATCTTCTATATATACTATATAAAGCAGATGTTGCAGAAAGTCCTATCATTCGTTTAAACGAATGACATCTAGTTATTATTATTATTATTATTCTTTTCTTCTTCCTAACTAAACGCTTATTTTAATATGTTGCATTGGACCTAGGACGATGAAATTTTTATGGCTTATTAGTCACGTGAGGAAATTTTGATTTCAATGATTTTCAGCACCCTATGACGTCATGTGACGTCACAGCTAAAAATAGTGAAAAATGGTGTTCGCGCTCTACAGCCGTCATTTATGGTCGGATTTTCTTCAAATTTTCACAGATGGTACATCTTGAATCAAAGGTGTGCATATCCTGTCAGCTAACCGAAATTCCGAAAGACCGAAGTTCTGTGGCTGAAATAAGATTCGAACATTGGACCGAAAATTTATTTTGGATTAAAGAATTCGGAAAATGAACGTTGAAATTAACTTTGCAGTTCTTCAAATTTTCATATATTTTGAGTCGGACGTCAAATTCTCAGGGACGTCATAAGCAATTTTTTTTTTTATTTTGGGAAATGTTTGCTGACCTTTTCAAAAATAAAATTTCAGGTTTTAAGTAGTAGCGTTTTAAACAAAAAATTTCACCCCCATGAGTACTGATTTGACAAAAAATATAAAAAAGGTGTTAACGTTTAAAGTGCATTTAGTGGATTTTTTTAAAATTTTTTACAATTTCTCTTAAAAAAAGTGTGTATCCTGTATAACCAAATTCCCAAAGACCGAATTCTTTGCTGAAAAAATTTCGAACAAATCCCAAAATTTCATTTTAGGTTGAAGAGTTTTGAATGAATGAAAATTGAAATTCCCTTTTGCAGTTTGAAATTCTTAAAAAGTTTGTCGTGACTAAATTGATGTAGTTAAAAATTCTTTTAAATTAATTAGGGAATGATTTCAAATTTCCCCGTTGTTAAAATGAAAAAAATTCAAGTTAAAAGTAAAGTTTGTTTTGAAAAGCATTTTACCCCCATGGTCATGTGAGTACAGCAAAAAAAATTGAAAAAATGGTTCGCGTTAACCCCCCTTTTTGGGTGGATTTTCTTAAATTTTTCACAAGGACACCTTAAATAAGGTGGTATCCTTCGAAAAGAAATTCCCAAAGCCCGAATTTGTGGCTGAAAAAAAATTTTCGAACAAAGGCCGAAAATTTTTTTTGGGTTTTTAAAGAGCATCGGAGAGATAAAAGTTGAAATTCACTTTGCAGTTTTGCAAAATTTCATAATTTTTGGGTGAGTTATGACTATGTGACCATAAGCTATTTTAATTTTATTTTAGGGAAGATTTCGACAGACCCAATTTGTTCAAAAAGAAAATTTAGGTTATGAAAAAAGTATAGCTTTTGAAAAAAAAATTTTAGTCCCTATGACGTCATGTACTCAAGCAAAAAATATAAAATACTTGTTCTTTTTTTGCATTTTTTTCCGAAATTATTTTGTTTTTTTTAAAAAAAAAATAAATATTCCCCAAGGGAGTTTTCAAAAAAATTATCCCGTTTTTTTCTTTAACCAACTTGCAAAAATTTATCATTGTTTTCAAATGACATCTTTTTTCTTTTTTTTCAACTAAACGTTTTTTTCTAGTTGCAATATTTGGAGATGAAATTTTTTTGCTTTTAGCCCCGTCAGGAATTTTGATTTTTGTTTTCATTGCCTATACGTCTTGACGTAAATTTAAATAGACAAAATTTTTACCCCCTACACCCCTTTTTTTTGAACCCCTTTTATCAAATTTTAAATTGTGTATATTAATTTAGTTGTGACCCCGGGTCCGTTTTTAAAAATTTAAAAATCCTGTTCTATAGCGAAACCCCAAAATTCGAACCAAGGCGAATTTTTAAATGTTATAAAATCTGTCCCTTTTTAAAAAAAAAAGTTGTTTTGATAATAGGGGTCTAGAAGTTTTAAAAAAATTTTTGAAAAAATTTGTATATGGTACGTGCTCATTTTTTGTAAGTATTTTAATATTTAACAAGAAAATTTTATATTAAATTGTCGAAAGGGAAAGAAAATTTAAAAACAAAGCTTCAAACGCGAAATTTTTTTTTTGATTTTCAAGCTATGAGTTATGCGTCCACGGAAAAAAGCAACAAAAGTTTGTACGCGGGGCTAAAATTTTTTAAACCCATTTTTATAAATTTTCACAGAATGGTATATTACTTTAGTTGTGTATACCGGGGTCCGTTTTTAAATTTGAAAAGTCCCTGGGTTTTAGCGAAAACCCAAATTCGAACCCCAAAGGCGAAATTTTTTTAAAGGGTTTTAAAATTTTCCCATTTAAAAAAAAGTTATATTTGTATTATAGGCTCTAGAAGTTTTTAAAAAAATTTTTGAAAATATTTTTATAGATACGTGACTATTATATATAAGTTTTTAAAATTTAAAAAAAAATTTTATAGTTGAAATTGTGAAAGGGGAAAGAAAATTTTTAAAAAAATGCTTAACGTGAATTTTGTTTTTATGATTTTTTATTGTATGACGTCATATGACGTCCCCTGGAAATAAAAAAAGTTTGTACCGGCTACAGCCATTTTTTATGAACCCATTTTCACAATTTTTACGAATTGTAATTTTAATTCGTTTCATCCCGGGGGTCCCTTTTTTAAAATTGAAAAATCCCAATTTTATAGCGATTCCCCAAAATTGAACCCAAAGGGGTAAATTTTCAAAAATTTTTTTAAAAAGGGCCATTTTGGGTGAAAATTTGGGGTATATAGGGGGGAGTCTTAAAAATTTTGTGAAAATAAAGTATTGACGTGTATCATTTAAAGATAATAATTTTAAATTCAACAAGTTTTTTTTTTATTTAAAAAATTTTTAAAGGGGAAATAAAAAAAATTTTGGCATGTTTTTAAGGCTGAAATTTCGTTTTTAAAAATTTTTTTTAAACCTATAGTCATATTAGTAAATTTTTTTAAATTGACTAGAAAGTTTGTCAGGGGTCCAGACCCATTATTAAGGGCCCGGGTTTTTCAAAAAATTTTTAAGAATTTAAAAATTAATTCTAGTTTTGATCCTTGTTTTTTTTTTAAAATGCAAAAGCCCAGGTTTTTATACGTTTCCCCAAAATTTTAAACCCAAGGGGCAAATTTTTAAATGCATAAAAGGGGCCTTTTTTGGAGAAAAAAAAAAAATTTTTTGGTCAGAAATTAGGCCCCTAAGTTTTTTAAACTTTTTTGTGAAAATAAATGTTTTTTGAGTACGTGACGTCTTATTGAAAAAGTATTTCTAATTTTTAAAAAGTTTTTTCTTATATTGAATTGTCGAAGGGAATAAAAATTTTAATGAAAAATGTTTTAGACACTGAAATTTCGTTTTAAAAATTTTTTAAAGGGGTAGGGATCATGCCGTACATTTAAAATTTGATACAAAATTTTTTAAGGGCCCCGGGGCCTTTTAAAAAGGGGGATTTTATAAAATTTTTAAAAAATTGTATATTACGTTCTTATTGTGATCCGGGGCCCGGTTTTTTAAAATTTAAAAACCCCAAACATCTATGGGGACCCAAGATTAAACCCAAGGGGTAAATTTTTTTAAATGCTTAAAAAATTGCCCTTTTTTAAATTTTGAAATTTTAAAAATTTTTTCATTTTGTGGGTCTCGGGGGTTTTAACAAAATGGAAAAAAAAGTCATATGACGTCACGGACGTCTTTTTTTTTTTATTATTTTTTTTTTTCCCCCCCCAAAAAACCCTTTTTTTTTAAATTTTTAAATAGCCCGGGCGATAAAATTTTTTTTGGGTTATTATCACGTGGGGGAAATTTTTGTTTTTTAATGTTTTTCCCCACCATGAGTAAAGAAGCTAAAAATAGTAAAAAAGGTGTTCGGTTACAGGTAATTTATGGGGGGAATTTTTTTAAAAAATTTTTTACAAATGGTACATTTTTAAAAAAGGGTTTGTAAATTTTTGCAAACCCCAAAATTCCCGAAAAACCAAGTTTTTTGGAAAAAAAGATTCAAATGGGGCCAAAAAATTTATTTTTTTTGTTTAAAAAGACTTCGGATGAAAAGAAAGTTGAAATTTAACATTTTTTCAGTTCTTGAATTTCTTAATATATTTTGAGTGGGGACGTCATATACGTCATGTGACGTCAAAAACCAACATTGAATTTTCATTTAAAAACAATGATTTGGAGATCCGTTGTTAAATAATAAAAAATTTTAGGTTTGACAAAAGGATGGTTTTTAAAAAAAGTTTCAGCCCCCTAGGGATAGTAGTCAGAGTTTTAAAAAAAAAAAGGGGGGTTTTTCAGTTACACCGTTTTGGTCAAAATTTTTTAAATTTTTACAGGGGGGGTAACTTAAAACTAAAAGTGTATACCCTTTCACCCAACCCAAAATTTTCCCAAAAAACCCCAATTTTTTGGGGGTTAAAAAAGATTCAAAATTTGGGGACCAAAAATTTTTTTGGGGTTAAAGAGTTCGGGTGAAAAAGAAATTGAAATTAACTTTTGTTTTGCAAATTTTTTAAAATATTTTGGGGTGTGAGTCATATGAAAATAGTCTTAAAAAAATTTTTTTTAAATTTGGGGGTTTGATTTTTCCATGATCCCTTGTTAAAATAATGAAAATTTAAGTTAGACGAAATAGATCCTTTTGAAAAAAAAGCATATCAGCCCCCATGAGTATGTGAGTCAAGCTAAAAATAGTAAAAAAAGGTTTTCACGTTAAGCCCCATTTATGGGGAATTTTTTAAAAATTTTTAAGAGGTATATTTTGAAATAAGATATTTACCCTTTTAAAAACCCCAAATTTCCCGAAAAAGAAGTTTGTGGTAAAAAAAGATTAAAAATAGGACCAAAAATTTCTTTTGGAAAAAGGCTTAAATGAGATGAAAGTTGAAATTTTCATTTTGCAGTTTGGAATTTTAAAATTTTTGGTCGTGCTTTTAAAGCATTTTTTTTTTTTTAAAATTTTTGGGGAAAAAGATTTCGACATGATGCCATTTTTCGAATAAGGAATTTTAGGGTTTAACAGTAAAGTATACATTTTTGAGCAAAAAAAATTTGACCTTTTACTTTTTGTAGTTAGAGCTAAAAAAAGGGAAAAAGGGTGTTCCGTTACAGCCCCATTTATGGGGGTTTTTAAAAAATTTACAGATTTTACACTTGAAAAAAGGTGTGATTTGTAGCTAACCCAAAATTTAAAAAACCGAATTCTGTGGGTGAAAAAAGATTGAAAGGGACCCAAAAATTTTTTTTTTTTGGGTTAAAAAATTAGGATGAATAGAAAGTTGAAACTTACAATTTTTCAGTTTTGGAAATTTTTAAAATTTTTTTGAGTCGTGAAGTTAAATGTCTCATGGAGTATAACAATTTTTTTTTTTTAAATTAGGGCAAAGTTTTTGAAAATTTCATTTTTTTAAATAATGAAAAATTTCCCCCGTTAAGACCAGTAAAGTTGGCCCTTTTTTAAAAAAGCTTTTTCAGCACCCATGGTCCTGTATAAGTAAAAATAAATTTAAAAGGGGTTCGCGAAAGCCCCCGGTTTTTTGGGGGATTTTTTCAAATTTTTACAGATGGGACCTTTAAATAAGGGGGTTTTCCCCCCCAAAACCCCAAAACCCAAAAAAAAGTTTTTGGGGGGGAAAAAAAATTGAAATTGGGAAAAAATTTTTTTTTTTTGGGGGGGAAGGTTTTGGATGAGATAGAAAGTTTAAACTTACACATTTTTCAGTTCTGCAGCATTTCTCAAATTTTTGAATCGTGACGTCATTGGGCGTCATAAGCATACCACTTAAATTTTAATTTGGGGCAATGATTTTGAATGAGCCATTGTCGAATAAAAAATTTCAGATTATTGCGTAAAATGTGCGCTTTTGGGAACGCATTTTCCACCCCATGAGTCACGGACGTCAGAGCAAAAAAGTGAAAAATGGTATTCGCGTCTACAGCCCCCCTTTTTTACAGATTTTCTTCAAATTTTTTCAGACGGGACATCTTGAAATAAGGTTGAATATTTTTTCACAACCTTTAAATTCCGAAAAACCGAAGTATTGTGGGTGAAGCAAGATTCGAACTAGGGCCTTAAAACTAGAAATCAAGTTTGCAGTCAGTCCCTGACTCATAAACTCATGTTACGTCAAGACTAATACTAAGTTCTTATCATTTGCACTAATTTCGGAATATAATGTCATTGTTTTTGCATGAACATGAAATACTACCAAGGTGAATCATTACATGAAACTTCTATTTTCCTGCTTTTTTTTTCATTAACACAGCTTGCAGAAATCCTATCATTCGTTTTTTTTACGAATGACATCAGTTATTTTTATTTTATTATTTCACCTTTTTAGGTTCAAATTTAAAAAAGGGTTTCCAAAAGCCGCACAAAAAAATTTAACAAACAGAAAAATTTTTGGCCCTTTTGAATGCACTAAATTTATCTTCATATGACTCATGTGACTCACAGTTAAAAAAAGCTATCAAAAAAAGGTTCGCGCCTGCAGCCGTCAGTATTATCCGACGGCCTAATGTTTCACAGAAAATGTAAATTAGGGTTAGTGGCATCTAATGAACTTTCAAAACAAAAAGTTCG
>CM037787.1:7804005-7854005 GCA_021229015.1 Solen grandis
TATTTCTTTGTTTATTGATAGTATATTATCAGATCTACTAAAATATGAAACAAAAACAGTATGTCACCTGCCTTAGAAAAAAAAAAGAGTGTTGTAATTAATAAAGCAGGAGTTAAGGATGAAATTTCACGTATGGAAACTAAGTCTTTTTTTCAAATGAATTTTAATTATTTGTAAATGTTATGTCATTATATTGGTTAAACATCAATTTTAATGACACAAATTTAATTTAGTTACTAAATATCCATCTATTATTAATTACTCTAACATATGGCTAAACCAAAGCTTTAATTTTGAAAAATAATATACAGACCAACAGTATTTGTTTTAAATATTATTGTTTCTAATGATCAAACATTAGTTTTTTTTAATTTTATTTTGAAATTAATACTACTTAGGTATTTATCTATAAGATAAAAGCTTAAAAACAATCTGTAACCAGGTTCATTCTTTAAGAAAATACATTTAAAATTTGTGGGTGGGGAATTCACTTAGAAGTTGATAAATATTTATCTATGTAAATATGTATAGTAATGTAGACCTACCTAGTAAATCCTGTGTACATTTTACTCAGGAATAACGCGTATGCCCTGCAGATTCAGTTCCTCTAAATCATATGGTTTTTTTTGTTTAAGTGCGTAACGATAGTATTCGTGATAAATATGTACAGTGCAGTTGACAATTTCGGCACTACCTATCCTAAAACCGGTTCCTGTTTGCGGTTGATAACAGTTTTGAAAACTTTGCAGTTGAAAAAAAAGCAACCCTTGACTTTTCCATCATCTAACGTTTTTATTTAAGCAAAAACTGTTATATTTGCATCACCGATGAAAGAGTAAAATTTACTCGTGTGTTATAAAAGAAATTATCGCGGTTTATTACTTAACTACATGAGTTCTTGTTGTGAAGGAGGCAAAATTGAAAAATGGTACATGGAACAATGGAAAAATGGCATGGAACAATGGATAAATGTTACACGGCACAATGGAAAATGGATGAATACTATGTAAGGCCAAAAAATGTTCCGCTTTTGGTCTTCCGACCGATCTTTTTTTTCACGGCCGTGCCTTAAGATTTTTTTTCCGCCTTTAGAAATTTTTACTGATTTTTTTTATTTTACTTTTCGCATCAATCAGTAGGAAAATAAGACACATATCAGTACTTATACCTACACCCTTTTTTACTGGCTGGAGACAAGAAATGGAACTTTGTTTTGCCTTATATTCTTGCAATACACTTTCAAATCAACATTATTCATGTTGATAGATCCTGCAACATGAGATATTTTAATACAAATTTATTTGAGAAGAAATTAATAGACCAGTATAACCCGAAAAATAAGAAAAAAAAGAAACAATCGTTTTCCCACTATTTTCATCAGAAAGGACATGCATTAAAATTAATCACCATAACCTTTATGATAGACACGTAGATAGAAAAGAAAACATGGTCAATCTTTTCTTAGGACAATTTCGACACGGATATCATACTGCTATTTAGTAATTAATAGGGTCAAGATAGCGCTGAATCGCTCACCTGAGAAACATGCCTTCATTGCCTATAATAGTATCATGAGTCATATTGAATACAAAATCCATGAAGAAGTACAGCAAGATCATCTAAATTCCACACAGAAGCTGTACTTGCCATCCAAATTGTGAAGGTGATTGCTCTATTAAATTTATGTAAATGCATATGACCCCTGGCTCTACATAATAAAGTACGATTTTAGATTCAAATTTGAGTATCATGCTGAAGTCTCCAATAAAACCAATGGGAATATTTTGGGTATGAGTTTGAAATCATATTAAAGTACCAGTTTATTTTCGAGAACACTTGGCCTGGGTTGGGGCCAATTTTAACATTAGGGTCATGATTTGAACAGACTAACTTGAGGTCCACTAGAAAACATCTTAACTCCAGGCCATGTAGTTTCTGAGAAGACATCTTTTGAGGGTTTTCCTATATAAGACTATGTAACTTGGTTGAGGTTTACTAGGCCATGCTTCACACCAAATAATTAAACTCCAGGCCTTGTGGCTTCTAACTAGTAGATTTCCTGTCTGACCCCAGGGCCACGATGAACAAACTTGGTAGAGGTTTTTAGACCATGTTACACACCAAATATATAAACTCTATGCCTTGTGGTTTCTTACAAGAACATTTTTTTCTAGTTTTTCCCCATGTAAGTCTATGTTAAAATAAGTGACCCCTTTGGCAGATATGAACCAACTTTTTAGAGGTTCATAAGACAATGCCACATACCTAATATATAAGCTCTAGGCCTAGCGGTTTCCGAGAATAAGAGTTTTTAAGGTTTCAATTTTAAAATCTAATTAAGATCTTGTGACCCTAATATGCAATTGACCCGAACCACCTGAAGAAATTTGGTAGAGCTTCGTGCAGAAAACATCGGAGACAAGGTTCATCAATTTTGGCTCAGTGGTTTCAGAGGTGAGGTCGTTTAAAACATTTGTGGACATCAACCATTAATCCTAAAAGCTAAAATGAGCACTACATGCTCAGATGAGCTAAAATACAGTTTTCGCAAATCCAATATTAACTTTTTTCAGCAGCCATTTTTTTCATCCCATACGTTTTTGTTTTCAATTGTTTTAAACATCAAAGATCCACAATGAAATATCATTTTCAGCAATAAATGGTAAATACAATGTCTTGGACTGCAATTACCTGCAATCATACATTAAACTTTCATAAATCACAATAGTATAAAATTACAAGACACCATGTTATGCAAAGTGGGTACTACATGTATATCAATGTTTTGTCACATCGTTCTTCACCAGCTCCGGGTAGCGAATTCGTAAATTCAGCATGTGAAGTGAGCACATGCACAAAGAGTGAATGCGATCAGTCAAGTGAAACAAATGAAACAAGAGCTGTCCAAGACAACGCTCTTCACATTTCTGAGTGATGGATATATGTTAATATTTTTAGTGTTAACGTTAAAAACATATCACATAAAGTATTGAGCCTGAATCATATGGAAAGTGTCAACCCTTTGGATTTAGAACTAACGGGTATAAGAAATTTGAAAGCATAAACCTAAAATATTCCATTATTAATGAACGGAAAGAAAAAATCTAAGTACGGTACAAACATGAATTTAACATTTAAATTCCCTTTTGAAGGCTTTCCCAACTTTGAAACTGATCAAGTTATCCAACCTGTGAATATGTTAGACATTTTTTGAGGAATTGACCTTAACCAATCAAACATTTGAAAAATGAGTATAGCTGAGTAAAATTAAATGTAGGGTTACCTGTCCTTTTAAAATGGGTTCTTTTCATAGAAGCCTCAAATCTCTTAATATGAATAAAATGAAAATGAAAGTTAAGTCAATTTTGCATGTGCAGATATTAAAATACCAATAACAAGAATGTACGTGCTGTGAAATTAGAAATATATAATAAACCCACCTTTACGTTTTTACGTTACCCTTTTTTCATACGTTCTCAATAGCGAGAAACAGGTCACCAACTCCTGTAGGAGCTATCAGATCAGAATCTAATACCTGTGTCTATTGTCTGTTGCTACATTTCGTCCGTTTTGTATATACTGACAGTAGGGCATTAGACCATTTCTGTAAAAAAAATGAAACGAGTGTTTCCCAAGGTTGAGTTTCCTACTTTCAGAATTGTCGAAATTAGCGGATTGCCTACTCTTTTCCACGTATCAACGAAAAAATCAATCAATATGGATCATTTTCTGTAATATCATCAATTTTCGTTGGCATTTAATTCCTTTGATTATGTGTTTTAGGGAATTTCGTGGGAAAATTTTATTCGCGGAGTTCTGTTCTAGAAAACATTAAGTATGTGAGGAGAACAATACCCCATATTCGTGGATAAAACCCTCCACGAAATAATCGAAAATTAGTGCCCCGTGAATAAGAATGATTTAAAAGTATGTAAAATGCAACTACTTAAATTAGAAACGAGTCTATTTTGATTGATAAAAACGTGAAATCGTACATCGGATTTTTTTTTCTAAATAATAATACATGCACTCTGCTTACAGCAATCGAATTAGTTCTAGATACAGCCGTAAACATGTTGAATATCTCTCATGCAAGCTCTTAGTCTTAAATTAGATATAGCTTGGATCAGAACTCAATTTTGAATGAGTCATGTTGTTTAAAAACATGTGATAAGTATCTGCTTAACCCTTGCAATACTTTGGTCACATATGACTGGCCTTGCGACCAGTACAGACCAATATCATCATGCACATTCGTGCAGTCTGATCATGAGTGCACTGATCGCTATTCAGTCAATAAATACTTTCAGACACCACCATAAGCCACTTATGGTACAGTCCAAAAGAAAGAAAAGGCTAGTCGAATTGAGATATTTAGTATGGTGAATGTTTATGAGACCCCTCACATCCCCGGGCAGATTTTGCAGATATAGCCTTTACAAGCTACAAATTTCCTCCTAGCAGTCCAATCGTCCACACGGTCTTTCGCTTTCTTTATTTCCTTAATTGCAAAACAATAGCACAGTTGATCGTATCACTTCTTTTGTAAATGCATTTAATTTCCCCTAATTTGAATGTCATTATATCGTTACTTGAAGACTTATCATGATATTTTCAAACTAAAAATCATAATTTTCTGTTTTTGATTTTCAAGTTCTTGAAACTGTTAATTAATTCTGACCCTTATACAAAATACTTTTTTTACTCGACTATTCAAAGAATATGTGAGCTATTGTAGTCACCCTTGCTTCGTCGTCGGCGTTGGCGTTGCAGCTTTTGTTAAAGTTGTGCATGTAAGTTACTTTCAACATGATATCTTAATAAACTGAATGGTATTGACATGAACGTTTATAAATATGTTAAGGGACATCAGGCAACGAAGGTAGATAACTTTTGGTGGAATATATTACAAATAGGGCCCCTTTTCAACTTAGAAATTTTGGTTTAAGTTTTGCATGTAATAGAAAATTTGGTTAAAGTTTTACATGAAACTTCTATAAACCTTTTATCTCAATAACCATTTATGGTTTTGACTTAAACATTAACGAAATATGTTTGGGGGCATCAGACAACCAAGGTAGATAACTCTTAATGGAATATATTACAAATTATGGCCCCTTTTTCACTCAGTAATTTTGGTTTAAGTTTTGCATGAATTTCATGCTTATATATCAGTATCCAGGCATGCGATCGATTTGAAACATCTTTATCATGTTTAGGGGTATTATACTAACAAGGAAGATAACATTTGATGGAATATATTACGAATTATGGCCCCTTTTAACTTAGAAATTTTGGTTAAAGTTTTGAATGCAAGGAATTTTATGCTTATATTTCAGTAACCAGGCAGGGGTTTATTTTGAAACTTCTTAAATATGTTAAATTGTATCAAACTGTCATGGCAGATAGTTTTTTGACTGAAAATAATGCAGATTAGGGCCACTTTTTGACTAAATCTCTTTGATTAAAGTTTTGCATTCAAGCTACTATCCAGCTTATATCTCAGAAAGTGTTTATGATATTGCCTAGAAAGTTAAGGAGTGTGTTCAGGGGCACAAGAAAACCAAGGAGGAATTTTATAAAAATTATGGCCCTTTTCTAACTTGGATACTTGCTTAAAGTTTGTTTTGCATGCACAGTGTTGTTATGCTTATGTCTCAGTAACTAGGCATGGAACTGATTTTAGACTTCATGAACATATTTAGGGGTATCAGACTATCAAGCTTTATCATTTTTTATTTTTTTTATAAACAGGGTAAGTAAAGGGCAAGAATTGAAATAGACTTCATTTAATTTACCAACAAGCATTTTTAAAAGTCGAGCGTGTTGTCCCCTGACAGCTCGTGTTAGATTACCAATGCTTCTCTCTTCTCTCTCTCTCTCTTTCCTTCTCTGTCTCCCTCACTCACCGCATACCACATAGTCATTGCTTGCAAAGGCGGTAACCTGTAGTTATGTATTTTCAAATCACTCTCCAAAATAATCAGGGTTAAAGCTTTGTTAATAACTACTCATATTAAAGAGCAAATCTAATAGTTTTCATAACAGCGATATTCCAAATAGCAAATTAAATTAAAGCTTTGATAGCGCTGAAAGAACATGATGATGTCGCATTTCTTTTGCTTATGAAAGTAACTTTAATAAACAATTTCCAGGCGATGCCAATAAACACATTTTTATATAAAAACAACAACAACAACAACAAAAAAAACAAAACAAACAAACGATTTAACCTTGTGTGAACACAGTCGTTAAAAATAAAAATATTAATACGTTATTTGTATTAATGGACTGCTAACAATAAGCGTATCTCTTTTTTTCTCTTGCCTTCAGTTTATAGGATTATATGAATATGTTAAAGGAAATCTAAAACAACAAACGTTCACTATTTAGTGCATGTATTTTTTTTATTTCATTACTTTATATAGGTAGCTTGATACATTCAATATAACAAAACAATATGTATCCTGTATTGCAATTATAATAGTAAAAATGTATTGCAAAATTATGTTCTCCCGATGGGACTCGAACCCATACACCTTTTATATCGCCATTTGTACGGTGAACAGCTTAACTACTTTACCCACTGCACCATTAGGCCTTTGAAATTTTATTCATAT
Source organism: Solen grandis (assembly GCA_021229015.1). Taxonomy (NCBI): domain Eukaryota; kingdom Metazoa; phylum Mollusca; class Bivalvia; order Adapedonta; family Solenidae; genus Solen; species Solen grandis. Next base: position 7,810,626 of record CM037787.1, read on the forward strand.
ATCACTGGAAATTCCAGCCAATTATGGTTCGAAATATATTATTATTATTTCTTTTTTCATCACAGTTTATCACGGCATCGATTATGAAAACATCCAATAACTTAATGTTGGTCGAATTTTGCTATATTAAACCACAAGCATTTTTTACTGCATTTAATGAGAAACTGCATGATACTAGTTCAGAATCCCCACACAGTCTAATAAGTGCAAAAGCTTTAACTTCGGCTTCAACATTATATGCATTGTAAATGTTAAAGCTTTAGTTGAGAAAGTCCTCCTGTTTGTGTGACTGGTCTGGAATCTTCTTAAAACAGCGAGATTGTCAACACAGCCAGTAACACACTACATACAACTACCTGTGGTTCCCGTTTTCTCCATGGCAGTCATGAGTACCGGAAAATCAAATCCGCGACCATTAAGCGCAACAATGTAAACACTGGGTATTTTTTTTCTGGTCAGATGCACATATTTGATAGTCAGTCTCAACAGCCTTTCCATTGACAACTATGTTACCACTATCACTTAGATATATTCCTGTAATTCTTTGTGCATATGGTGCAATTGGGACAAGAGGCTTGGAGTACACCACAAGGTGGGACCCACTTTTTATTTCTATTGCCACAATCTGTATGATGTGAGAAAGGACAGAACCACAAACATAAAAAGTGAAAACACAAAGCAAATGACTACAATCTCACATCTGTGTTTATGCAAACTGATAGAATTTATCAAAGATACTGGTGTATATTGAAATTTTATTTCAATTTACATTTGTGCCATATCTAACTTGTTTACATTCTCCTGCTGTGCAGGAATCACTTATGACACAGGTATGTCTAAATAGTGCATTGTTTTATAAATATGCTACTTATTAACTGTATTTATTTATCTGATCTGAGGTAATACATAATTATTATTTTTACTTAGGTCAGTAGTTTCGAGGTCAAGTGTGACAAATATTTGCTTTCCATTATCCATTTTGATAGGTTGAACATTCCCTCAAGGAACAGCATCTGGTCGGTGATCAATGTCAACATCATTGGAGTGTTCTACTTCTGCAATTGATACACTTAAATGAATCTGTAATATAATAGAATTCAAAATGCTTTAATAAACTTCAAAGTAGAGATTTTATTTACATTTGTTCAAGTTATGAATCAATCATCTTTTTAATAAACATTTCACTTTTTTATTTGAACATCTTATTAGTAATATCTCGATACTGGCGTTAGTGACTACTTATTGCTTTGAATCTTGGGGTAAAAGATAAACATAAGAAATGTGTTACCAGTCCGAGAATCAAAATTAAGAGCCTTAAAATAAAAAATAATTAAGCCAGGGCTTTACTGATCAAGCTTAATGGGGACTAAACACTTTAGATGGTTCCCCTACCTAACACACTTCAAGGCTTCCATTGCTCTTTGACTAGTATTACGTTCATTTTTGAGTTCGAGTCTACGGCGTTTCACAGATGGAAGGACCTGAGACATCTATTTCTGCAAATGTCTATTTCTGCTTCTGGCACTTATCAACATAGTTGACAGTATTCTTTTCTCGTCATTGGTCTAAAAGAAAACCAGTTTCCACCTCAAATCCTAAAACAAAATGTGCATTATCAAAAAAAGAAAAAAAAAGAAAAAGAAAAAGTCATAACTGGTATATAAAAACTAAGCAATTTGAAAACTCAATAGGTTCTGGTTTCGAATTCCACTTGAGGACCTTACACTAGGCTCTTCAGTGAAAAATTAAAATTCCACTATGGACCATTTAAGCTACATTTTTTTACAAAATCAAGCTAAAATTAATCTTTAAAAACCTAAACATACCACCAATTCTTTATTCAGGGGAAATTATAATTATTCAAGCTTACATGAACCAGTTAAACTATATTCAAACATACCACAAATTCTTTCCAACTGCAGAAAATAGGCCGACCATCAACTGTTTTACAAAAATAAAATAAAAAGAAAACATGTAAAACGCAGAACCTCTGTAGTCCAGAATCTTGAAATTCCCGTCGTGATGAGACTTTGAAGCACGACGGAGACTGACCTGCTTGTTAGTATACACTCATTGCTGGCTTGAACCCAAGTCTGCATACTGACAAGTATTTGCAATAAGATGATCAAATATTTCCTGAAGTTCAACAAGAAAGTTTGAATCTTTGAGTGAAGTCTTGTAAGGAAGGCTCCTTAGCACATTAAAGTCATCTGGTGTTCGTTTAAGAACTCAAAAATTTTCATTACTGATAGAGTGGTCTCCAAACTGGTGAGGTACAAGCGCTTTCAAGTTTTGACGGAGAGCTTCCTTTTCCTCTTGATTTCTGGCTAAAGCATATTTCAAGCACCTTTCTAGATGTAAAATAATTATTTGCTCAGTATAACTCCTTTCTTGTGGTGTAGGGCATACACGTTTTTTTTCCTACGTTTTTAACAACATGATTTTTGTCATATCGCCTTTTCATTTCTATAATTCTGTCATTTCTTAGCCTTACAGTTAACGTATTAATACCATCTGCTTTCAAGTACACTTCGTCACCGAGCTGAATAACATCTGTCTCTCCACCCACTTCCCTTATGTCGAGCGGTATCTCTATGGTTCCTGATACAGTTGTGTGGTCTGACATTACAACCTGGTTTATTGCGCCGCCACAAATTGCATGTTCCACAGGTTCTTTGACTGATGACTGACTTCACAACCTTCTGACCATACTTTGCCGTGCTCATAAGGAATGTATGTGTTGTCCAAAAAGATTTAAAAATCATTTTGTTAAAGATCGGTCGGTCAGTATATTTGCTTATTTTGTTTAACAAGCTATTTACTATTATCTTAAAATAAGGTGGAAAAAAGCAAACACATATAATAAAAACATCTTAGGCTAATTAAACAGGTAAACTTTTTATGCCATGGAATCATGGGTAGTTATCCAAAATATAGTTAAGCATAAATAAATGTAGAAATAATACAAAAGCTTTCTTAATGCAATACTTACATGTTAAACTATCAAACCCCTTCTTTTGCCAAGCAGTGTCAATGACACATGACATTCTAAAGCTGGTTTTACAAGGGAACCTCTTATCAAAGCGTCTACGTCTCGTGTAGCTTGCAGGAGCATCAGATATTTTTGAGTTTCTTTCTACGTTCAACATGTCTTGGATTTTCAGTAGTTGCAGGGGCTCTAGAAGTATATTAAAAAAAATAACCAGCAATGCATTTTACATTTATAACAAAACTACCACAACCATAGCAAAGTACATGAATGAACTTTCCGTGTGCTGTCAGTCCTGAATTTTCAGTGGACCTCTGAATATCATCTTCTAGACAAAAGCTAACTTTGTCTCAATGCTTTCAGTCTTCATGTAATTTATTGTTATAAAGCAAAATAATATTTTAAATAAAAACTTTATTTTACTGCTTAATCAATTAGTTTAGAGATGGTGATTCATCAGGAAAGGGGCACGCTCAAAGCTTATCCAAAATGATCCTTCCATATTGACCCTGACTACTTAGGATTCTAGTTGTGCAACATCTCTGAAACAGAATATTGTGTCTGTGAGGAAAAAAGGAATAAAATCTGCAGAAATAAAAGGTACAAAGGGTCATGCTCAGAAAAATGTCATCATGTTATTGAGCATGACATTACCCAGTCCAGTAATGCAAGCACTTTTGAAGGTTTTATGTAGAGTAAAACTCCTTGACTGGTCATTGGACACAACAATAGGGTACTTACATGATGGTACATGAGGGTACATGAGGGATGAAGAATAATTATGAGCAAAAAACAAATCTGATAAATTCAATGTCTTTTTGGAAAACATCATGGGCTGCCTATCTTGAAGAATCAACAGCAACACTCTAAATTGTCTCACCAGCAAGAACCTCCATATTTGTTTTCAAATTCTTGCTGCAGATTGGCTTCAGGTTAAGTGTTAACAGGAAATTGTTTACACGAACCGGACCACCTTAACTGTCAATCATTGCTGGATGTAGACAGAAACATCATAAAACAGCAGTGATTTCTTTCATCGTCACAAAAGTACAAAAGTACAAGATTTGTGATTCTTTATATATTTAAATGTCTTGAGTGAGGTTCTTTAATATATATATATATATATATATATATATATATATATATATATATATATATATTAAGACTAATAGGCTTAGAAGTGTATAAAACAAATTTACAATGAAATTTGAAAAATGATAGCATTTTGATACTGTTGCAGTTCTCCTATTGAACAAACTGTTTGTTTATTTATAGGCACTATACACCTGGGATCTGCTGGTCGATGCTGCATATTTCCCCTCCACAACCACCCGAAGACTGTTATAATATAATCAGACACAAGAGGTGTAAACAGCAACGCGTAAAGCATATTTTGCACTAATTCAGAAGGACCAACTCTTGTAAGCATTTTATTTCTTTATCAATTTTAGTAGTATATACTTCATGCAAAGCGGAATGTTGTGCCTACACCCAAGTTCCAGCGAATATTTTATCAGATGTACATTTTTTTCTAATATTCGGGAAAACCTTCCGAATTCGTGAAATTTTGTTTGCAAACACGTAAAGCACGCCGCTGACAGAAAAATCATTTTATGTAGTGCACACTTGTTCGCTTCGCATGCGCTATAGCCATTAAAATTGGTGAAGAAATCAAGTACATTTTCTTTTTCGAATCGATGCAAAATATGCTTTTCGCGTTAGCTTAAAATGACGTCATATACCACGTGGTATGGCCACACTGATAAAATGCAATATGTCTGTTGATATTACCTGTATCGAGCGTGGTATTAATATCGAAACAGGACATCCTCTTTTGCGTTGGTGTCGATGTGTCTTTCCATACGACACTAAGGTTTCAAACTGACAGCCAGGGCTCTGGCACATAGTATATAAGTATCCTCCAAGCCCATTTGGAGTTCTCAAACTATATTATAGAACGTAAGGTGAACAGGTCCTAGCCTAAAGGAGTGAATGTATCTTAATTTGCTTAAAAAAACAACTAGCTCAATTATTCTCCAACCCGCTCTCCAACAACTTGGACTTACCCCATTCTTAAGGTTCGGGTGTTGATATCTGTGACAATTATCCGTTTTGCACGATTTACCATGATACAAACTTCTGAAACTGTATTTATGTTCAAACAACGCAGTCTTTGTGTGTTTAAGAGCCGCTTTGTGAATGCGAGCTTTTCGAAATACACCTTAATTGTCACGATATCTCATAATGTCAGCTACGAAAAAATTTCAAAATAACGAAAGATTAGAAATGTAATGACGTTTTGGTATTTAAAAGACGAAACTCATTTTTTTATGTTTGACTTAAACATAAAATGTACCATAAATGAAAATCATATTTACGTAATGCAATCATAATGCAATTGTACTGAAATAAACATGACCTTGTCCTTCAAAGTCGCATAAGAGAGTTACCATAAGCTATTTATCTTAAAAGCACATAAAGATAAGATTTTCAGCATTATTATACTAAATATATTGTAACTGTTTTATATTTTTTTAACTATCATATTTTTTTTCTTCGGGCCGAATATTTTTTAAAGATTTTTTTTTGTTTTTACATATGTTTCATTTAAACTTTGAATATCAAAAAGACTAAGTTAAATAGCTGTGTCTTTTAAATTTTCAAAACGTTCGATGAAAAGAAATTTGCAATAATACACTAAACCGAATAAATAGGAATGTTTTAAATTTTTGGATAATTGTCTTATAAAAACAATCAAAATTGAAATGAAAAGGACCTGCCACCTGTTTTGTTTTCGAATCGAAACCTTTTTATTCAAATTGTGTAAATTGTTCTTCAAAATGCCTTCAGTGGCATGTTTTATTGACTGAGTGTGCTTATCATGAACGAACTAACAAAGTTACATTTATGTATATATAAAAGATTTTGTTTTTAACAGAATGTGGGCACTAGTCTTGGTGACTGAGTTTTTTAGGCGCCAGCCTCGTCACCGAGAAGTACTTGAATCAATTTGGCCAATCTGCCTTTATAATTGCTGACGTTGATCTCTATGGAGCAAACACAGAGATCACATAAAAGAGGTTAAAAGTGTGTTTTACCAATATTGTCAAAACAGGTCTTGACATGATTTGGTTCCAAAAATGAGTGGTCTTATAATAGATTATAGTGAGGTGGTATTAACACCAATATGGTTTTAAAGGTATTTTCAAAGTTTAAAATAAACGAAAATATTTATTTTTTTTATTAGCCGAGAAGCATGACAAATTGTAATAAATGCAAAATAATACATGATGAATATCTTAATTTCGGTGCACAGTAACGGGACAGTTTGGAAGGGTATGTGTGTTACTTCAATAAACAACTATATTTTGTTTCATTTCCCGAACACAAATGCAAAGAATATGTATTGAATTTTACCATTACAGAGTTACCCTGGTCTGGATTCAAAATAATTTATATCTGACCATCAAACTTTCAAAGTTTGTCTGAATATAATAAATTTCCTTACGATAACTTATGTCAAGAGTCATTCTATTTAACAATAGTATCTATTTATCAAATCAACAGCACAACCCGGTAAATAATGAGCAAATTGTCCTCATGACCTTTCAATGAGCTTAGTAAGTACAGTGTATTTATTAAAAACAAGTTTCTTCGAAATCTTGATTCAATCGAAATTAATATTCTAAGATCAATCATATTTTTCATGGAAATATTAGCAACGGCTTCAAGAAAGATATTTAAGCTAGGTTATTATAATAACATTTGACAAATGCTGATATTAAATTCGAAAGTGCATAAATGCTTTCTCTCTCTCCCTCTCTTGCACACAACTCTCTCTCTCTCTCTCTCTGTCTCTGTCCCTCTCTTACCCACAACTCTCTTTATCTCTCTCTGTCTTTCCGATACGATACCATTTTCAAGACATAATCTTAAACATGTAAATTGTAACAAAACTTTTTGTTTCTATTTCAGCGATTTATTGCATTACAGATATGCTTTTTAAACTTGTTTTTTTTATAGCATATTAACTTTAGAATGCATCTCCTAAGTTTCTAAATTGATATTGATCAATATCATAACTAAAAATGGTAGAAGTGCATAAAGCAGGGATCATCCGGTTCATTGATATTTGCAAAAGTAATGTTTAGGAGGAAAAAAGGATACATATTGACACTGCTATTTGACCTACTACTTTCATATCGGAAGCCTTTTTTAATCTTAATCTTAATATTTTTGGCGGCGTTTATTGTAGCTGCACTGGCACTCTTTATTTTCAAGAAGTTTTTTGGAAAACTTGAATATCCGACATATTTGTATTAGGTTGAAATTGTGCAAATATTTAAAGTAAGGCATCGTTGAATATACTTCATGTCGATAATGTACTTTTATGCGCGAGGTCTGTGATCGGGGGCATATTTTTTTTATCTATTTATTTTTTATTTGCCCTGTTTGTTGTTTGTTTGTCAGCAACTTTAGCATTTGGTATTACTGAAAAACTATACAAGGTATCGACTTGAACCTTCATATAAGAATAGACTAGGGGAAGATCAATGACTAAGAATAATAACTATATCCGGCACAAGTTTGGAATTATCTCACCCCATTTTTTTCATTTTTAGTCGGGAGCATTTCTCATAAACTGTACAAGGTATTGGTTTGAAACTCAATACACAAATGGATTGTGAGATTGGAAATTGCAGTAACTAAGAACCATAACTCTACATGGACCAGTTGTTTAATCATCTCCCTTTATTTAATTTTACAATAAATTTCTTCCCATAGAATAACTAATTTATTATATACCTGAATACTATGAAACATCAGCATATGCACCACCACTGGTGATACTCTATCAGTCCTGTTAATTAAGATGTTTAAATAATCTGGGCGCTAGACCTTATGTCATGACGATACTTCAGTACAAAGCACACTGCTGTGAATCTGATGCAAAACACAACTTTCATTTTGCAGTAGTTTGAAATAGAGGAAAACATGTAGAGCTATTGCCATGTTCCTCTCGTCGGCGTTGTCGTCTGCGTCGGCGTTGGTTAGGGTTTTCTTTCAGATTCATTTTTCATAAGTATTAATCATAATAACTTCAAACATCGTTTTCTTATTCACTATCAAAAAATGAACCTATTTTAAAAAAGGCAGGTAACTCTCATGGCTGGTTATGTACATTGTAATGGTCAGTTTCTCAAAGAAAATCCATTCAAACTTAGATTACTTGATCACTATGAAGAAAGGTAACCATTTCAAAAGAGCAGGTTACCCTAAATATCTGTTTTGCATGGTTATGCCATTTTCTGACTTGAATAACTCTGGATTGACACAGTTTAGAACATTTTTTGAGTAAGATTTTTTCTGTTTTGGTTAAAAAACATACCTAACACTATTACGCATATTGATTACAAAATTGTAAAAAATGTTTACTATCCATTAGGAAACCCATTTTAAAAGAGTCAAGTAACCCTAAAAATTATTTTGAAACATATATGGCATTTTCGACTTAGAATTTTCTGTTTTAGTTAAGGTGTTTTCCTAAAACTATCAATTTGGAACATATTTGCTACAAACTTGGACAACTTCTTAACTATCATAAAAGGGAACCCATTTCAAAAGAGCAAGTAACTCTTAAAATTATTTAGGTATAGTTATGGCCCTTTTTCGACTAAGAGTTTTCTGTTATGGTTAAGATTTCTCTAAAATAATTGTTCAAATTAAACTTACTTTCTACAATGGAATCCATTTCATAAAGGCAGGTGACCTCAAAATTCATTTTTTTACATGGAAATGCCTATTTTTGATTTTGTTATTTTTTTTATTTTTTTTTTTATAATTAAGGTCAATTTCTTCTCAACCATCAAAAAATCATTTCAAATTTGGTATAATTGTTAACTATAAAAAAGAACCCATTTTAAAAGGGCAGGTAGCCCTACATTTAATTTTACTCAGCTATACTCATTTTTCAACTGTTTGATTGGTTAAGGTCAATACCTCAAAAAATGTCTAACATATTCACAGGTTGGATAACTTGATCAGTTTCAAAGTTGGGAAAGCTTTCAAAAGGGAATTTAAATGTTAAATTCATGTTTGTACCGTACTTAGATTTTTTCTTTACGTTCATTAATAATGGAATATTTTAGGTTTATGCTTTCCAATTTCTTATATCCGTTAAGATGTTTTCTAGTGGACCTCAAGCTAGTCTGTTCAAATCATGACCCTAATGCTAAATTTGGCCCCAACCCAGGCCAAGTGTTCACGAAAATAAAATGGTACTTTAATATGATTTCATACTCATACTCAAAATATGCCCATTGGTATTATTGGGGACTTCAGTATGATACTCAAAATTGAACCTAAAATCGTACTTTATTATGTAGAGCCAGGGATCATATGCTTTTTATAAATTTAATAGAGCAATGACCATCACAATTTGAATGATCTTGCTGTACTTCTGCATGGATTTTGTATTCAATATGACTCATGATACTATAATAGGCAGGTGAGCGATTCAGCGCCATCTTGACCCTCCGAATTACTTCATCGCAGTATGATATCCGTGTCGAAATTGTCCTAAGAAAAGTTTGACCATGTTTTCTTTTGTATCTACGTGTCTATCATAAAGGTAATGGTGATTAATTTTTATGCATGTCCTTTCTGATGAAAATAGCGGGAAAACGATTGTTTCTTTTCTTTCTTATTTTTCGGGTTATACTAGTCTATTAATTTCGTCTCAAATAAATTTGTATTAAAAATATTTCACGTTGCAGGATCTATCATCATGAATAATGTTGATTTGAAAGCGCATTACAAGAATACAAGGCAAAAAAAAAGTTCCATTTCTTGTGTTCAGCCAGAAAAAAGGGAAGGTATAGGTACTGATATATGTCTTATTTCCCCACCGAATGATGCGAAAAGTAAAATAAAAAAAATCAGTAAAGATTTCTAACGGCGGAAAAAAAATCTTAACGGACGGCCGTGAAAAAAAAAGGTCGGTCGGAAGACCTGAAGCGGAACATTTTTTGGCCTTACATTCTATTCATCCATTTTCCATTGTGCCGTGTAACATTTTTCCATTGTTCCATGTACCATTTTTCCATTTAGCATCCTTCACAACAAGAACTCATGTAGTAAAGTAATAAACCACGATATTTTCTTTTATAACGCACGACAAAATTGTACTCTATCATCAGTTATGCAAATATAACAGTTTTCGCTTAAATAAAAACGTTAGATAATGGAAAAGTCAAGGGTTGCTTTTTTTTTCAAAACAGTTACCAACCGCAAATAAGAACCGGTGTTAGGATAGATAGTGCCGTAATTGTCTACTTCACTGTATATATTTATCACGACTACTATCGTTTCGCACTATAAAAAAGAACCCATTTTAAAAGGGCAGGTAGCCCTACATTTAATTATACTAAGCTATACTCATTTTTCAACTGTTTGATTGGTTAAGGTCAATACCTCAAAAAATGTCTAACATATTCACAGGTTGGATAACTTGATCAGTTTCAAAGTTGGGAAAGCTTTCAAAAGGGAATTTAAATGTTAAATTCATTTTTGTACCGTACTTAGATTTTTTCTTTACGTTCATCAATAATGGAATATTTTAGGTTTATGCTTTCCAATTTCTTATATCCGTTAGTTCTAAATCCAAAGGGTTGAAACTACCTATAAGTTTCAGGCTCAATACTTTATGTTATATGTTTTTAACATTAACACTAAAAATATTAACATATATCTATCACTAAGAAAAGTGAAGAGCGCTGTCTTGGAGAGTTCTTGTTTCATTTGTTTCACTTGACTGATCATATTCACTCTTTATGCATGTGCTTACTTCACATGCTGAAATTACGAATTCTCTACCCGGAACTGGTGAAGAACGATGTGACAAAACATTGATATACATTTAGTACCCACTTTGCATAACATGGTGTCTTGTAATTTTATACTATTGTGATTTATGATGATTTAATGTATGATTGCAGGTAATTGCAGTCCATGGCATTATATTTATAACCATTTATTGCTGAAGACGATTTTTCATTGTGGATTTTTGATGATTTAAACAATTGAAAACAAAAACGTATGGGATGAAAAAATAGCAGCTGAAAAAAAAGTTAATGTTGGATTTGCGAAAACTGTATTTAAGCTCATCTGAGCATGTAGTGTTCATTTGAGCTTTTAGGATTAATGGTTGTTGTCCACAAATAATTTAAACGACATCACCTCTGAAACCACTGAGCCAAATTTGATTTACCTTGTTTCTGATGTTTTCTGCACGAAGCTCTACCAAATTTCTTCAGGTGGTTCGGGTCAATTGCATATCAGGGTCATAAGATCTTAATTAGATTTTAAAATTGAAATCTTATAAACTCTTATCTTCGGAAACCGCTAGGCCTAGAGCTTATATATTAGGTATGTGGCATTGTCTTATGAACCTCTACAAAGATGGTTCATATCTGCCAAAGGGGTCACTTGCATGGGAAAAAAACTAGAAAAAAAATGTTCTTGTAAGAAACCAAAAGGCATAGAGTTTATAGTTTTGCTCTGTAACATGGTCTAAAAACCTCTATCAAGTTTATAATTTATAGTAGTTTTATGGGCATAACAGGAAATCTACTAACTAGAAGCCACAAGTCCTGGAGTTTAGATATTGTTGTGAAGCATAGCCTAGTAAACCTCAACCAAGTTACATAGTCTTATATAGGAAAACCCTCAAAAGATGTCTTCTCAGAAACCACATGGCCTGGAGTTAAGATGTTTTCTAGTGGACCTCAAGCTAGTCTGTTCAAATCATGACCCTAATGCTAAATTTGGCCCCAACCCAGGCCAAGTGTTCACGAAAATAAAATGGTACTTTAATATGATTTCATACTCATACTCAAAATATGCCCATTGGTATTATTGGGGACTTCAGTATGATACTCAAAATTGAACCTAAAATCGTACTTTATTATGTAGAGCCAGGGATCATATGCTTTTTATAAATTTAATAGAGCAATGACCTTCACAATTTGAATGATCTTGCTGTACTTCTGCATGGATTTTGTATTCAATATGACTCATGATACTATAATAGGCAGGTGAGCGATTCAGCGCCATCTTGACCCTCCGAATTACTTCATCGCAGTATGATATCCGTGTCGAAATTGTCCTAAGAAAAGTTTGACCATGTTTTCTTTTGTATCTACGTGTCTATCATAAAGGTAATGGTGATTAATTTTAATGCATGTCCTTTCTGATGAAAATAGCGGGAAAACGATTGTTTCTTTTCTTTCTTATTTTTCGGGTTATACTAGTCTATTAATTTCGTCTCAAATAAATGTGTATTAAAAATATCTCACGTTGCAGGATCTATCATCATGAATAATGTTGATTTGAAAGCGCATTAAAAGAATACAAGGCAAAAAAAAGTTCCATTTCTTGTTTTCAGCCAGAAAAAAGGGAAGGTATAGGTACTGATATGTCTTATTTCCCCACCGAATGATGCGAAAAGTAAAATAAAAAAAAATCAGTAAAGATTTCTAACGGCGGAAAAAAAATCTTAACGGACGGCCGTGAAAAAAAAAGGTCGGTCGGAAGACCTGAAGCGGAACATTTTTTGGCCTTACATTCTATTCATCCATTTTCCATTGTGCCGTGTAACATTTTTCCATTGTTCCATGTACCATTTTTCCATTTTGCATCCTTCACAACAAGAACTCATGTAGTAAAGTAATAAACCACGATATTTTCTTTTATAACGCACGACAAAATTGTACTCTATCATCAGTTATGCAAATATAACAGTTTTCGCTTAAATAAAAACGTTAGATAATGGAAAAGTCAAGGGTTGCTTTTTTTTCAAAACAGTTACCAACCGCAAATAAGAACCGGTGTTAGGATAGATAGTGCCGTAATTGTCTACTTCACTGTATATATTTATCACGACTACTATCGTTTCGCACTTAAAAGAAAAAAAAGTATGATTAAGAGGAACTGAATCAGCAAGGCCCACGCGTTATTCCTGAGTAAAATGTACATGGGATTTCCTAGGTAGGTCTACATGACTATACATATTTACATAGATAAATATTTATCAACCTCTAAGTGAATTCCCAAACCCACAAATTTTAAATGTGTTTTCTTAAAGAATGAACCTGGTTACAGATTGTTTTTAAGCTTTTATCTTATAGATAAATACCTAAGTAGTATTTATTTCAAAATAAAAAAAACCTAATGATTGATCATTAGAAACAATGAAATTTAAAACAAATACTGTTGGTCTAAATATTATTTTTCAAAATTAAAGCTTTGGTTTAGCCATATGTTAAAGTAATTAATAATAGATGGATATTTAGTAACTCCTAAATTAATTTTGTGTCATTAAAATTGATGTTTAACCAATATAATGACATAACATTTACAAATAATCAAAATCCATTTGAAAAATAAACTTAGTTTCAATACGTGAAATTTCATCCTAAACTCCTGCTATATTAATTACAACACTCATATTTTTTCTAAGGCAAGTGACATACTGTTTTTGTTTCATATTTTAGTAGATCTGATAATAAACTATCAATAAACAAAGAAATATATGAAGAAATTGTATTGATCGAATCTAATAACCGTGAGGTAAAAGTTCTTTATGTTTGAAAAACGTAGAAAATATAAATGACGAAACATTGCTGATAATATACCGTTTATAACAATTACTAAATACGTGTGCGTAATCAGAATATGATTATATTGCTTGATAAAATAAACAATATACAATATATGTGAGACAACGTGACATATCATGTAAATCAAATTATTAACCATGCTTGAAATTTACAGAAAAGCAAACAGGCAAGGGGCTAAAACAGATTATGTACAAGCAATGGTAGTATTTGTTTTTACGATAAATGATGTTGTTGTTTGACTTTTATCTCAATTTGCAAATGGGAATAATAAATATCAAAATAAACTAAACATGCATGTCTAAATATTTCTTCGGTCTAGATAGTTATTTAGATATTTTCTTCATGCATTGTGTATTTGAATAGTTGGTGTTATATTCTCCCATAATGTTTGGAAATTCAAGTTACAAACTCTCTATTTCATTATTTCATTATGCCTATACTCTCTCTCTCTCTCTCTCCTCTCTTTCTCTCTATTTTTTTCTGTTACTGGGTCGTCTAGATAGCTATTAGTTTAGTTATTTTTCTCCATGTAGTTTGTATATTTGTTTATTGGTGTTATAATCTTCCATAACGTTGTCATTTTGTCTGTCGGTTTCATTATACCTGTACTCTCTCTCTTTCTCTCTCTCTTTGTCTGTCTGTCTCTCTCTCTCTTCGTTACTGAGTAGCCTTGAACTATTTGCATTAACCTCATGTGCTCAGACGTTAAATGCTCTTAAATGTCAGGGTTCGTTTGAGGTAAAATTCTCCAATGTATTTTTAAATAGGATACGCCATGAAAATGTTACAGTTTACACATATATGTACAGCATCTATTTCAAGTGCTTTGTGAAAATGTTGCATACTGTGAAATAATTAATATTAGCGAGATACTCATTTTTGTCGATTTCGTGGATGATTATATGCACGAATATTAATCCCCATGAAAGTTGTCTAGATACATACTAAAAGAAATTTAATGTCAGCAAAATTCAATGATTGTGAACTATTTGCATTTGTTCTCGACATTTTGCAAAAGTAAGTAAAATACATATAAAGTAAATTCTATTTATGCAAGTAGTACTCACATGAACAAGATTGCATATATGCAATTAAATACATCAGTATGCAAATTGCATCATGTGCACGGGGATTTAATATGATTCATCGCCTAAAAGTATCCATGCTAGGTACTTGAAAATTCATGAGAAATTCAATAGGAACATACTAGGTCACTCAGCGATATTGCCTTATAAGGAAACTATCTGCAGAACAAAGAGTGCACAACGGACCACTTAAGATGCTGACCTCAGCAGTGTCTACGTGACTATTATCAGCGGGTTTCACCAGCGATATGATAAACATTAGTGATAGCAAATATCAGTTTCGGTTCATATTTAAGTCTTTCCCGGCTGGTCTTGATAATTTTATTATAGAAGATGAAGGTTTCATAATGCTATTACAATTTTACCACGATTTATATATCTTAAAGATGCTTATTACCATTTCAAAATCCATATTACAATCTTGAAATTGTTACTTAAACGTTTCACCTTTAACGATATAGTTTTGTCTGCCATGTTTACGTTAAAAATGAATATTTCGAGTTAACAGTCGTATGTTACAAATGGTTAAATGTAGGTTCTATATTGTAGTTTTCAATTTCTTATGTTTTAATTTTGATTTTCATTTAAGATTGAAAACACATGTTTAATTCGGAAAGTTTATCCACATATCGATCAGGTGTCAGAGCTTTTTTAAGCAAATGGACTGAGGTTCTATACAGCCTTTGTCTCTCCAAGAGTCGTATTGTGCATTTGCAATATTCGGAAGGAAATTTCAGCCCGTCTGAGATTTTCATCTGGGCTCAGATTTCCAACATCTTGTATATGCGTAATATCACACGTATATATGGCAGAGACGGGTACCGGCTGCAGAGTTAGAGCGTTCGCCCCGGAATCGGGAGGTCGTGGTTTCGATTCCCGGCCGCGACATGCCAAAGTCGTAAAAAATGGTAGGGTATAGCTCAGCATACAAGGGCAGTTCAGCTCAGGCTGGCCCGGAGTATATGGTATCATTTCACATGTCTTTGGCCTGATACTGCAGTGTGGGAGCACTATATCTGTCTCAAGTACACTAAGTATCAAAATGACTTAAATACTGCCGGTGGGACTTTAACCTCAAACAAACAGAATCGATGGAAACATAAGTCTGTCTACTGGGTCTACATTTTGACCCGGGCTCTGATTTCCAACCCGAAGTATATCTTAGCTATGCATAGTAGTGATCGAAAAGCTATGACGTGAGTGGGCTGAGATTTATACACAGACTTAGATTTGCAACAAGTTTGTACGAGTAATATCCAAAGTAATCATGGTAGAGATGGAAAGATTGTCAGTCAGTCTACATCCACCCAGGCTTAGATATACGAGGATTATCACATTTATTTATGACTGGTCTGATAGAAACATCAGTCCATCTATCAGAAGGCTTAGAAATACAGTTTTGATGAAAATCGTTAAACAAATAACGACTGTAGACCGCTTACAAAAATTGTAAGACGACGTCAAGTTTGACGTCAAAACACGTCATAGGGATATGGAAGTCATTGAAGTGAAAATGTGTAATGTGAAGTAATGTGAAGCATATACTATTAAATTTTCAAGGTGCTCGGACGTTTGCAACATATAGAAGTTAACATGTAGAAATTAGAAATTATTTTTCACCTTATGACGTTATTTAACGTTAAATGACGTACATCTTCACAGAATAAAAAGCACTCACGGAGGCTTATATTCTGTCAAAAAAAAAACAAAAAAAAAACAAGCTCCTTAACTTATCTGAAAGCGATTTTATAGGTATTTGAAATTTGACGTCAATGGTTCGAATCTCGGATTTGCCATAAAACATTTGCCTTTTCGAATATGGAAAAACAAACACCGGGAAGCACAACTAGAACGTAACATTCATATTCTGTGGAAATTTGATAGAAATCGATCAAAAAGTAATGGCTGTAGACCGCGTACAAACTTTTGTAGACAACGTAAAATGTGACGTCATATGACGTCATATGCATATGAAATCATTGAAATCAAAATTTCAGCATAGAAAGCATATGCCATTGAATTTTCATGGTCCTGGGACTCTTGCAACATATAGAAATTAAGGCATAGAAAAGAAGACAAAAATTAAGATTAAAAAATAGTACAAATCCAATAGGACTTTCTACCTGTAGGCAGGAAGTCCTAATTAGATTTCGGTTGCACGGAATTAGGTATCTAGGGTGTAACCTATACATTCTTTGAAAATTTTCGAAATTTCATTAATTTATAATGTTTGCAAAGCGATTATAAACTTTTTTGATCTGACGTCTATTCTCACGTCATATGAACATGAATATCATTACATATGAAAATTCAGCATAATTTATGCCATATTTTATTTTGTAATTCTGGACCATTCGGATCACATTGAATTTATTGCACCAGGAATGAAGACATGATATAATCCCATTACGTCAAATGACGTCTGGCCTATAAAAATCTTAACAAATCCCTTTAAATTGCAACATGTGTGAATTTAAGCTTTTTATCTCGTATGGAGTATCTAGAATACTAAACTTAATTTCAAGGTCATATTATCGAAACTTTGTTTCACTACAGATCCTCGGCCTTTTCAATACTTTGAAAACGAAAGTTAGGATGCACAACAAAAGCCTTAAACATTTATTGAAATTTACTTCAATATCAATTCGATTCATACCGATATCGATTCAAAAATAAATTTTGCAGAGCGTTAAAAAACGTTTTAACTGACGTCAAATATTGCGTCTTATGACGTCCTATAAATTTGAAAATCATTGCATTCGAAATTATTTGCCATACAATTTTCATTGTTCTGGGCCATTGCCAATTACATTTTCCGAATATGTTTAAAATTATGTAAAAGTGAAAGTAAGGTATTTTCCGAAAATGTTTTATTTACAGTGTAACAATACCACGTGACCTTTGCGTCATTAGGTCATCAAAACTAAGACAAAACTGCCAACCTTTTTTTAAATCCTTTTGACGTCATATGACGTCAAATGACGTTCGTCCTCATAGAATAGACAGTGGTCTTGAAGACTAATATTGAGTCCAAATACCAGCTTCCTAACTCATCTGGAAACGATTTTATACGTATTTGAAATTTGCCGTCAATGATTCGAATCATGGATTCGCCATAGAACCTTTGCTTTTTCGAATTTTGAAAACCGGACACCGGAATACACAACTAGAGAGTTACATATACACTTTGTGAAATTTCGATGAAAATTGGTCAAAAAAATAATAGCTCTAGACGGCGTAAATCATTTTTGTCCTCACGTCAAATCTGACAATATGTGACGTCACATGAATATGAAATACAATGCATTCCAAATGACATGGTTTGCTGTATATGCCATTAAATTTCCATCGTCCTTGGAACTTAACAACAATTTAAATTAATGCGTAGATATCAGAAATTCTTTTTGACCTTATAACATCATATGACGTTAAATGACGTTCATCTTCCCATAATGTATAGCAAACTTAAAGACTTATAATCTGCCTAAATATCAGCTTTTTAACTCATCTAGAAGCGATTTTATACGTATTTGAAAATTGACCTCAATGGTTTGAATCTTGGATTCGCCATAGAACCATTGTCTTTTCGAATTTTGAAATACGGACACCGGATGCACAACTTGACCATAACACTCACATTCTGTGAAATTTTGATAAAATTTGTCCAGAAATAATGCCTGTAGACAGCGTACAAATATTTAAAACGACGTCAAGTTTGACGTCAAAACACGTCATAGGCAAATGAAAATCATTGATATGCAATATTTTCTATGTGAAGCATATGCTTTCAATTATCAAGTAGCTCGGACTTTTGGAACATATAAAACTTAACACGTAGAAATAAGAAATTATTGTTCAACTCATGACGTCATATGTTGTTAGATGACGTTTATTTTTATAGAATGTAAAACACATTTAGCGACTTATATTCTGTCAAAAAATTAGCTCCCTAACTCTCTTGAACTCTTACTCTCTCTGTTATAGGTATTTGAAATTTAACGTTAATGGTTTGAATCTTGAATTGGCCCTAAAACCATAACTATTTCAAATTTGGAAAAACGGACACCGGGCTGTACATCAAGAGCGTAACATACACATTCTGTGAAATTTTGATGAAAATCGGTCCAGAAATAATGGCTGTAGACCTCATCCAAAATTTTCGAAACAACGTCAAGTGTGACGTCATATGACGTCATTGACATATGAATATCATTGAAATCAAAACTTCAGCATCTAAAGTATATGCGATTAAATTGTCATTATCCCTGGACCATTGCAACATCCAGAAATTAACGCGTAGAAAAGAGGAAAAATAGTATAATAAGAAGAATTATATAAAAAAACAGTACTAACCCAATAGGGCTTTCTGCCTGTAGGCAGAAAGTCCTAATAAAAAGAATAAACATAACAAACCCTATACATTTTCGGCATATTGCGGAAAGCCGAAATAATAAAAATAAACATAACACACTCTATACGTTTTCCGCAGGTTACAGAAAGCCGTAATAAACGACACAACGCGTGTAGTTAGGGACACGAAACTAGAACAGGGACCGACACTACAAAAGGGACAACGGCTGGTCAGTCATCTACGTACACTGTACTCCAAGGATTAATCCCAGTGGGATATTTTGGTTTTAAAAAGTATCAGTGTGTGCGTTTGGGGATGTGGATAAATTCAAGTCGAGAAAAATATGCAGAAATGGGATGAAAATCATACGAGAAGATAAATAAATTATCAAAGATCCATATCACGTCTTCGTTTCCCGCATCAACCAATTTGTATCCGCCTATTGGTACAATCTTAAATCAAATTCTTAATAAATCTAAATGATCAAAAATCGCGCTATTGTCTTCATATCTTGTCCTCCGTATCGACCCAGCTGTATCCGCGATTGGTATAATCGTAAAACGTATCAGCATTGTCAAAATGTGATTTCATCGAATTGAAAAACTTCGATCATATCGATATCCGTGATCAATACTTGTGGTTTATACTCTAATAAGTTATTACCTTGATTTTAATTTACAATTTTGTTATTATTGATTATTCTATTTTAATTATTGTAATAGTATCATTATTATTCGAAACTGCTTAGTGTTTCATTGCAGTGTGAAGTACGCTGAAAGCCCTGAAGTTGTGTGTTTCTCAAAGAAATTAGGTTTTGACTAGCTGCAGCTTAATGAAAACTTCGAGTAACTTTAGTTTATGCTGTACTCAGTCCTGAGAATTAATTATCTTTCATACTTGAGTTCATTTAATAAAGTTCAATTCCGAGAGGTTTAAATTGAAAAGTATGCATCTCCAAGATAAAAAATAAATAAAGGGTCAGAAAAAATATATTCCAAAGACGCAAATTACGGAGTAATGTATAATAAAACAAATAAATGGAAATACTTCAGCGAAAGGACCAATTGAAGTCAAAGTTCTTGTAAAATGCACTTATATTGCATACCTTGTACCCATATTTCTGATGCCTCAAAAAACTTATAAAGTGTTATGTTCCATCTAAAATGTCTGGAAATCCTCAAGTCGTTGGTTAAAACCACGGTTAAAACAAAAAATGTACAGTCATTGCATCCGTGCTTTTAGCTTTAAGGTTCATTAGGTCTCGTGGGGTTAATAATCTTATACTCATCCCCACTCATATGTTCAATTACTTTGAGAAATCACGTGGATTTAGAAGCTAGTGTTTGCAATGCAATACTTTATATTGCTTTCCCAACAGTTCTTTGGGGATGGATCAGTACTGTACGCCTGGGTTGGCCTTAAAAGGACCTCGTCCTAGCGTAACTGTAACTCCCGAATCCGTTCTTTACCACTGTCTGATCAATTCTTATAATTTACAGAGAAAACGGCACTGACTCGAAACCACCCATCCATACCGCATGTTAAGTAATATTTTGGGAAGAATTTCAATTTTTTCTTTTTAGTTTAACATTTGATTGTTTCGCAATCGATAGCAGTAGGTCTGAGTGTGTTTCAGTACAATTGTGATATATCAGATTTGTACAAGTCTACGTGCATTTTGATTACTTATTATCACAATCGTATGTCTACAAGTCAAGCAATAAACATCTACATACTGAAATAGAAAAAACAACAACATAGAAGTACATACTCATACAAAGATTTTAATGTATCATGAGTTAAAAATTCTAAATATGTTCAGCTGAATAATATGGTAAATTTAAGAGCCGTTCTCTTATATGTCTATACAATTATTTAACAATTACTTTTTAGTATAAGATTTGACATGAGTTTTCATATCATATGAACTTCATGAAAATGCTATTCAGCGATCTTCTGGCAAGATTAGTAACACTTTCATGAACGAGATTAGTAAACTGCAGCTCACGATAGATTCATTTTTATCATATGATCTTAAATCAGTAAACTCCAGAACAACAGAAGAAAATAAGTAGAAATTTTGATGCTAAAGCATCAAGTCACTGGAGACGAAGTATAGTTTTTCAGTTTTAAGTTACAATTTGAAGGACTATCTGAATAAGAGTATTGACCCTTGATGAGAATATATCCCTTCTGATAGTGAACAAGTATGTGACGATTGATGACAGACGGTTTAATAATAAAGAAGTTATGGCCATGGTTAAAGTTTAACGCCATTTTTTTTTCAAAGGGAGATAAATTTGGTCAAAATAGACCTAAGAGTTATGGCCCCTGATGGAAATGTAGACCTTATGATATTGAACAAAAATGTGAAGTTTGAAGTCAGAAGATTTAAGGTTTAGAAGTAATTGCCGAGGTTTTTCACGACGACTACGCTGCCAACGACGACGACGACACCAGAGTGATGCCAAAAAACAATACGACTTTTATCTTTGACAAAACAGATGTGCTTAAATATCTTTAGTTTTTTAGATATAAAGGTTGGTGGTGTGACAAAACTTAACTATTTCCTGTTTTTAATTCAGCCTCAGTCATTCTAACATTTGGTGAGCAATGAAATCAAAGCGCATATAGCGCTAAGAGATCAGGGTTTTAAAATATGATGACGTCACGCAATTTTTTTATCAACGAGAATCAAATTTTCCCAAGGTTTTAAAACCTGTTTTTTTCCTTGCATGAGCACGCTCGTTACAAGAAAAGATGAACACACCATTTGTCTCAATAGGCTGCTAACAATAAGCACATCGTCACTCTTACTCTTCCTTTATGCCTACAATTTATAAGATTTTATATACGTTTATATCAACATATGGAAGCAAATCTAAACCAACAAACTTTCGGTTATATCAAACTATATTAAAATAAGTACTGACAAAGATTTAAAGGTTTATTTTGAATTCTAACCACGTTTGATTGCGGTACTTTCGTTTGTATACGCACCGATTCAAGTTTATATCCAGTGCATACCAGATTGTTTATCATAACGATACACAATTAGCTGTTTGTATATTGAAGTAACTTTAATTGCTGTACACGTGTGATATTGAAGTAACTTTAATTGCTGTACACGTGTGATATTGAAGTAACTTTAAGTGCTGTACACGTGTGATATTGAAGTAACTTTAAGTGCTGTACACGTGTGATATTGAAGTAACTTTAAGTGCTGTACGCGTATGATATTGAAGTAACTTTAAGTGCTGTACACGTGTGATATTGAAGTTACTTTAAGTGCTGTACGCGTGTGATATTGACGTAACTTTAAATGCTGTACACGTGTGATATTGATATAACTTTAAGTGCTGTACACGTGTGATATTGAAGTAACTTTAAGTGCTGTACTAGTGTGATAGGCTGTCGCGTGTGATATTGAATTAACTTTAAGTGCTGTACACGTGTGATATTGAAGTAACTTTAAGTGCTGTATGCGTGTGATATTGAAATAACTTTATGTGCTGTACACGTGTGATATTGAAGTAACTTTAAGTGATGTATGCGTCTGATATTGAAGTAACTTTAAGTGATGTACGCGTGTGATATTGAAGTAACTTTAAGTGCTGTACGCGTGTGATATTGAAGATTTTCACTATGTTATGCGCAGAGTAATATTTATTATTGTACATAAAACATCCATAGAGATTTGATATCGACCTGCATGGTTTACGATGTATGTAAACAAAAATACATTTATGTTAAAATTAAAATCAGCACGTTCACAGATAGTCATTGAGTAAGAATTTAATTTTTAACTATATGTATAACCTCAATCAATACCCATCTACAGACGTAGTGTCACCCAATGCAACCATCCGTGATCGTAAACAAATGGTTGGTTTCCCCTTTATGGACTGATAAAGCCTAGACTCATTCACTTTTCCCTCATGCGCAAACTTCATAGGATGAACTTGCTGAAGATGCCATTTTGAGGAACGTGTCCTTCGGGAATATTGTACAAGTATTCTAAATTTAACCGATCGCATTTGCGTTTACAAATTAGCGGTTTCCTATGCAATATGACCTACACGTTTCGAGTGGTGACTAAGACTTCGCTAACATTAACGAGGGAGAGTAGAAAGTATTATCTTAATTGTCTACCGATCATCTCTGAACGAGCAGCTTTAAAGCTGCGCATTTCCGGACAATATTTATGTAAACTAAACCGAGGGTCTGTAGGTGGGGCGAAACAATATTATCACTAGAAGTCGTTTGTTTATGAAACGCACGAAGCGGCTTTCTGTTTGCTTATTTCAAAGGTATTGAATATAAAAGGTAATACAAAGAAGAGGAATATTGATGCATAATGATGTAAAATTTAATACGTAAATCATTATTATCATAAATATATACTGATGTTCAAAAATAAGCTTTTTTTTTCTTTTCTTTTTTTTTCTTTTTTATCTTCTTAAGAAGATATCAAGAATCATAAATATTGATCTTATTTGATTACACAATCGTTTACTATCATGCATTAAAACAAGAGGACATTTTAAGATAATACTATCCTCAAGATTTTTTTCTTACGTTATTCAATAGATCTGAAATGTTTTTTATTCTTTATTTGATATCTATTTCTTCGTTAGCATATGACTTAACAAATAATCATTGCAATTTGATCCACATAATTGAAATTGTAAAAAAGAAAATACTTTGAAATCCATAACTTTCAACAATAAATTGATTGAGTTTTACATTTGCAAAAATAGATGGAAACAAAGGCAGAGGTGTTAGCAAAATCATGAAAATAATTTCTTATTTCTATGTTATTAAGGTTATAGACGTCTTGAAACTTTCAACAATTAATTTGCTTAATATATTTGATTATTTTTACAGATTTAGAAAAAGAAACCGTTAAACCTTGAGAAAACATAAAAAAATCGATAGGTAGAATTACATGTATTTGTCATTTTCTTCAGGTTTGCGGAAAGCCGTGATAACAAATACAATAAGATATCCGTAGAGGTTTTCTGGCACTAGTATAATTAAACTAATTCATCGTAAATGCGACTCATTTACTCTAAAATGTATCACAATTCACTATTCAACACAGGCACTCATTCCTGCAAAAGAGCAATCGGATCTTGCTCAACAACACAATGACCACATTCATTTCTTTCTTCAAATTAATAGATTTCCATGAGTTAGCCCTTTTACGAAAAACATGAATAAGTCATGTTTGATAACGTAATAACTTGAAATTTTCTGGACTTTTTGCGCATGTTAAGGTACGGCAATATTACTTATCTAAAGTTAATATATCCAGTCTTTTGATCTTTTTTAATATATTTGCTTACAAATCAATGTTGCCACAAACAAGAGACACAACATAAATTCCTTAAGGTCTGCTTAAAAATGGCATCAATACTCATGACGCTGGAGCGCGAATACATATTGAAATGAATTATTTTTATATTTCAACGACGTCAAAGTCAAGTGACTAAAGAAAAATATCCTTTTTGCAAGGACATGTTCAGCTAACGTTCTATTAATCCAGAAAAAAATATCTTCGAGAATGCGAACAGGTTTGTTTTCACATTTTCAAGTAGGCATTCAATCAAACATGAATAACTGCCATGTTTGATGACGTAATCACTAGAAGTTTTCAAGACCTTAGGAAGATACTAAGTTTCGACATTTTTGAAAAATTTAAGTCCATTAGTCTAATTGGCGAATTTATATATTTTTTAAAAATAATTCTTGCTTCAGTATCCATGACGTCATAACCACCTGACACAACAAACATTTCTTGCAGTATGCATCACTACAAATTTAACTCTATCAATTCTAAAGATTTAATTGAGATTGGCTCAAAATCCATGATACCAGAGCGAGAAATATCTTTAAAAGGAAATGCTTTTTGTCTTTTTAATGACGTCGTAATCACGTGAGTTAAGAGAAAATCATTCAGAAAATAGAATGTAAACTACTAAGCCGATATGCTGTGCAATTTTCATGCTTCTAACTCTGAAACTCGGTATTGCCATGAAATCTTAATATTTTCGAATTTTTAAATTTAATTGCAAAGGTGTACATCAACATCCTAAAATACATCTTCTGTAAAATCTCAAGATAATCGGACCAAAAGTGAAGGCTCTAAAGCGCGAACAAACTTTTGAAGCTGACGTCAAATCTGACGTCATATGACGTCATATAAAATTGAAAATGATTGAATGTATAAAAAGATACATTTGTATCGCTGTAATTTCAATTTTATTAAAATTGACTCAAAATGTATGATGCCAGAGCGAGAGAATTTTATTGAAAAAATAGGATTTTGTCATTTAAAGGACATCATAATTACGTGACATAAGAGTAAATCTTTCAAAGAAAAGAAAGTTGACCTCTGGGCGAAAAGGCTGTTCAATATTCATGTTTTAACTCATCAGTAGCCTTTGTAATATTAAATAATAGTTTTAGGACCAAAGTTCGAAACTCGGTTTTGCCATAAATTCTTAAATTTTCGAATTTGAACATTTGAAAGACAGGGTGAACATCTAAATCATAACATACATCTTCTTTGAAAATAACCAGATAAAACAACAGAAAATAAAGACTCTGGAGCGCGAACAATCTTTTGAAGCTGACGTCAAATCTGACGTCATTTGACGTCATTGAAAATTATTGAATTCAGTAATTTGAGCATTTTTGTCGAGGCAATTTAATTTTCCTGTTGCTCAGACACTGGAAACTTATTGAAATTTACTCTTGGATTTGGTTGGAAGAAAAGGAATACTTATAATAATAATAATAACTAGATTTCGTTTGCATGGCAAACGATAGGACTTTCTGCAAACCGTTTAAAACTCAATAAAACTGAACATTATAAACATATAAACCTTTTGATCTGACGTCTATTCTGATGTCATTTGGATGTGAATATCATTGCATATGAAAATTCAGCATATCCAATATATTCCATATTTTTTTTTTTTGTAATTCTGGACCATTGGGATCACACTGAATTTATAATTTGCACCAGAATTGAAAACATATAATAACCACATGGTTTCAAATGACGTACGGCCTATGAATATCGAAAAAAAACTTTAAATGTACAATATGTATGAATTTTAGCTTTTTATCTCACATGGAGTCTCTGAAATACTAAACTTAATTTCGAGGTCATCTTTTCTAAACATGGTTTCACCACAGAACCTCGGTCTTTTCAATATTTTCAAAACAAAAGTGAGGATGCACAACAAAAGCCAAACTTTTACCTTCTTTGAATTTACTAGAAAATCCATTCCAAAGTAAATTCAATAATAGAATACAAACGTTTTAGCTGACGTCAAATCTAGCGTCTATGACGTCATATGACATGCTATGAATTTGAAAATCATTGCATTCAAAAACATGGTCTGAAATATTTGCCATACAATTTTCATTTTCCTGAGCCATTGCCAATTAGATTTTCCGAAATGAAAGTAGGGTATTTTCTATTTTCCGAAAATGCTTAACTTACAGTGTAGCAATACCACGTGACAAGGACATCAAAACCAAGAAAAAATGTCAATTTTTGTCCCCACTTGAACAAAGAAAATTACCCGTAAGTAGTATAGGTTAATTCATAGTTGCATTTAACTACACAATATACCCTGTCAGCAGAAGTAATCGGGCTAATATAGCACTGATATCGGCTCCTATGTCTGCACTGAGGGTGATTAATACCCCCGTAAAATACGTTGAAACGGGAGAAACCAGACTCCATGCGGAGCATAGATAAGAACCTGTATGCATAGCATATTATTTATTACAGTAATCAATAAGTAAGTAAAGTCATTTTTAAAGTGGATAGAGAATCAGTTATGGTTGTTTGGCATAGCAGTATAAAATGTAGAGTTACAGTTCTTGGACATTGCACTTCTCCTAGTCGTCATCTGTTTACACTTTAAGTTTAAAGTAAATACCATGTATATTGTTCAAGTTAATTTCGGGACAAGAAAATAAGCTATTTAACATTGGGAGATATTTAAAAAAATGGTACCAGGTAGAGCAACATTTCTTGAACACTTCACATTTCCTAGTTGCCATCAGAGTATGTAACCATTTTAAATTTCAAGTCAATACATTGTATAATATTTGAGTTATGTTCCGGAAAAGAAAAACAAAATTAACCGAAGGGAGATAATGAAAAAATGAACCAGGGCAATAACTCTGACATCCTTGAGACAACTCAATTAAAATTTATGACATGCACCTCTCCACCTGATTATCAATTCACACACAAAATTTAAACCAAGTAGGTTAAAAAATGTAGTTCAGATCACAAGATATTTAAGGTTGAATCAGGGGCAATAACTCCATAATCCTTGCGGAAATGAAGAGAAACTTGCGTCTTGCACATCTACTGCTAATGATGAAAATTTTTGCAAGGTGAATCAGACTGAAATTGAAAGAGGAGTTCACTAGACAAGAAATTTCAAATTGATTTAGGGGCAATAACTTCGTAATCCTTCTGGGAATGAAGTGAAATTTGCATCTTGCACAGTAAGTGATAAATATATATGCTAGGTATCAGGTGAATTAGTGTAAAAGTACAGGACAAGATTTTGCTTACAGAACGCATGACCGACTGACAATTCAACCGACTGTTCAACCAACCGACCGACATGCTGTATATAAAGAATGGTTGGTTAACAGGGGTTTTCCTTAAACAAAAATAAATCAATAAAAACCGAGTATCATATTAACTAATATAAAATCTTAAGGTCCATAGAACAGGGTTATTTGCAACGCTGTTCAAAGGAAGCACACATTTTGGATTGGACATTATTTCGGGGCTATATTTAGAAATTTCATATTTATAGATTTTCCTCTTTTTTTTACTACACAGAGAAAAAAATCCAAAATTTATTTTCTCCCTTAACACTAAATGGTGACAATTTTCATGTTTATTTTAGACTCAGTACGATTGCGTTATGGAAGTCAAAACTGAATAAAATGTGTTGAAAATCAATGCTATAGATATTGTATTTAATAATTGTATCGAAAACAGATACTATACAGGAGACAACTTCACAATTCATGCGGAGATATTTCAAACCATGACTTACTGGAATTTCAGCAATAGCCGACAATATAAAAGTTGTAAATTTGAATTCAAGTATTTTTTTTTACAACTAATTTTTTTTTTTTTTTTTTTTTTTTTTTTTTTTTTAAATTTCTTTTGCAATATGAGATATACATATTTTTTGTTATAATGGAAATTAATAATTAATAATTAATGTATATATATATATATATATATATATATATTATATATATATATATATATAACAGTAATTTACATGTTATTTAGAATTCAGATTTATATTAAAAAATGTATGCGTCCCATCGGACGCATGCAAATTTGATACATTGAAACTCAAGTTATCATGGTTAATGATTTGTGTGTACCATTCAATCAGTTCAACTTCATAATAGTTAATAGTCCAGGGTTTTCCCGATGCGACTGGAATGTTGATGCGCAACATGCTTTGATTTTGCCGACATATTATAATCCCTACTGCAACCAATGTTTACACTGAAATACACACGTGTGTGTAAATATTCTCCAAATCACCTGTCACGTGCATATGATTGACAGATCAGTTCATGGCATGTTGAATTTTAACACAGCATCTATGCATCACCAATTCTTGACCGAGATACGCCATGTTTTTTTATAATAACCGTGCATTTATTTTACCAAATTAGTGATAACACTGATTACAGCATTAATAATAAACAAATAAATGTCCAAGAGACAACTGTAAAATTTGAAAAGAAAAATTTAAATGGAAGTCATTAAAAAAAGCGAAAATCAACTGGCCCCGGAATGATCATATGTATGTCAACCTTGAAAGGTTGCCCGTAAATGAAGAAAATAAAACAATGGATTTACTTCCCAGAGCATTTTATTTTGTCTCCACGTCAGTTAGTCTGTAATTTGGGTCATCGTGTTTTAATGATTGAAATCCAGTTCGGGCTGTCCTTCGCTATAATATAATCTTAACGGAGCTGTATTTCAATAGATATTTGACTTTTTCGTTACATTTTGGAATATACTTAGTTCATGTAAATTTTAACACCAATGAATAAGCAGAATAATTGGACATTTGTTAAGAAAATATTACATGTAAATTGATGGTCGTCGCATAACGACATATTCAGCTTCAAAAAAAAAAAAAAAAAAAAAGGTTCAAATTGCCCCCACATACCATCTCTCCTACATCCGTTCAGAATTTCTTTATTTTATTTTTCGTATTTTTTGATTAACATAAATGAATAAATTTAAAAAACAATTTTTCCACAGATATCAAAGAAAAAAGTGCATTCAGGTTTTAAAAACACAATAATGTAATACCAAGGCATTACTTACCTTTGTATTTATCTTTGGTTTGGCTCTATTTATCTGCTTTTGATGATTTTGCAGCGTTCTCTGACAAATCACACACATTTTAACAGTTGATTGATTTATTTGCCAGCTCAACTAGCCAAATAAATGCTTTACGCCAAGAAAATTTTCTTCACCTCCGTATCACACAAGCACTCGGTCTCGATGTAAACATGTAATCCATTTGTGCAATGTCTGTATTTAGATATCCAGTGTGGTTTAAATGTCATTTCCAGCTTGATTCACTTTTACAAGTTCTTAGTAAAATTTATGCTAAGTAAATCCTTTTGATTATTGGTAGATCCTTGTAGTTTTAAACGTTTAAATCTGCACGCGCCTGTTTACACGAGGGCGGCCATTTTGTACATACTATTTCCGGTTTTTCCTCGGTGCTGGTGCTCTGTATACTGTACTGTACTATACTATACTATATTGATAAATAATAATAGAACAAGATATCAAACCAGCCATGCTTTCAGTTACGCGTTCATCTTCTCAAAATGTAAGAAAGACATGGATACTTATATTCAGCAAAATATCAGATTACTTAAACATCTGGAAGCGATTTAATACGTATTTGAAATTTGACGTCAATGGTTCGAATATTGGATTCGTCATAAAACCTTTGCTTTTTCGATAATGGAAAAAACGTACAACGAGATGCACAACTAGAACGCAACATAAACATGCTGTGAAATTTGATGAAATTCGGTCTAGAAATCACGCACCTCTCCACCTGATTATAAATGCACAAACAAAATTTGAACCGAGCTGGTTAAGAAATGTAGATATTTAAAGTCGAATCAGGGGCAATAACTCTGAAATCCTTGTGGGAACAAAGTAAAATTTGCAGGACAAGATTTTGCTGACAGACCACATGACCGAAGGACCGACTGTCCATCCAACCAACCGACTGACAAACCAACCGACCGACAGGTTGTTTCCAGTATACCCCCTTCCATTTGCGCTAGTATGAAAAGAATGATTGGTCGTTAGGTGTTTTCATTTCAAAACAAAAATAAATTCTAGTATCATATTAATTAATATAAAATCTCAAGGATTTTAGGACTGGGTTGCTTGCAACGCTGTTCTAAGGAAGGACACATTTTGGATTGGACAACATTTTGGGGCTATATTAAGAAATTTATAGATTTCCCTCTTCTTTACTACACAGAGAAAAAAGATCAAAATTTGTTTTATCTCCTAACACTAAATGGTGACAATTTCCATGTTCATTTCAGACTCAGTACGATTGCATTATGGATGTCGAAATTGAATAAAATTGTCTTGAAAATCAATGCTGGAGATATTGTATTTAATAAAATGTGATAACTGTAACAGATAATACGCAGGAGACAAATTCTTAATTCATGCGGAGATATTTCAAACCATGACTGGCTGCCATTTCCAGCAATAGCCAACAATATATACATAAAAAATCATGATTATGTCACAAAACTGAAACAGGTCAGTAGTACTGCATCTGACTGGCATGGCAAAGGTTGTAAGATTGAGTCCAAACTTTTTTTTTCATGTGCGTGTATATATATAAAACACTAAGTTACATGTGATTAAAATCTCTCCAGTAGGACGCACGATTAAAAATTATATGCGTCCCATTGAACGCATGCAAATTTGATACATTGAAACTCAAATTATCATGGGTAATGATTTGTCTGCACCGTTTAATCTGTTCCAACTTCATAATGGTTAATAGTCCATGGTTTTCCCCATGCGCTTGCGACTATCATAATCTCTACTGCGACCCACATTTACATGCATAATTATCTTGCATTTATTCTATCAAATTAGTGATAGCACTGATTACAGCATTAATATTAAAAAAAAATGTCCAAGAGTCAATCGTAAAATTTGAAGGGAAATATTTAAATGTGAGTCATGAAAAAGACGAAAATTTATTGGCCCCGGAATAATCATATGTATGTCGAACTCGAAAGGTAGCCAGTAAATAAAGAAAATAAAACAATGGATTTACTTTCCAGAGCAAAACTGTCTATTTTTTTCTGTCTCAATGTCTGTTAGTCTGTAATTTGGGACATCGTGTTTTAAATTAATGATTGAAATCCAGCTCGGGCTGTCCTTCGCTATAATATAATTTTAACGGAGCTGTATTTCAATGGAGATTTGAGATTTTGATTGTTACGTTACATTTTGGAGTATACTTATTTCATGTAAATTTTAACACCAATGAACTAGCAGTATAATCGGACATTTGTTACGAAAAGATCACTTGTAAATTGATGGTCGTCGCATTACGACATGTTCAGCTCCAAAAACATAAACAACAAGATGAAAAAGAAAGAGCAATGCTGTTTTGGGTTAAAATAAACGTTATTTCAAAATGCCTCCACATACCATCTCTTTAACATCAGCTTTCTAATTTTTTTAAATTTTACGTCACTGGTTCGAATCTTGGATTCGCTATAAAACCTTTGCCTTTTCGAGTTTTGAAAAACGGACAACGGAATGCACAACTAGAGAGTAACATATACACTCTGTGAAATTTTGATAAAAATCGGTGCAGAAAAAAATGCCTGTAGACAGCGTAAAACTATTTAAACGACGTCAAGTTTGGCGTCAAAACACATCATAGGTAAAACAATATTGATATGCAAAATGTTCTATGGGAAGCATATACTATTTAATTTTCAAGGTGCTCGTGCGTTTGCAACATTTAAGTGTAAACAAGTAGAAATTAGAAATTTATATTATAAATATTTTTTCAAATTATGACGTCATATGACTTCAAATGGTTTCGGAGAATAAATAAAAGATACGTGAAAAAAATTCATTATACATGGGTTTTGTTGATTTTTATTTTTTTCTTTCTGTCGTTGCCTACTCGACCTCCGATTTGTGTTAAATTCATATCATTTTTTATCAATTAAATTATTGTATTATTATAAGGTAAGGAATATATACTACATTTATTTCATGTTTTTGATAATCAGGTATTTTAATTGATAAGACAAAGAGGGTCAAAATCAAAATTCACAAATTGCAGTGTAAAATTGTGACACTAACATTCAGATGGGAAATGAAACTGTTATGCATAAATATATAAATGTAGGTATTTTAAATATCCAAATAGAGATTTTGATATTTGTACACTTAATCAAACGTTGGTTTTGGTATACTAAGGATGGATGTGAAATTTCAAGCCGTTAGACAAGTATACTATGAAAGTTTTTTCGAGGAAAATAAATTTGAGGAAGCAATTTCATATTGAATCGTGATAAGTGGTGCTTAGCAAATTTTGGGTAATATATATAACTACAAGTTAATGTAATTACATGGGAAATTAATGTACAGTCGAATCCTGGTGATTAGAAAGGCAGGAACATATGTTTCATTTTGAATATGGTCTGATTTCGATTAATCCCCCAAAAGACGATTGTTGAAATCGAAGCACACCCTTATAATTATTAATACAGAACACTTATATCATGTACCATTTGAGTATTATTATGATATATGGACGTAAATGAAAACGACAATTGATTATTGATATCTTTTTTACATTTGAGTATCCTTTTGTACAACTTTTATATTAACCATAATGCATACATTAATGTCATTCACGTCAATTATTGAGATAGATTCAATTATGAATATCGGATATAACCGTAATGTCACTAATCGCCCATGCACAATCGTTCGTTTGAAAAGAAATGAAATCATGGACTCCTTGTTCTATTCCTTGAAATTTCTTTTCACCAATGAATCGGAAATACTGTTTAGTTATTTGTAGGATTCCTCAGGATTGTCCATGTTTCTGAATTAGTTTCATAATATGGCCCACGAGTCTAACAACGGCTTACACAAGATATACGCAATTCCTCACATTCGCCACACTCTTCTTCCTCGCGGCTTTCGGGAGAGTACGATTTTAAGGATGAAATCGCTGGATGCTTCTTTGTAGATGGTCTCCTCAGCGGGAAATCCCGTGCCAGAATCCTGATTGAGACACAGTCTGTTCAGTCTTGCTAATAGGATGTCATCCTCGGGATGATTCAGTCCGTAGTGTTCGAAGTTTTAGTAGTGGCGAATCCAGCCGTCTTTAAACGTTTTTTTTTATTGTGGCTGGTATGGCGTTTCTCCATAGTTGCGGCAACTTTTCCAAGGTGCCACGCACAATGACGGGCATTTAGCGCCCAAAGTCTATGGCCCGAAAGTGTCGCGTACACTACCCTGTTTTCTGTACTGACATTTCAGAGACTGGATGACCCAAGTGATTTGCATGCTTAAGCCCCTTGATATCTGGGTGGGCAGCGCTATTATCAACAAAAAGACCCCATATCCCCTTTCTTCTGCTCACGCCTTTGTCAAGTTGCTTTACTCATAATTCGGAAAATCTGATTTGTCACCCATGCATCAGCTCGATATTCGGTCGGGGGTGATTGACATTATTGAAGCAGCGTGGCTTAGTCTATTTCCCTAGTACATGCAAGGGGTGAGTAGGTGGGGGACGTTTTGTCTGTACCAAACATATTGGTACAAACCAGTACTATAATCCTATGCTTACCATGCGCTTGCCACAGTGTCATTGGACATTTTCAAGTTCCGTGGTTTTATCTTCGTCATTTGCCAGTAGCATATGCCCCTGAGACGGGTGCTCTTAAACCATTTAACGATCATTCAATTTTGTTATGTACTCCAAACTGTGTGTACCCCTCTTTGGTAGAAAGGATATTTGGTGGGATGTTATATTCTCGGGCAATATTTCAATTTAGACACCTTTTCAAATTTTATTTTTGGCAACATATTTTTCCTATATACAATTGTTTTCAACCTCCTTCTTCCTCCTCCAGTAATTTATCCATCTATCCTCTGTTACCTTGTCCAACGCCAGATTGCTCAGTCAGTAGATCTTGTACTATCGTACTTGTTGCCATATTCGAATGACAATCCGAGTTTAAGTATTAAGGCATATACAAAATCAATAATTTGAAGCAATATACTCAATCTATGATTAATCAATTACACTTAAACGCATGACAATTGCAATCATTCACCGGCTTCATTCTGATTAAAATTATTTTATCATAAAGAGATTTCAAATAAAAACAACAACAAAAATATGTATTACCTTAAAGAATGAAGTGGACAGGCATTCAATCAAATAATACTTTATATAAATTGTAAGCTGTACGTTTCGGTAATTAATAGAGGCAATTCAATTGTTTTCAAAGCGCCGTCAGTAGTGAGAGTTTTATCGGCGACTTCGACTAAATGTTTGAGAATCAATGGTATCTTTTGATACAGGCCAAAAATTTATCTCGGATGAGGCCATGTTTTCGAATAGCCTATGTAATCGAATTATCCAAGGTATTTTATATAGAAACAAGAAGGGGCGGTATAGGTATCACATAAATATGTGGAATAACGCCAGTTTGTTGAATAAGTAGCTGTTGAGTAAACGTCGTTCGACTATACATTCCGTTTCAATTGTAAAATGCATAATTACTGTTAATTACAACAGTTCTGTGCTTAGTTAATACGTTATGGTACATCGACACAATACTTTTTCTTTCATAGTTTTTTTTTCTCTTTTCCCCCTACCCTTTCTCTATTTGTGCAATTAAAAAACAACAACAACAACAACAAAAAATAATGTGCTTTCAGCTTTCAGTTGTTATCACGTCATTAGTTATGATATATTTACAATTGAAACACAATTACATCTATGATGTGTAAAAATGATTATGCTATTTTTCATACATCTACGCTAATAATTCTTTTTCGTGATATGTATCTAAAGTTTCTGTTTCTAGCAATACCCTATTTCTTTTATTTTCTTAAATTACAACTATCATTTCATTTGCTTTGATAGTTTTAAGATATGCTAATATACACAAGCCGAGATACATTTGAACATGGACAATATCATTGATAAGTTTCCTGTCGCTGGTGAAACGCCCTGATAACAGCCATGCACGTCAATACAGCAGACGTTCAACATCTGGTGAAGTACTCAGTGATTATATCTGTCTTAGGCAGGAAATAAAGCAAAATAAGTTCTGAGGGCATATTTAGATATGCTTCCGGTTTTTGATAGATCGGACACATTTAAGTATCTTGTTGTGACATATTGCCTTTGCATCTCCTTATTGTAAACATGTGCATTTGTCCTTTAGATTTAGTATCTGAATTTGCATTGAAGAGTATTTCTTTAACCTGAACTGAAAGAAAAGAAAACACATGCGCACAAATACAAAGAATGAATATTTACCACTTAATAATGGTTTCAAAATTCTGTTTGCATATGTATACATTATTAATTAAAGGGTAAATATAAATGGATCTTGGAAATAACAGTAAAAGGAAAAAAAGCATGCCTTACATCACGTCAATATTGTCGTGCATTTAAGAAACATTAATCAAATATATCAGCACGAAATGGAGAAGTGTCATCGAAACTATTCAAGAATAAATACGATTTAATATTGATTTTGTTTTCGATACAATATTCAACATGCCAAATCTATAGCATTGACCGTATTCTGGCATTTATGTCCAATTACCAGTGTGATCAACTAAAAAATGAACGTATATCGCCCTTTTTAGCACAATCGATGAATGTTTAGATAAGTTTATTTATCAAATTTCACTTTTGTTTACGGTTATTTAAATTATGATATTTTACGAGTATATTTTGCTTGATATAGGATAAGAAAAGTTGTCCATCATACATTTTGTATTGTTTGCTTTTTTCCTTTGACAATAAAATGAAATGTATACATTTTCTAACTTAGGATACAATATTGGTTCTAAACTTGACATTATCAGTAATGCTCCATGATCATTACATATTTCATACTTATTTCAAAATTATTATGAAATTAACCACTCGGTTCTCAAATGTTTCATTACATTATGTCATTGAATCTGGTCAGGAAAAGCGCAATGGCAAACATATACTTACGATGTCAAAATACATTTTTATCAAAAATGTAAAAAAAAAATCAATATTGAAGAATCTATAGAATTTTATTTCACACATTCAATAGAATGACTATGTCTAATAAGAAACATAACGGCGGGAGTCTACATGTAACTGTAACTGTAATTTGTCTTGGATGAACAATATTCTTGTAATTGTCACCTCAAATCAAAACCACCTATTTTCATAAATTCTGTTATACTGATCCCCTCTGATTATTTTTAAAGGATTGAATAGATCATAACAATGAAAAGAAACAAGCGTTCAACCTTCGAGTTTCGTCAGAAAGGACAGCTATTAAACCATAGCTCATAACCAAAACGTTTTACAGTCATATACGTACTTAAGAAAACGTGGTCAAACCTTTCTAGTGAAATTTCATCACAGTTATCAAAATATGAACTATTATGTAAAACAGCTGCAGAGGCCCGTTAAATATCTTAATTGTTGATCAATTTGATAAACATCATTTGATTAAAAATTAAACGAAAATGAACGGATATTGTTTAGCAGAAAAGAGTGCCCGTCTTCAATGGTGAATATTGCGATGTGTATTTGAGTAAATGCCTTGCGTTATATGATGAAATCGTGTTGAGTAGGTCGACAAAACTTCATACAATTATAATTGTAATTCTTAAGTCATTATTTGTTTTACAGCAAGGCTCAGAAAGTGGACTTGGCTCAACGCTTTCCGTTTATCCCGAGAAGGAAATGAATCTTGAATCCATAGGTGGCCAGTTTTCAATATCTTAACCCCATAAAAAAACAAATAACATCGAAACATCCTCTAAAGCATGAATATGCATATAAAATAAAGAGTTTTTCATGACTTCACGCTTTTGCCACATATGTGTGTTTTCCCTGATAGTACACATCTGCAATCAGCCTTATAATTTCAGGATTATGTCATCCTTGATTTTAAAATTTAAATAACAGGTATAAAGAAAAATCATAACACAATAAACTTTTGAAAGTATAACTCATAAGTTTTAGATGGGGCAAAATAGTTTTGTTTGCTATCATTATTGAAGATATTACATTATTACATAATAATCATTGTGGTTATTAACGCTTTTCTGACCCTTTAATTTTCCTTTTTGCGTTTAAATTTTCTACCTTAAACCCTTAATCTTTCCTGTTTTCTTTTTTTATTTTTTTACTTTCGTTATATTTTTTTTCAGAAAGGTCGAGGATAATTACAAAATCTACACTAAATTGTTATTGGTATAAATATGTTCTAAAAGACACAAGTATTCAAATCAAAATAATATTATCTTAACATCTCTTCGTAAATGATACGTTAAACCTTTTGTGATAAGTCTTTGGAAAACTGTTGATATTAACAAACGATGTCCATGTCTTTCTTAATTTATTCAATATACATTACTGGTAGCAACCATGGCCAGAAACCGTATGAGTTTAAAGGCTGGTTTGCTTTTTTTTTTTTTTTTAAATTTTATTTTTATGTTTTGTTTAAAACTTTAAAATTTACCTACTGATTTTGTTCTGTTATTATTTGTTATTTTACGTTTTCGTCTCCAACTTTTAAACGGCTAAGCAGTATCGTTTACTTAAGAAACAGTTTCGCATTTTACCCAGATAATCACAAGAAATTAATATGACACTTACGTAGATATTCGAGCCTTTAGCGCTCTTTGTAGGAAATTGTTCACAGCGTATATATATCAACAAGTTGAGCTCCGATTTGAAAACATGCGGTTTGATTTTCTTGTATCAAATTCTTTATCATAAACTTAGCAATTATGATAGGTCTAAATGCTTCAAGTACGAAACGTTTTCATGCAAAATGAGACTGTAGCAAACCTTGATTAAAAAAGAACCAGGGTGCAAATTAGTGCTGTATACAAATATTGTTTTACTCAAGTATTATTTGAGATACAAGCGGGTTAAATATATAGGGACATGAATAAATGAAATGCATTGAATGCTTTGTTATTTAGACTCAAAATCAATGAAACAACATATGTTTCAAAGCTACCCAAGGTTTCATGTTTTGAAGATTTGTGAAGGTCTAGGTAACAGACCAATCTTTTTTCTTTTTTTTTTAACTCAAACACACCGAAAATTTATTGATTTGTTATGCGCTGTCTTGCTTGTATTTGGTAATTAAGAAAATTCTGACACTGTTTGCTGTACTTAATCTCAATTAAGTTTAAACTTTATTTTTTCAATCGATTACGAAACACGTTTTCTTAACTGATATGAATCACTTTCGATGACTCTGGTAGCGGCGTATGTGGTCATTACTATGGTAGGAAACCGGAGAACCCGGAGATAGCCCTCGTGTCTGGACGGGCGACCACTGTACCCTTTTGAATATGTGGCCAGGAATCGAGCCCGGGACGCATGGGTGAGAAGCAAAGCGCATTACCACTACGCTATCCAGGCATCCTTGGTTAATAATATTTTCGTGTTTATTCTCTTTTTCTTTATTAGTCAAATCCTTTATAATTGGAGGGAAAACACGAACATAAGATATATATAATATATAAAAGATAAATGTTAAAACATTAGGAATTTGAACGTAAAAATATACTCCCCATTGCCCTTTATGAAACCTAACATTATTTTATTATTTCACACGAAGACAGCAACCAGACACCCCATTTTTACCAATATAAAATACATGTAAATTTTTTCATAACAACCCCGAATGTTACGATGATATCTTCTGAATGTTAACTAATTGTTTAAAAGTTGTTCAAATGTAATTTGTTTGACTTTTTTCTTCTTTTTAAGTGTGTATTGTGTATAAATATTCCAGCAGTTTGTGATGCTTTTATGGGTTTTGAGTGCTTACATATATCTGCCTGAATGTGTGTCTGATTGATTCACTGATTGTATCAGTACTTCTTAAAATGGTTTAATCTTTTTTTATTCCCTGTGTATTGTTTCGGTCTAGTCTTTAAGACAATATGCTGAACGCAAAACAGGATGTAGGAGCAATCGGATGGACAAATCAGATAAAGATATCAAAGGAAGTAAATAGAAGATATTGGACGAGAGCATCAGTATTTGCGTATGTGAATACGATTGAGCACCCATATTAAGATAGGAGTATAGTTTGACTATGTACCACTGAAATATAGCAAACTTAACTCTAACCAAATGTGTAGGTCCATTAAGTTTAAAAAAATGGCCCAACTTCAATATTATTGCAAGATAAAGAGAAGTTTATTGTGTGACATAAAACAACAGTATTTTATTTTGAAATTGATAAGCCCGGTTGCCATGGCAATCCACGAATGTTGGTCAATGTATAAGCTCAAAAGCAGTATTATTTTAACAAAATCAATATAGATAGCATAAAAAATAGGACTTTTGAAAGTCTCTTAAATGGCTATTAATGCGTGTTCGATTTTATCATATGACATTGTGCTAAAACAGCTGTTTCCGGTTTCGTATAGCCATCACATATTTTCTTATACTTTATTCGTTACATATAACTT
This sequence comes from Solen grandis, assembly GCA_021229015.1. NCBI lineage: Eukaryota > Metazoa > Mollusca > Bivalvia > Adapedonta > Solenidae > Solen > Solen grandis. The sequence goes on from CM037787.1 coordinate 7,850,593, forward strand.
TTATGCCGAATTACATCACTCCGAGTCACGCACGTGTATTCTATATTGTGTTTAACTCGAACAGCTGGATTAAATAGGTTTGATTTATTAATCATATGATGTTGAAAAAGAATGAGAAATACATACGTTAATCGTTATTTTCTTGTTGTTAGATTGCAAAAGTAATTTTGTTCACAGTCCGTTCATTCAATTGCTTGTTTGTTTGTTGTTATAATCGCGATTTACTGTCAGTATATGTCATATAATTAAAAGAATTTGACATGAATTCTTATTTCATATCAAATTTTACTAAACTCGTTCATGAAAATGTTATTAAGCTCGTCAGAGGCCAGCTTAGTAACATTTTTCATGAAAATGTTAAGCAAAGTTTGATATGAAATAACAATTTATGTCAGAATGTGAAAGGGTTTTATAATACAGTTTCAAACTTTAAGATTAAGTATCGATACATGACGATAGATGTTTTAATGTAACTGAATAAATGACAGATCATCAGTTACCTAAGAACTTAAATAAGTGGTTGTTATAGCAACAAATATGTATTATAAATGTTAAAAACGACTTTAAATGACATGATCTCTAGCCAAATATGTTTAGATAGTATTTAAAATTAATTTTTAAGGTTAAATAGAAGAAATAATCATTTATTAAAAATTAAATAGAATTATCATTGAAGGTGGTAAATACCCCCGCATCCCACCTTGTCAGTGTAGGGCGAGGTGTGACAGGACAGGGACGAGCGTGATTCCTATATAGCCTACTCACACATATCCTTCTTCGCAACTGTCTATGATGTACCGGAATTACTTGGAGCTACTTCATCAATTTCTATATTTTAGATTCAGACGAGGTGAATATATTCAAGTTCAAAGTTACTTAGTATGGAAGTATAATTTAGTTATATATATATATATATATATATATATATATATATATATATATATATATATATATATATATACAGACACTAAATACAATTTATAAATTACATATTATATAAATATCAATAATCATGATTATATACACAAATAATATAAATAATGATGAAAACTAATGGTTCGAAATATTTCATTCCTAATCCATCTCACTAACCAAATAACCACAGAGGCAGCTGATTTCAAGTCATACATATTAAATTAAATATGCAATCTGTATATAACAAATATGTTAACGTTTAAGTCGATTCCTACTTCATGAAAGAGAGAAAATAAAAAAAAAAATTGCAAAAATAGCATTGGTTTTTACAGAGATCACTTGATTCACTAATCTCCTCAATATGTAGTTATTAATCTATGGAATTCTATTTTAGTATCAAACGAAATTTGTACAGTATTATCTCTCTGTGACATAAATATTAAAAATATCGAGGGGTGTGCCCATATTGAATATAGAGATTAAAAAAAAAAACACTCATAATTTTTGACGTTTTTCATAGCAAGTCTGCCTGCTGGTAAGTAAAAGTGAAAATTCAGAAGTTGCAGTTTCTGAGAGTTTTAAGAGTACACCTATCATATCTAACTACGAATTAATCATTTTTTTCCTTGAATGTTAGGCAAATTTTGGGTGTTAGTGGGCCTACGGTATTAGAATAAATATGTCACATACATCTACATATTGTCGTGATACTATCGTCTCGTTTCATTAAAAGTCCTCAAAGATTGTCGCCAAATAGGTTCATACTACAGACAGAAACAACAGATCGCCAGGCACACCGATAGATCAACAACATGATGACTCTTATTTATCCCTTTAAGATTCGTGGGTATGTATTCGAATAATACAAGTTTAAAAGAATAACGAGGTAAATGCAGTACATGGAATGAATAAGTCACTTCAATACTCTATCGCGAAACATTTCCACTATGAAATATCAAGATAATATATGTTCTGTTTCAACATATCAACAAATATGTACCTCATGGTTATTACTATACTGTAAACATCTGATAAATATTAGATTAAAGCACAAATTCTGTATCCATTTTTATGTCACATGAATAAGTTATGTTTGTGTGTTCCAAAGTACAACAGAAATAAGTATTTTGTATAAGATGGACGGGTTAATCGTCCACCCTACAAATGAATGTTGGAACAACCTGATGTCTGGGTGTATGGTAGATACATCTGTATTAAAGAAATAAGATTTTATATTTCCAACCCAATGAAACAGGAACCTTATCGGTAAATTGAACTTGTACTGTACACATTAACCATGGCGACTGTCGATACGTACATAAAATGATAATGTTTAAAACGATAAGGCAAAACCGAAACTGCAGTGCATACGCGTCATTCTTTTGTGCATTTTTGTTCGGGTCTATAGGACTATAGGACTATTCATATTTATATAAATATTTATCTATGCACAAGTTAAATTTCCCCTCAGTAAATCTCCACAAACAAACTTGAAATAGATTTTCTGAAAGAATAAGCCTGGTGAACTTTTATTTTTAAGCTTTTATGATAAAGATTAGTAGCTTAAAGTATTCATCAAAGAAATCAGTAAAATTTGAATGTTTGTATATTAGAAAAATATTGCTGGAAACAAATACTGTTTGTTTGTACTCTTCTTCAGGGTATCTAATGATAGATGGATACACAGTGAACCCTTAATTCATTGTGTTTCATTAAATTTGATGTTTCACTAATATAAAAGAATAACATTTACTAGTAATTGTCATTAAATTAAAAAAAAGTTTCCATGGGTGAAATGTCATCCTTAACTGTTGCTATTAAGGATATACTAACAAACATAATTATCCATAAATTATTTGTAAGGTCGTTGACACCCAGTTTCTTTTTAGTAGATCAGTAAATATACTATAAATACACAAAGATACAAATAATCACGAACTTCTTCATGTTTTCAAAAAAATACAAAGCAGTCGCAATCGTATTTAAATTAAAACCTGACAAATGACTAGTGAGAAATTAGTGGTTAGTGAGATAAGTCCCAGGTTTTGCCTATTTTTTTGTGTTTGAAACTCTAATACACCCCAATTGTAATGAAAATATGACCAAACCTTTACTGCAACATACCACTACTTTTACCGGAGAGAAATCAATTTTACTCACAATACATACACAAATATTTTTAAATGTTTATGGCCATACTTTATATACGTTGTTGATATCAACACCTTACTATCTAGCTGTTGTCAGAGAAATAATATCTTGAATATTTTGTGCAATGAACACGAGTAGTTGAGATTATTATAGCAGTATTTTGTTTCCCAGACTCTTTCTTCCTCTTCCACCTCTCGCAAATGAAAAGTACATCGGGCAAATGGTTCAATTTATAATGTATTAAAGTATTTTTTCTGATATTCAAATCTTTATTCACTATTTATTTCGTCACTGAATTAATTTAGATACAAGTGAATCAACTTAAAGGCACATTTCCATAGGTTAAT
>CM037787.1:7854105-7904105 GCA_021229015.1 Solen grandis
ATCCCACAGTATGACTGATATAGATCTGCCGAAACTACTTTTTATACTTGTATATGGCATATGGCAGCAGTTGGCATAAAATAAAAAGAAAAGTTGTTTGTTTTGAGTGAATATGGAATATATTCCGTCTCAAAGTGATACAATTTTCATATTTTCACTTGTTCTACGCGCTGGTGAAAATATTGAATTGTATCACCTCTCGGTGAGATATATTCCATATCCGCTCAAAACAAACAAATACCCTCTATGTATGTATGTATGTATGTATGTATGTATGTATGTATGTTTTCCAGTATCTTACAATTTTAATTTTTTATCATAATTATATATAGAAACATATTTACAGTGCTTTACAGATGGCCAAACATGCATATTTGTTTTTTGAAATGGATATTATGGATCAATTGATTTTATACCATATTTAGAAGCCAAAATACTTTTAGATGTGTGAATATTATGTCTATTTTGTAAGATTTATGGCATCATATTGGATACCTGAATCCTGTTTTGACACCCTTTCAGTGGAGAAGAGGGGAAAAGCTGATATGTTAAGGTTGCTGTTACATAATTGATTAATAAAGATTAATAAATATTAAATATGCCACCGATGTAAAATGTAAATGCTGCTGTTTATAAAAATTTGCTTTGTTCACAATGATGGATGTTTATAACACTATGGCCGCCTCGCAAGGGTAGTTGTTTAAAACAGTTTTATTTTTTTGCTAAGGTTGATGTTTAAAATAGTTTTGTTGCTTTGCAAAGGTGACTGTCTGATACAGTCTGGTTACTATGGAAAGCTTTGCTAAATTGGCTGTTTTGATACTTTGTTTCTTTGATTACTTCGCATAGATATGCTTATGTGGCTGTTTTAAAATAGTTCTTCTAACAAACCTGGCTGTTTGAAATAAGGGTTTACAAAGATTAAACAACAGTTTGGTTGCTTTGCAAAGATGACCATTTGAAACAATCTGATTACTTCGCAAAGTTTTGCAAATGTGGCTGTTTTAAAACTTTGGTTGCGTGGTAATTTCGCAAAGATTTACTAATGTGGCTGTTTTAAAACAGTTTATTGATTTGCATAGCTGGCTGTTTAAATCAAAGGTTTACATAGTTAAAACAACAGTTTGGTTGCTTTGCAAAGATGACTGTTTGAGAAAGTCTGAGTACTTTGCTAAGCTTTGCTAATGTGGCTATTTTAAAACATTGTTTGCCTCGTAAGGCTGGTTGTTTAAAACCATCTGAGTACTTCGCAAAGCTTTGCTAATGTGGCCGTTTTAAAACTTTGGTTGCTTCGAAAAGATGGCTGTATAAAACAGTTTGGTTGTCGCAAAGTTTTGCAAAGGTGGCTGCAAAGCTAATACAGATTGGGCCTATGGTGTAAGCTTTCTGTTATGAATGATAAAACCATATCATTCACGCATATTCCTTACTCGTTATGTCATTTATTTTTCTGTTTCAAATGAAAACATAGTGCTATTAATTGCCAGACAATTTTGTTAAAAGTAGAATGACTTTGTCTTTTGAAATCATGCCTTTTAACGTAATATATGTTTTAAGAATTTAAATCTCGAATATGAATTACATCAAAAATACACAATTTGTAAGGGGCATCTGTGACCAAGTGAATATTATTGCAGACTTGCTATAATTTTGTCCTTCACCGTTGTGGGTTCGAACCCCGCCAGGGTCACCCGGATTTTTCATGTTAGCCTTCTAGCTGGGTTGCTAATCTTATATTTTATGACTGAAATACTTTTGCACATCAACAATAGGATTTAAAATGTTAAAAATCACGTTGTACTCATTAGTCCATTCTCATTCCTTGTATATATTTTGTATATACATCTTTTTTGCATTGTTGTTCCATGTCTTGAAAACCAATGGTTGTGTATATAGAAAATAACTGCGTTGTGTTTGTTGACCACGACCGTCTGAAGATTTTTCTCATTAACAAAAGGAACCGAATATTGCCACTGTGTTTTCCAATAAAACATGTAAAATACAAATAAACCTGATAAAGTGACCCTACAGTATCTGTGATGTTGACACATTGCTAAATATATTTTCGTAATGTCATTTTAGAACAAAATGAGAAAAATAAATGTTTTCAATGTGAAATGTTCTCGGTCTTGTTTATTTTCATCCACCCCCTCACCCCGAAAAAAAAATCAAAGACCTAAAATTATAAGCATATGGCCAAACACTTTGTAAATCTTGTTACTACTAACACTATTATTGCAATACACGAAGTTACAATTTCTAATATTGCTATCATTAATACTTCATCTACTACTACTATAATTACTATTACGATAATCAGTGGCATTGCGGCTACTGCTGTTGCCATGGTAACTAATGAGTACGTTAATATATAAGTTACTACCATACCATTATGACAAACACCACATGTTAGGCCCCCTACATTGGTACTCTGGTCATTTCTTGTTCCAGAAATATGTAAAGTTGAGGCCGGGGACCATCTCCAACTGATTTTGCAATATTAAAATTACACATTGATGTTACAAGGTTTTATATGATTCTAATTATGTGTAAGGAAATCTGTCCGTCGAAATTTATTTTATCAAGAAAAATATATACAAAATATCATAGTTTTGAGGTAGGTTTTGTAACGTTTTATATGTTCTTTACCAGACAAATTCGCTATTTTTTCTCGTAGTGTATTTTCCATGCCTGTTTGACAATATTTTCACCTGTATCTTATAAAACACATTATAAGTTACAAATTATGATAACAATATTCTGAATATTCCATTTTTCTATTGCTTTGATTTTTTAGATATAGTCTAAAGTACGCATTTAAGTACATTTTGAACTTTGATAAATCTGGTACAAGTGTAAGATGAAGATATATGTAGTAAGACATAATGCGTCATCTACGCGTTAAATTTTAAAGAGAAATTGTCTTGAAGTGATAAATGATTTTATTTGTGCGCACTTTAAACCACTGGGGAATGTACCGTATTATAGTTTGAAAGTAGTTTCATAACTAACAGCATTTCATGAATAGACATTCGTTTACCCTTTACTTCATATAGTCTCAGTTTGACGCACTGGCAAACAGAGCAGACCCAGATCAGACAGCTCCTTTATGAGGGTCTTCTCTGTTTGCTAATGCATTATTGTAGCTCAGATTCTGCACAAGAAAAACCAGTTGTTTCAGATACCATTTAAAGTTCTGTAAATTATATTCGTCTAGTACTAAATCTGTTCATGAATATTCATGAGATACAGGGTTAAGCGAGGGTGCAACGACAGTGTGGTACAAGTCAAGAGCAATATTTATGATGCCAGTGATTTACAATACGCTTGTCATGCAAAATAGATAGAAGCGGTTTCTGATGTAATGCATGTTTACGAGTAGGATGGTCGTTATATAGCCATGTTTTTATCAAATAACGAAGCGAGCGTAAACATTTTATGATGAGAATCCCATCTTGAAACTGACACATGTCTGCCTAATTAGTCTATCAAATATTCATATGGAGAAGTATATTAACCCTTTCCCTCATAGAGGACACCATGAAAAGACCTATGCGAACAGCATAAAACCAGATCAGCCTGCGAGTAACTCGCAGGCTGATTAGGTTTTATGCTGTTCGCTGCTCCTCAGTGGTCTGGAAATGAGGACTTTATAATTAAATTTGGTAAGGTTTAACTGTGGTTTTCTGCAGATCAGGCTTTATGTGGTACCTATTGAGGGCTTCAAAATGAGTCTATATGAGGGAAAGGGTTAAATGAGTCTATATGAGGGAAAGGGTTAAATGAGTCTATATGAGGGAAAGGGTTAAATGAGTCTATATGAGGGAAAGGGTTATACACTGTATATTATTTCTGGTAGCGTTTGTTGTCTATGGAAGATTAGATTTGCTGATTTGAATGGATGCAGATTGACAAACACAATGTATGTATGTGTACATGTGTGTGCGCGCTCGAGTGTGAGTACGTGAAGAAATGAATGAATGAGTGAATGAATGGTAAAAAAAATCCGAAATGTTAAAATACTGAAGGTGGACGTCGTTTAATTGAAGTGTCGTTGACATCAAGCCAAAATTAAAAAAACATGTATATCATATGTAACTGTTTCCAATGACTTAAAGCAATGTTCGCTCTACAAACACAGTTTTGAGACAGGTCGATGCGTCAGCTGGACGTCGCTTATAACTGCGACGGTAAACTTAAATAATCTGAACGTTATCAAGTTTGCCTTATCTTTTAGTTTGAATTCCATAGTTGTTCCTTACGTACATGCCAATACAATTAGTGAAACTGCCATCCTTACTGGACATACGTATCAATAAAGGCAAGATGTTAAACTTGTTCACACAACTTTTACTTGCTGTGTCTATTTCAAACTTTGTAATTGGTATGTATTTTTTTAAATTCTTTTATTCGCTATAGCGTAGTGTCATACTGTAGGTGTACTTAAAGGCATACGCGCCCATTACAGATTTTACTATATAGACAAAAAAGGGAAAATGAAAACTAGTCATGAGAATTTTCTTTAACTTTGCATAATTATAGAGAATTACACTAAAAACAAATTTATGAAATAAAAAATGGGAGTCGCCATACTTTTTGGGTTTGTTTTCTTTTGTTATTTTGTGTCATTTTTCAAGGGCAGATAACTCAATATCATGGGCTTGCAACACCTCATTTAAGTTCAACTCGATGTTTGGTACTATATTATTTGTTTTACTTCTAATATTTACAACAGCAACAACAACAAAAACAACAACTGTTTTCTTACGTAATGTTATCTTGCACACGTAACATTTGATTGAACACCTGCCTGTACAGTTTGCGAACTTATTGGTCATTATACGAATCTTATATTTCAACAATTCGAATCTAATTCCGTTTCCATTTATAGTGACTTGTACAGCATCTGCTGTTAAACAGAAAAAAAATTGCACATAGATAGAACGGTATCTTCCTTAATGGCGGTTCAGTTTCATGTTTCGCTAATGAGCACGTGCCACAGTCGCACGTGAAACCATTAGGTGATCAAATTATAAAACATCTGGTATCTGAGAAAGAAAGACTTTCGGTATTAGGCAATTAAATTTCTGTTAGAGCCTAATAGTCTATTTTATGAACAATAAAATGGATACAAGAAACGTATAAGGTGGTTCTGTTAGCATTATAAATGTGTTTATGGGGTACTTAAAGAGAATGATCCAACGTAATGGAATAATTTTGGAATTCGAGAAGGGCGTTGAAAACCATTGTTTAACCTAAAAGTACGAACACATGCACTCTTAAGGACGATGCTCATTTTTGTAATAAATGTCAATTTTGTGATTGAAATTTTGTTTTGATTAACTTAACTTTACATCTGGAGGCGCCTGTGTTGCACGCATGAAACACGTGAATTGACATAAAAATATACCGAAGTACTATTAGTTTGCTCTTTTCTAAAGAGAAATACTATACATATTTTGTTAGAAGTCGTCCTAAATTTGTGGCCAATCAGAATTTTAAATTTACCAGCGATTATTTCATTCAGCGATTATTTCATTAGAACACTTTTCTATTTTCTATGTTACCAATGTTTAAAATAAATCGATATATTTGACAATATTAAGTGCTTAACGTGCTGGGGTGACTTCTAAATCAAATAGAATCTATTTAGATATTTCTATAGACAATAGAAGCTTTGCTCGCTATTCTACTGTCTGTAGAAATGTTTTAATATACTCTATTCTGTACGTAGAAATGCTAAATGTTAACATTATTCATGGTCGCTTGTTTTTGTGAATTTGCTGCATTGCATGTTTTGGCATGATGGTTGGATCGTGTCATTGTGTTTAAAATAAAGTCCCTGTAATTGTTTCGCTACGTCTTGGACCACTTAACCTCTACCAAGATACCTAAGTACCCTAACGAAACATTAAGTTGGTTATCTCTATGAAAGGCCATGATGTCCGAAATGTAGCGGAACCAGTACAGGGACTTTACCTTAAAGAAAGCGTTAGTGATGGGAGAGTGAAACACGTTAAACAACAAATAAGCACCGAAACGCTACAGATTGCTCATTCTGCTCGAGAAATATAACAATGCATAGTTTTAGGAAGAAAACGCATTCTTTTTCGTAATTCATTGGTTGTCGGTTTAAGTCGGTAAGGCGGTAATAAGAAATAAGTCTTATTACTGCCTTACCTACATATTTATAAGTCATGTAATAAAGAAATGTTTTTCATGCCTCAAACACATGTCACACCAAACTCGAGTCCTTACTGCGACATATAGCCCCATTTTTTCTTTTGGAAAACGCCGACTGTCGCATTAGAACGCCAAATAATTTTCTTGAAAATATCCAAATTTGACGCGGTCCTGCTGTTTGCAACATGTGCGTGTTCAACGCGCTCACACTACAACCCTACAGTGTCCATGGCGTTTTTTTTTTGGGTTTTCACTGCGATTATAGTCGACCCCACTGCGTTTTTTTGGGATGTTTACGATGACCATACCGCGACTATGGCGATCATACAACATCCGAGCTGAGATTTTTTTCGGGACATTTTAATTCGCGTGTCTACGCTCAAGGTGTGAAGAAGCGCATTTTTATCGAAGGAAATTAATTTACACAACAAAGAGACATTGACGGAGTAGGCCAGCCAGGGCTGCATTACCGACGCCATCCACTGACCGATACAAAACTAACATTTTCTTTTTCTTATCAGGCGTAAAACATTTTGTGTTGTGTTGTGTCATGTGTTGTACCAGCAGTAAGTGATCCAGTTTCTCGTTGACTCTGGTGGCTATACGTGCAGTCGTGATGGCATAGAGAAATTACTGATGATGGCAAACCATGATCAGACTAGGGACGCGAAAAAATACGAAGTACAAACTTGGAAGAAGCGCCATAATCACAATTTGAAGCCCAAAGAAACGCAATTAAACGCTGTAAGGACGCAAATGAGGACATCATAATAAAAGCGTCAAAATAAAAGGTAAGGGCACCACAAACGTGTAGGGTCTTCTTTTGGTCTCCGAACGGTTCATGAATCAATTCTGTGTATTTCTACGGCGACTCTACCGCGTCTATTCTACGTCCCTACGGCGTTCTTCGCGTTCCTACCGCGACAATGGCAACCCCAGGGCGATCCCATGGCGTTCTGAGCTAAGTGGTACTACGGACGCTAAAACTCGGCCTTTATTTTGTGAATGTTTTAAAAAAAAGTCTCCGTCGGCCTGCGACCTTATGCATTTTTGGTGTCCCCGTGACGTCTTTCGGCATTCTTATCACGACCCCACGACTTCCATGGTGATTCCACCGTGTCCTGGGTCGCCGTAAGAACGCAGTAAGGACACCATTCTTGTGTTACGGGGTATAAGACGCTTCTCTCGATAGATCTAGATATATCTAGATATATACTCTTTCTACAAAATAAATTCGAGGAGTTTAAAAAGGCCCATTATGATTCCAAAAGCAGTGTATATTCTTCGGACAGAAAAGCAAAGTGTGTGCTACAGATTTTTTACAAGATGCAATTTGTACATACACGTTGACGACAACGTTGCTACAATTCATAAATAGGAGAGAATGTACCTAAGAACATTCATTTGTTTACAAAAATAACTAATTTGCATATTCTGAACATCCATAGACTTTCCGTATGTATCCGTAAACAAATCACAAGTGCATAAATTGATGACGTAGCAGATAAAAAAAATGTGATTCGAATTCGGATTTTCAAATTAAAATTATTTCCGATTACTGACTCTTCAGGAATACTTGCCAATGCAAAAAGTAAACAATGAGAGTATTATGACATCCATCTAAAATACTAAAATTCCGTACTTTGATCAACATTTTCAAAACGTTTAACTATTATTTGTACATTAGGTACCATTTGTGTTAGTCTACAATACGTCAATGTTTTTTTTCATTTTTCTTTTTCATGAAAATTGAATCATTATGAAATAAAACTGGCCTTTAAACTTCGATCTTTGACCTTACATCACATATAAAGAATATTGTTTCATCATGGTTAACAAATGCACTTTTTTACTTCTTACTATATTTTACCACACAGGGATTTTTCTTTTTAAAATATTGTGAATACTAACAAAAAAAGGGGGAGGGGGACACAACAACAGCAACAAAAACACTAATAATTATGAAATAAAAACAAAGGGAATATAAAATAATTTTAACTGTGAGTAAAAGGCACCCAATGAGAGAATGAGAGATATTTTCTTGACGTCAGACTAAACATCGCATCATCAATACATGTATAACCTATTTTCCAGCAGTATGCTTGATAAGTTTAAAATTATTAAATAACTGGAAATAGAATAAGACGAGACCCTTCTTGAAAATCGGAATTTAGAGCAAAGGTGATGAGGATGCATGTACATGTAAAGTTCAATACACTCCTACTGCACTGTAAATATCCATATCAATGAAGCAACACGGGCCACGGTGGGAAATGAAATCCATCTATATTAAGATGCACTTGTAGACGTCGCTTTAATAAAGTTATGTCATTTTCACAAAAGTCATTGCCCTTTAAGTCAACTTCATGGAAATAAATGTACACATTTATAGAAACAGAACAAATAAAAATGTATTTTGTTTCAAACTCACATCATTTTTAAACATTTTTGTAGTATAATCATTTGTTATTTCAGTACATATATATAGATACAGTATTATATTATATTGTACAGCATTGACTTGATATAGATACAGTATTATATTATATTGTACAGCATTGACTTGATGTATTCGTTGCAGTCAAATAATGTAAATCGGTTTGGTATTGTCTATTATTTCAAAAGTACATTCTATTTTCACATGCTGGTTTTGTAGTGACAAATGTAATGAAGAAAAACGTTTTTAGTGTGGGGAAAAGCCTCAAACTAACCCTGCAGGCCTCGATGAGTCCTTGTAAATAACTGTTTTGAAAAGTGCAGACAATATAACTTGGCCGACTTAATCAATGAAAAAAATATGTTTGATAATTCGTAAAACTATCTTTATTCAAAGGATTTTTTTGTGACGCAATCCTTTGTTATTTCAGTTCTAGTTCCTCATGTTTCTTGGGGAATATCTGTTAACAAGGAAAAGCATGAATGCTTCTAACATGTCATCAAAGACCATTAAACATTATTGTTATGATAGGTCTTTGATATCATGCTTATTGTTTTAGTACCAAATGCTTAATCCTTGTTGGCCGACATGTTATACTGACTGACTTAGAAGGGGGGAATTATGGGCTTGTTTCTCGGACGCAAAACACCAATGTAAGATTTTACTTAGTTTCTATGTGATGTTGATGTAATTCGAGACAGACATCTTTCATTTCAGTACAAAGTACGTTTAACTGCGGGTCCAACACTCTACTGACCCAAGACAATGGGACAATTTTCTCGCACGGGGGACTCGCGGCTGGACATCACTATGGTAAAAACATGCAATGTTTGTGGACGATAGAAGCACCCGATGGCCAGTTTGTTGAAGTGGTTCCAAAGCAATTTGACATTGAGTTAGGATTCGAGTAAGTAATAATGGCTAGTTGGTTTCACATAGGGCTTTACAATCCCGGCCTTTTTGATAATATACGTAAGTGTACGATTTACTCTCAGTTATACGCTACTCTAACTTTCTTACGGAATACCTCTTGAAACCTCATTTGCTTGTGTAGTTGTTGTACATAAACAAACTAAAAACGATGAAAAACTGTTCAGGATGTTAGAGCTAGAAATACTACTACTGCTGCTACTACAACTAATAATAAAAGTTTTTATACAAAATTTGCTTTTAATTAAAGATGATGAATTACCAAGTCATATCTATAGTCTAAAATCAAACGATATTTTTATGTAACTTTTAATAACATTTCGGCAAAAGGCCTAATCAAAATATAGACATAATAATGGTTGCAGGAAATTGCAAATATGTTGTGTTGCTAATAATTGTCTATATTTCGATAAAGGCCTTTAGCAAAAAATTATCAAAAAAGAGTAACATCAAAAATTTGTCTTAAATAACAGTCCCTACGGAACTACATGTAAAATTAAAATCAAATGGTTATTATATAAAACACTCGTTTCGCCGGGGCCGAACGTTATGAGTACCTGCAGTTTATTATAGTATGTTTCACCTTCCTAGCTGAAAGACGTGCGCTTTAGTACAATTATGTTATATTCGTCCACTGCGCTGGAGGGGACGTTTTTCTTTATATTCATGGCTATTTTGACTTCCTATACTGAAATGTTTCACAGATTATGATTCATACATCATATTACCGTATATCTTTTTAAAAGATATTTCTTGTAAAATATAAAACCATTATATTCATAGTTGTCCATATGACTTCCTGAGATTCTTCGACGGCAATTCCTCGTCAGACAGAGAAATAGGGAAGTTCTGCGGTCAGCATATGGATAATGTTATATCAACGGGACAGTATCTAACTCTTGAGTTCCAGACTGATGACAACAATCAGCACAACGGTTTCGAGCTCTTCTACACGTTCATCAACTCTACTCCGATACGTGAGTAAAAAAAAAAAGGTTCCAACGTTGATCTTTTGTTGTTAGGTACTCAATCCCAGTTGTTGAGTAGATAGTGAGTAGATAGATTATTTGTTTCGGAAAGGGGGGGGGGGGGGGGGCGCTCGTACTTTCAATCATCAATCCTTGGCAGCAACATACCAGAGGTCGTCAAAGTATGACTATTGCACCATTACACGTCGTTCAATATACACAGTGTTCTATGGCTGGTTGGTTCGGTGTCACAATAATGTGACTGGATGTGGTGTGGTTGGTTGGTTCGGTGTCACAATAATGTGACTGGGTGTGGTGGTGTGGTTGGTTCGCGTTGTTCACAATAATGTGACTGGGTGTGGTGTGGTTGGTTCGGTGTCACAATAATGTGACTTGTCCACGGTGTAGACACTCAGTTAGGCAGTACTACATCTGTTTGCAGAAATTGACCAAATAAACCCCTATACCATGTAGTACTGCCGGAAGGATATTCAAACCAAATCAACAAACAGTTCAAAAAATAAATATAATTGTTCATTTCGTCCATTGAAAGCCAAAAGGAGCTATCAGCATATGTAAAAAGAAGGCTGATAGCCCCTTCTGGCTTTCAATGGACGATTTGTTACTAAAACCATTTTATAGAGTCTATTTACACACATCTATCTAGGCACGTAAGGTAGATTTAGCGATTGATAATCCTAAAACTACAACATTTCTGCCATTTGGGATTGTTTTCTACATGAGGAAGATCATAGTTACCTCACTGTGGTGTCCACCCGCAGATAAAAGGCATAGCATCACATCTGGTGACCTCCAAGCCAGTTCTAGAACTGCCCTTATATGCTGAGAACTAAACAAAGCAGATATACCAGTATCAAAATTAATTTCACTCCATGTTGCCATAAAAATATAATATTTTCTTCATTGGTTCTAATTATTTCCATTGATCAATAAACACTTGAATGCATTTGAGTCCGACTCCATTTTCAACAATTTTGTTCGTTTACGGTACCACTTTTTCTGGTGAAAGGTGAACGAGTGTTGGAAATAAGCATCTATTGTCAACTGACAGTTTTTTCTCAATGCATTGAGCAACTAAAACAGAAATGTTGTGAAGTAATAGAAGTCATGACCGGTCTCGAAATGGGGATCTCAATAGAGAGTGAAATGAACATCTTATCAGATAAATCGCGTGAACTCGAATCACATCATATATTATTTTTAAAATGAATATTACAAACAGTTAACAGTTTATTTCAATATTCATATAGGCCATATACCCATGAGTATACAAAACGATGACATTTTTTATACATATAATACAATGTATATCATTCAAAAATCGGTCA
The DNA here is from genome assembly GCA_021229015.1 of Solen grandis. Classification (NCBI taxonomy): domain Eukaryota; kingdom Metazoa; phylum Mollusca; class Bivalvia; order Adapedonta; family Solenidae; genus Solen; species Solen grandis. The sequence goes on from CM037787.1 coordinate 7,865,973, forward strand.
ATGGCCGGTTTAACTACAATGAAACCAAATATAATTCAATCACCTTTAAGATAAGAATACGTGGACAGAAATACATTCAAGCGGAAGGAGTGATATGTTTCTAATTATATTAAATTTACAATTTTATGTTAAATATATAACAAACTACTTCTTAGCTCAAATGGATAATACACAAACATAGCTAAGTTTTTTTTGTATGTTTTTTTTTTCTGAATTTATAAATTCAATAAAATTTGGAACATTTGGTCTTTTCCAATATTTCTTTACATATTGATTGCTTAATTCAAAATATAAGAACATTCTACAGCTCCTCACAGCGTGGGTTCGAATCCCGGAAGGGTCATTCGGATTTTCATGTAAGGAAGCCTTCCAGCTGGCTTATTGTCGAAGCGACGGTAAACTCAAATAGTCAAGTCAAGTCAAGTCAAGAACATTTCAATAAAAAACGGTATTCATCTTCTAGTAATGAGCAAAATTTACATTTCCTTTCTTCATAAATAAAATATAGCTGTTGGTTTATGCCACCTTCCGATTTCCACTTTTTAAACGGTATGTTGTTCTATGTAAATAGACCCTACTTATCTTAAATCGTTTACAACACTCAACTTATTACTGATAAGACGAATTTGACAAACAGTTATTTTCTATAACTCATAGCACTTATTTATTTGCTAGATGTCTCCTCGTGTCTGAACCACGAATTCAGCTGTGATAACGGGAACTGTATCGAGAGCCGCTACGTCTGTGATACGGACGATGATTGCGGGGACGACAGCGACGAGCAACACTGCGGTCTGGTCACACACCCCACCCACAGTGCGTACTGATACATATGTCGTTTATACCTGCGTCACTCTAGACCCCGATCTCTTTACGCTCGTACAGCGTAGTGGGAATGTGCTGATCGCAGAAACAATGCCGCGATTCGTTTTTAGACGGCAGCTTGCTGCCGTCTTTAGTGGCTAGATACGCTTACCAGGCATCGCTGACCTGCTAATTTGCATATTTTACATGACAAGTTTAATTGTACCTCTCCGCGCTTAGTGCGGATCCACGCAATGCGATTCTGCACTTACGAATACGAATGGAATATGGATACGAATATTCATGTGCTGTTTTTGTAAACGTGTTATTTTGCTCTGTAAACACCCATTTTAAGCGAGAACAATATATCCATGACATTTATAAATTAGAACAGCAACCCATTTTTGAAGATCTACTTCTGTAAAAGAAAAAAAGTAGCGCTTCGAATGTCTGTAATTAACCTTAAGCAGTTCACGCGTAACTTTGCATGAAAGCGAATTAGGTTTCTCCCAAAGCATCTCTTAACTTTGAACTAGATAGTAACTTGTTAAGTTCTATACTTAAGTAACAGCAGATAGTATAAAAATCGGGTCCCAGGGAAAACCTACTATGAAGTTCATACAGTCAGGTTCATGACCCTAATTCCGGGTTGTGTTGTGCGATTACCGACTATAGTTGCAGGAGTGTGTGGAGTTTTTTTTCGCGTCATGTGGTTTTTGTCTCTATTGTATCAATTAGTAAGAATCACAGCTTTTTTCCCTGTTAATCCGGCTGCATTGAGCGCTTTGATTTTTATAAACTACAATCATGAAGAGCGTTGATAGTAGAGTAGATGAAGAGTAGGTTGATAATGAAATCAGTTATTTTTTAACATAAACTCGTTACCGTTCAGTTTTCGAGATATGAATATGTTCGGATATTCCTTCGCCACAAAATCATAAAGAAGCAAGTACCGGAAGAGCAGCGAAACGGATCTTACATCATTTTCCCACAATGATGGAGATCACACCAGTAGCAATAGTCCTTCGGCCCGATTCTTTGACGCTTGCGTCACGTTTTCTTTATCATTTCTTTTCATGTAAAAAAACAACAACAACAAAAAACTTGTGCTCCCTCGTATTATATAGTAGGTAACTAAAGTTTCCTGTAAGTAATTTCGCAGTAAAAGAGTTTGGGGTTTGAACCTTATGTATTTGGATCCACTACCACTGTGGTTAATCATTACATCCTTTCATAATGGGGATAGAAAGGAAACACCATAACATTGTTATTTACATATGTGTATAATAACAACATCAGCAACAATAAAAACAACAATACACACATACAAACAACAAAAACAATAACAACAATAACAACAACAACAACAACAAACAACAACACAAAACAACAACAACAACAACAACAACAACAACAACAACAACAGAACGTATAACTTAAATGACAACAGCTTTACAATGATGTATACCTTATTCTCTCATAATTTTATTTACTGCAGATTAAAATGTAAGACAAAAAATGTTGTCAAAGATACACTAATTTGTAAAAATTTCTCCTTAATACACTGAGTTTTTGAATCTCTTAAACCAAACATAATAGCTCCACGTTTCATTGACAGTGAATCTCAATCATTCATTTTCTTATTATACCACCTGGTATTATACCACCTGGTTAATTTTCAGTATGTTAAAAAATCAGACATTTTATGTAGGAAAGACTGCAAATTCAACAATAAACTTTATTCGGTCAATCTAAGATTTCAATTATTCGCTGAAATATCTCTGGCTAGACATGTTTTAATTAGTTAAAAACATTAAAAAACAACAACAAAAAACAATCAAACAACAACAACAACAATAAAAACAAAACAAAACAAACAAACAAGATTTTCTTTTTTAACATTGCAAATTAACCCTATAAAAGTTAAGTTTTACAATTACTCTAGACAATTCTTAAGAAAAAGAAAAAAATCACATCGTTTCTTTGAATTTTCAGACCACTGTTTTAGCGGTCAATTCCAGTGCAGCACATCTCATGACTGTATCCCCACTACCTGGGTCTGTGATGGCGACATCGACTGCATAGATAGCTCTGACGAGGGTAGCTGTCCTTAGTGAACAGTTTCTTACGACCAAGATTATGACGCATGCGCGTAATGTGTCATCTTGCGAGGATTATCTTATTTAAATTGTATGCTGGTTTTTCACAAATCAGTAGCAACAGATTAATGCTAGAATATGTACCCAAACTTTGCTGACTTTTTTCTCTCTATCAATGCAATATTTCATCAGGAAATAAATCTATGCGTAACATTAAATTGTTTGTTTGCTTGGATTTAGAGCCCAATCGACAGCTTATAGTTCTGTCTATCACGCCTCATAACTGTTACGTTATATCAGTTTGAATTAAATGTTTATATTTTATTTATTTATCTTATATCTTTTTTATTGGCACGAACCAATGCGATGAATTTCAGTGAAGAATTTCAGACGGAGTAGCTTCCGCTGTACCATTTTGGAGACTTTTTTTTTTGAAATTCCTACCGGTCATCCGTAAACGAGCTGCTTTAAACACTAACCATTGATTTGGTGAACTCTGCTTACCTTATTCAGTGTCAAATGCTCACTTTTACAGTGAGCACTGTGCATCAAATATTCGGCGAGTACTGTCCACTGGTGACCAGTGCTCAATTGATTTAGCCAGTAATGCGCAACTAATTAGATGAATATTACGCACCAAATTTAGTGAGTATTCTTCACCTATTAAGAGGCGCATTACTCACAGAATCAGAGTAATGAGAATGCTCACCTTCTTGAGTGTGTATCAATTAATTCACTGAATTAGGTGAAAAGTGCACATTAAAATAGTTAATCACCAGCTGAATTAGTGAGAAATGTTCATCAAATAGTATCACTCAATAAGGTGAATAGTGCTCACTTAATTCAGAAAATAATGTTCACATATTTTGGATATTATTGTTTGCTTAATTAAATGAATGTTACTTACAAAACTGAGTGAGCACTGTTCACTAAATATGGTGAGAATTACTCACTGAATAAAATGAAAATTGCAAACTTAAGTAGGTGAATATTACTCACTAATTTCAGTGAGTAATTCTTACCTACATAAGTGAATACTGTTTACCCTATCTAAAATACTCGCTTTTTTGAGTGAAGAATTCACAGCTCTTTGGGTTAAAAATGGTCAAGTAATTTAGTATTATGGCGAACATTATACCATTAATGATCACCTATTTGAATGAATACTTCTCACCCTTTTTAGTGAGTACTGCATACCTAAAAAGACGGACATTACTTAACGAATCAGGTAAGTAACGCTAAGCTTATTGAGTGAATACTGTTGACCTAATTAAATTTACTCACCGAAGTAGGTTAGTAATACTCACCAAATCAGGCTTGTAATGATCACGTGCTTGAGTGAGTAATTTCTCTGATTCAGTGAGATGAGCTCAGTCATTTGTGTTCGCCTGTTTCATTGAGTATATGTTTACCCATTTCAGTGTGTCAATTTATTGTCTCAATATGACCTTGACCTTTGCAATTTTTAAACCGTAAGATCATATGAAACATTAAACTACATAAACTGTGGAAACATTAAACTACATAAACTGTGGAAATTTCATGAAAAGCGTATAAATCTTTTTATTTTTGAAGTTTGATTATATTTTCAAAATTTGGTGAAATTTGAACAATCCTTTTATTTTTTAAATTGCTACCCCATATATATTGTGCGCATATGTCTTGCAAATCATATGCAGCAAACATAATTCTTCTATCTGATCTCAAACAAAAACAAACAAAAATGGGCATGTTTTTTGTAGACCTACCCTCATTTGCTTACTTTTTGTAAGGTTCAAACATTCAGCCTCTTCTAGCGCTACTTTTCTCGTGTTCGATACTATGAGATCCATCATATTTTATTGGGCTGTCACAAGGAATAGAATGCAAAAAAAAGAAAAAGAACGCATTCGACATTTTGAGTTATGAACAAAACAGTAATTCATGCAAACGCCCTAGCGGCAAGATTTAAAAAAAGGAAATATTTTGCACTAATGCACAGGTTCAGATACATGTGGTTGCATGTCTTAAATTTGGTAACTGTAGCTTTTCTCAGTATGCCACTATAGCTTCCACAAAATAGCGCTAGAAGAAAAATAATACAAAGTAGATGAACAATAGGTTTTTCCCCTGCGTAGGCGGCGATAACCTAATTATATTTCCATCATTAACAGTCGTTTTTAAACAAACTATCATTTTTTAAGTTTGCTGAATGAACATATTTTGGTGAGTATCCGGGAGCATAAAAAGAAATAAATAATGAAAGAAATAAAAAGAAAGACATGGCTTGTCTGAAAAAAAAGTGCGTTCGTTTGCATCTGGCATATTAAGTTCCTTTCCTTTGGGAACGGCAATGAAAAGTACCTGCCTTTTTCGAGTGGCAATGAAATAAGTAGGTTTAATTTGTAAGGAATGCATTGTAGAGACAACACGTTTTAATGCAACTTATCTATGTACTTTAATTTGAATGACCATCCTACAGATGCTATCAGACCGGCCCTTTTTTTAGTCAGGATTCTTTTAGAACTGAAGACATGTCTTAATCATGACTACAGCTGAATTCCGAGTTTAATTTAGCGGGAGTGACAGGAAAACCCACAATATCATTATCTCTAATAATCTTTTTCACGTGATCTGGAAGCCAGATCATTTGAATTAATAGACGTCAGATAATTAAATATTTTTTTTTTAGTTTCTGGTTTCGTAACATCATATTAATAAATGGACTAGCTTTAATTAAAATGTGATTGCGCCAAAGGAGTTTTAGTCAATGTTTACTTTTTTGTATAGGAAAAAAATATGATAAATAATTAATACCTTTCTCGTATATAATCAATCCATTGGACGCGTTCCCTTAACTTTGATTTATTTATGTTATATTCATGTTATCATTTTTATAACATCTCGTTAACCGTTGAATGTCAAGGTATATTTAGTTAATTACGTCGAGGGATGCCGAATTGAATAAATTCTTATGTTAACTGCGATGCTTTTCAGTGGGTTGTCATTATTTTTATATCATGAAGCCAACGGAGAGATGAGAAGTCGTCATTATATTTATATCATGTAGCCAACGGACAGATGAGAAGTCGTCATTATTTTTATATCATGTAGCCAACGGACAGATGAGAAGTCGTCATTATATTTATATCATGTAGCCAACGGACAGATGAGAAGTCGTCAATATTTTTATATCATGTAGTCAACGGACAGATGAGAAGTCGTCATTATATTTATATAATGTAGCCAACGGACAGATGAGAAGTCGTCAATATTTTTATATCATGTAGTCAACGGACAGATGAGAAGTCGTCATTATATTTATATCATGTAGCCAACGGACAGATGAGAAGTCGTCAATATTTTTATATCATGTAGTCAACGGACAGATGAAAAGTCGTCATTATATTTATATCATGTAGCCAACGGACAGATGAGAAGTCGTCATTATATTTATATCATGTAGCCAACGGACAGATGAGAAGTCGTCAATATTTTTATATCATGTAGCCAACGGACAGATGAGAAGTCGTCACAACGGACAGATGAGAAGTCGTCATTATTTTATATCATGTAGCCAACGGACAGATTTTTTCCGATAGAATACATGCCTAGCGCTTGTGGGTTTGTAAACAATTGTCGAGAGGTAGAAAATTCGTACCTCAGTTTTTCTCTTTCAGTATTTGATTTAGGCTAAGGGTAAGGAATCGGGTTAAGGTAAGTGTTAGTTTATGTGGTTTGGTTTTGAGGTTGAAGTAGTGGTTAGTTTTAAAGGCCCATTATATTTCATACTGATACAATTTTCACGAAAAAGAAGATAAAAAACACAGTTTGGTCGCCAATAACAAATTTTCGCCAGTAGCGGATCATTTTTATGAATCACGGCCTCTGCAATTTATAGATGTAAAGGAAATGGTGTTTAAAAACTGTTTCTTTCAGTGGGCCTTCGGAAGATATAGATACACTTTGTTTACTTTCATTGATGACCTAGTTATTTTCCCTGCATCCTTCGCGCATGGACATGTCCGCAGCATGTGCTAAATTTCAGCCTCGTTTTGAAACATTAAGTCCCGAAATACCTACAGCGATATTTAAATATCAATTATTTTCCGAAAAAGTAACCAGTATTCGGAAGGTAAGTTATCCTAGACCAATATCAAAAGAAAAGTTCACTTCAAATCTAAACTTACACTCTTTTACAAGCTCGGATGTGAACCCTTGTGTAGTAGCCATTAATGGATCACATGAATTGATACACATGACGTAATATGGCGGGTAACACAGCCGGTGCATTGCACTTTAGGGATAGTCTCAACTAAGACTTTAACTGTCAAAAGTACATTTGCGCAAAATTAAACAATTAAATGAACTTGATATATTTAGGAATTCTTGAAGAAAATTTGAAATTAGTGTCAGGTTCTTGCCGCACTTACATCTGTGTTTTATTGCAACATTAGTGATACATTCAGCATTTTGTTGCTACAGGTCATGTGTATTGTTTTTCAAACTAAAAGTTCAATCCATGAAAATTCTAATTATATGTACACGTATTATTTTTAACTGAGAATATGGGTCCCAAACGTAGATCTAATCTTCCAACACCCAACCAGAAAACTGCAAAAAAGATCCAGAAGAAATATGGGAAGAGAATGACTCCAGAAAAGAAAGAAAGACTTAGAAAAGCCTTATTTAGTGTAAGTAGTGGTGAAAAAACAGACACCTTTCAAGTGTGGCAGACCTGGAAAAAAGTGGTACTTTGCTTCTCCTAACAGAAATAAGCATATTATTAGACCCCGCAATGAAACTGATTTGGAAATGAAAAGATCTAAAGTAACCAAGGAGAAGACTGACATGCGGTACAACAAGTTTAGAGATTTTCTTGCAAGTAATGACTTGATCAACTCTGCAAAAAGAATTTGGAATGCAGATGAAGCAGGGTTCAATATGGGAGCAATTAAGAGCAAGGTGATAGGCCCAACACGGAAAGACTTGGCAGTTCCTAACATAACAAGTAGAAAACAAAGACTAACAGTAATGTTTTGTAGAAACGCCTCTGGATAAATGCTGCCGCTTTACTTTGTGTATCCAGAACCCAAACTGAAAGGGTACAATTCACTGAATGGGGCCTTAGAGAGTGCTGATATCGTATACACTCAAAAGGGATGGATGAACAGTTCATTGACCACTTTGGCAATTTGCTGGCCCAGACCGACCTGTGATATTGCTGTTTGATAGCGTGAGCAGCCACATTGACCCAGACTTATTCTTGAGTGCTAAAGGAAAGGGAATAGAATTGTACCGTATTGTGCCAAATGCAACATATCTGATGCAACCCTTAGATAAGGGTGTATTTGGCCCCCTAAAAACAAAGTGGTATATTGTATGCAGAAAGTACACACGTGAAAATCCTGGAAAATGCATTGGAAAGGAGAACTTTGCAGAGAAGCTTACAGAAGCTTATCTACAATTATACAAACCACTGACAGTAATGAATGCATTTAAGGCTTCTGGTGTCTATCCTGTAGATAGCACTGTAATTACCAGTGAAATGCTCAAGCCATCTTTAACAATTGCTGACAATACAGCTCTTACCAACACTGATGACTGAAACATGCACACCTGATACTGAGGAGCTAAGGAAAGGTACAACATTCGCATGAAGGAAGGGTATGACTTGGAGGGTGTATCACCTTGTTTTGATGTGTATAAGAAGATTCACATGAAAGCCTATCCAGCTGAAGATCAGATCAAAACAAATCCCTGCTGTGGACATGACATACTAGCGGGTGCAGCATTATTCCGGAAGGATCAAGAACAGGCCGGTCCAAGTTCAGCTGTATCCCCTGTGTTAATGGAAAGTTTGGAGTTTCCAAAAACTTCTGAGCCACCAAATCCAAAATCCAAACCATAATATTATATATATATATATATATATATATATATATATATATATATATATTATTGTAATTTTTTTTTTTTTTTTTTTTTTTTTGTAAAAAACACTACAACATGTAACTAAATACATATAACTTTCTAACTACTTGTTTTAATATCTTTTCATATTAACACTGCTTTTTCATGCAATCTGATCTTGTTTTTGAATAGAAGTTGTACTTAAAATAATTTGATATCTAAAATCTGTTTCAGTCTTCTAAAGAAGATGCTTTAAATGCGGAACCTACAAGTAGTAGCCATTCTTCCGACAGGACATCTTCATCTAAAGTATCCAAACTGTTGCTAAAACTCTGTGATTAAAATGTATCATGTGTTTCAAATCCGTCCACCTAAACTACACCCACCAACTCAGCTTACTATAGACAGGGAGTATACCAATACCCATGATAAAAATGCTTGTCTTGTCTGGTTACAACCTTTGGAAATATTCCCTGTTGATCTGCATAATCATTTACAGACGAAAAAAGACAATTAATGTTGAGTGATGTTGCAGATTACCTGTTGGACATGTACCAACATGCCTTAGTGCATTTTTTTGTAATGTAATGGATAATGGTGGCAAGATATATGCTGAGGTTACAGGGGATCCTTTACCTAGATATATGCTGAGGTTACAGGGGATCCTTTACCTAGTTATATGCTGAGGTTACAGGGGATCCTTTACCTAGTTATATGCTGAGGTTACAGGGGATCCTTTACCTAGTTATATGCTGAGGTTACAGGGGATCCTTTACCTAGTTATATGCTGAGGTTACAGGGGATCCTTTATTTAGATATATGCTGAGGTTACAGGGGATCCTTTACCTAGATATATGCTGAGGTTACAGGGGATCCTTTACCTACTTATATGCTGAGGTTACAGGGGAGCCTTTACCTAGTTATATGCTGAGGTTACAGGGGATCCTTTACCTAGATATATGCTGAGGTTACAGGGGATCCTTTACCTAGTTATATGCTGAGGTTACAGGGGATCCTTTACCTAGTTATATGCTGAGGTTACAGGGGATCCTTTACCTAGTTATATGCTGAGGTTACAGGGATCCTTTACCTATTATATGCTGAAGTTATATGCTGAGGTTACAGGGGATCCTTTACCTAGTTATATGCTGAGGTTACAGGGGATTCTTTACCTAGTTTCTCACCATGGCCTGCCGAAGACCAGGAAGGAGGTGGCATTGTATTACCATGCAAATACATTTTCTTTATTTCTTTATATTGATAATTGTATTGAAGGCAAAGGCATGGAAGTTTAAAAAGAATTGTAAACATTTGTTACAGTTTGTTCATTTCACAAATAATTGAAACACAAACCCTGTGTAGTGGTAAACACGTAGGTAACACTTATTAAACTCATATTTAAAATCATGTTTATGTTTATTTTGTCAATTTTCATTCCATTTTGGATAAATCAGCTGCTTCCTGTCATAATTGAGTGTTTTGAGATTGTCCCTGTGTTCATATTTCAGGTGATTCTCTATTGGAGAAAGTAGTCCTCTACTGGGGAAGTCATCGGTGGCCTAAAATAATTTCAAAAGTTAATTAGAAGAAAACATTTACGGGTGGCATTGTCTTTAATAATTTTAGGCATCAATAACATTATATGCTACATAAAGAAATTATAAAAAAAAATTGAGCTGATAGAAAATTTTCAGACTTTATGTAAGAAGTGATTCTTTACCGGCGACCAAACTGTAGTATTGTCATATTGTAGACTAGCACAAACGGTACATAATGTGCAAATATCTGCTGCAAAATAACAGGTAAACACATTGAAAATGTTGAATTAATCACGCAATTTAATATTCTGGATGGATGTCAAAATACTCTCATTATTTACATTTTGCATTGTCCAGTATTCCCGAAGACGTTCAGATATCTGAAATTATTTGAATTTGAAAAGCCGTCGCCGAATCACAAATTGTTTATCTGCTACGTCATCACTTTGTGCACATGTGATTCCTTAACGGAGACATACGGAAGGTCTTTATGAAGCAAAAAATTGACGAAGATATGCGGAATATGCATATTAGGTATTTTGTAAACAATTGAATTATTAATTTTTTTTCATCTCTTAACAAATCTGTAGTCCATATTTTGCTTTTCTGTTCGAAGAATATACATGTATAATAATGGGCCTTTAAAAGTGAATTTCATACCGAGGTACAAAAACGTATACCTCGGAACATTTACCTCGGTATGACAACACTTTGTATACAAACCGTCATAGTGAGGTATGAGGCACACATGCAAAATCTCGGTAAGAAAGGAAGACCAAGTTGTGCGTGTGTGATCTGTGGTATTACATACTACTAGAAAAAAAGATGTTTCTAATGTTGGGATTCGTCTAAGTAGATATGAGTTATATCATGTCTCAGTGTCCAACCACAAGATAAGGACCATGGGTTTCACTTAAATAATAAACCGGCTTTGGTGGCGCTTGGCTGAGAAGCCGAGGGTTGCCGGTGCAATCCCCACTGGGGTCGGACACGGTCTTCGTGATCAATGACTTACAATTTCTTTCTGATGGTAATTCGTATTCCACCGCTGTACTTAGTTAACTACAGAAATGCGTGCTAAGGTTTCAGTACTGTCAGAATGATATATATATATATATATATATCTTTATTTCCGCCATAATATTGACGAGTACAAAACATAAATTACATACATATGACATAAATCAGCAATTTACATAATGTTTCACAAACATACATGACATTACAGATCGATGACAACACACAATTTGAAAAATAAAAAATAAATAAATAAGGTTTCATTTCGATTTATATCTATACCTCTGTCTATATGAAATATAGAGATACTCGATAAGTCATATATGATTTATGTTAAGACAAAATGATTATTTTATTATTATTATTTACCCACAACAGTGTCTCCATCGAAACGAAATATGGAGAGACCGAAAAGGTCAAATTAAGGGAAAGAATACAATAGTATATAGTAATATAGAGTATCTGAAATGTACTTAAATCATGAATAAATGTTAATCAGGACAACCTAGAAAAAGATTATAAACTAACTTGATCAATTTTATACGCACCATCGTTATGACAATCACAGATATATATTCACTTAAATTACATACTACATATATATGCAATAATAAAGTGAAATCAAGCTAAACGAATATAATGAACATGTTTGAAAAACAATTTCTTAAGATAATCATAATTATAGTGTTGCGGAAGCTCATCTTCAACTAATGGATGATAAACACCCAAAAGTGTGCAACAAAATTCAGAACGACTTAAATTCTTAATTGTTGACCAAAATCTTTGGCCAAACGTATTGGTGATCAATAACTGAAATTCTATTCTATACTTGTCACATTTGTTGCAATCAAGAAGAAAGTGTTCTGTTATGCTACAAGTAAGAGCCTCGTTACATTTATAACATTGTTTAATGAAATAGGCAAGATATGCCACAAACTGGACGACAGATTTCACATAAACAAGGGTTTTTGGGAATCGTTCTGCAAAATGCCAAAGTGAGCAATATTGGAAATGCTTTTGAACCTTTCTGAAATATCTAAAACTTTCTACAGAAGTTCTAGCATTACATATTAATTCTTTTTTCTAAAAAAAATTATCTAAAAAAATGAACTTAGTCTATACAAAAACAGAGACTTTACAACACAATTTTAACAAAATTGTCCTAGTAAAATTAATTTCTTATATTCTATTTCTTGTTCAATAGGCAAACAATCAATTAAACTAAGAACACAATCTGTCATTGTTCTAGTATTTAAACCCTGTATATATTTAAGACACATTCTATGTGCCCGCTCTAGTGAGAGCAGCTTAGATTGAGTAACTTTTGGCCAACACTCACATCCATAGAGAGCTTTAGGTAAAACAACAGCTTGATAAATCTTTCTACAATTAAATGGTTGCAAACCATCTATATTGAACCCATAATCAGCTATGCTGAAAAATGTTGAACGTATTTTATTACAACAGTCGGAAATATTCACATCTGGGTCCGAAAACTGATTAAAATAAATACCAAGATGTTTATAACAATCAGTTACTGTTAACAAATCCGAACCTAGAAATACATCCGTATTGTGAGTCTTTTTGCGACGTTTATTTCCATTAAAAACTATTATAGCACATTTCTGTGGATTATACTGGAACCTCCATTGACAAGAGTATTTAAAACAACGATCTAACATAGACTGTAGGGATGACTTTGATAGAGAAAGCAGCAGCATGTCGTCAGCTACCGTTGGAGCGCACACAGAATTATCCCCTATGCTTAGACCAAGACCCGTATCCTCCAACAATGTGATTAGGTCATTTATGAAACATAAGTAGAAAAAAGGAGAGCAGATACCCCCCTGTCTGGTTCCTTGTAAGATAGGGATCCAGCCCGATAAAAAACCTTTAAAATATACACAACTATTCATATTGCTATGCAAAGCGATAACATTGAACAATAAATGTAGAGGTAATCCATATTTATACAATTTGTAAAACAGGCCATCATGCCATACCCGGTCAAATGCTTGTTTTGCATCCAAGAAACAAGCATAAAGTTTACTCTCATTTTCATAACAATATGAGATGGATTCCCTTAAGACAAATGATGTCATAAGACAACTTACATTTTTTTGAAAACCACCCTGCAACGGATGTAAACGCATAGGAAGTTTAACTTTTATTTGTTCTAAAAGTATAGACTCATAAAGTTTTAAAATACAAGATGAAAGGGTAATGGCACGATAACTTTTTGGGTCATCTTTTCTTTTACCACCACCTTTATATAAAGTAACTATGACACCTTTATTTAAATCAGATGGCACATAAGACAATTTATACATCATGTTGAATAACAGAGATAGGTAAGTCTCATGAACACCGCCATGAATTATATGTTCATTATACACATTATCTATCCCACACATTTTATTCAATTTCAGTTTACCTATAAAAGAGCTTAATATAACATTGTTGAAAAGTGGCAAATCGCAGGGAAAGTTACAGTGTTCAATATGGTTTATTGTACTTGTAACTTTATCGTAAAAATTATTATCATAACATGGATACACCGTATCAGAGTACAGATCAGCAAAATATTTACCCCACGCATTAGCAATGTCTTGTGGATTGCGGTATGTGACATCATCAAATTTAATTTCACAACCAGCTTTCATTATTCTATCATTTTTCTTAGCATAAAACAATCTCCAAAACAGACCACAATCAACACCAGCAGCATTATCGATTTCTTCGTTAATCTCTCTCAAATAATTATAAACTCTTTTTCTATGATAAGAACGAAATTCACGTTTGGCATTTTTATAACTTATATATGAACGATACATAGAAGAACGAGGTCTACCATCAGCCACCCAATCGTTCTTCTTGTCCCTCATAATAGAGTGTAAGAGTTTTAGTGTCTGGTCCCAATATGGTTTTAAATATGGACGATATTTTTTATAAGGTAGACAACTCATAGACGCTCTCTTTATACAGTCAACTATTTTGATATATAACATGTCAACACATTTTTCACTCTCGAACAAATAACTTACATCTAAATTATCATTTAAAAGTATCGACAAAGTATCACGGTAAGTAACCGCTTCAAGCGATTTAACCTTATTCCACTTAATAGGTTTAAAAACTGAATCAACGGGAATCCGATTAACGAATACATTTTGACATTTCAAAGTAATTTGTATAGGCCTGTGTGATGACACATTAAGACAGTCATCGTCTGAAATGAAACACCCTATGCAAAGATCCACAGATTCCACCGGAATCAAGATGTGGTCAATAAGAGATTCATACTTTCTGTCATATGAGACAAAAGATGAGCCCGCACCAGTACAAATAGGTAGTGTATCTACTGCTACAAGATGATTAATTGAGATAAATTGAGTCAGATCAAAACTCCGCCTGTCATTGTCTTTCAGATAACGAACACCTTGTAGATGCGTATTGAAATCTCCCATAACTAACACCCTACCTTTCTCTGAATATGCATTAACAATATCATGTAATTTGTATAAATGGAATCTAAACTGATCTATGGGATGATTACTGCAAGGTAAATAAACTTGAATGACAAATAACATATTCTCTTTAGAAAGTTGTATCTGAATACCAATTATTCTGTCACTATCAATATCTAAAGGTGAGACTTGATCATTAAGACATTTGTGCCATATTAAAGCAACACCTCCTTTACCTACTTTTCTTTTACTGGGCCGAGATAAAGAAAAGTCGGATTGGCCAAATCCATTGTAATTTTCATGTATCGCATTTAGGAAATGAATGTCGTGATTATATAACCAGTGTTCCGAAATGCCACAAATATGAACATTGTTTTGGGGTAACATGTTACTCAAATAAAACGCACTAGACATAAGCCCTGAAGCGTTCCAAGTACATATATTAAGATCCATAAGTAATTCTAAAATTGTGATAATAATAACAGAAACATCTGTGTTCTGTATTATACATATATATATCATAAAAACAAACTAACTGTTCCAAAACATTAACCAATAAACAAATGATATATGTTTCACAGTTACACAGAAAGGAGATACAATGAAGCATTTGACAAAAAAAATGTGACATTATATTATAAACGTAATTACAGAGAAGAATAGCGGTGTTTGCCATATCTATCCAAGCTATCACTCTCTTCGCCAGTAGCACGGTCAGTTCTTTTTAGATTACGTTGATCATGTGATCGTCGCACGTGCCTATTGTAACTGTTTCTCGAGTACCACGGGCGACACACGACATCATCTGGCCAAAATTCTGAGTCACTTAACAGGTAGCTTTTTTCTGATTCCACACTGATGCGAAGAAATACGTCCGCGCTGGATTTCGGTCTAAATATATTTATTCCGACCACATTTGGACCACCATTACCCTCGATGAAATGTTTAATGCTTTCTTCTGTAATGCCAGGTTTAAACCGACCAACATAAAAACGTTTTATCTTTTTCTTTACATGTAAAATAAAATCATCGAACTCGTTGTGTTCATTAGTGTTCGCACTTCTGTCACTGATCCGGACTGGAATCTGGTCGACCTTTGATTTAACGGCTAAATTGGAATCTAACCTACATTGGCTATTATTTTGTGTCACTGCTTCGCTGTATGAGATTCGCTGAGTCGGAGCACCTTTCGATCTAACGAAACGAGGACCATTCCCTGTAACTGTTAAATAAAGTTGATCACTTTCACAGGGGAAAATAGTTGTAGCATTGGAATATAGCGCTGAACGGACTAACAGATCATAAATCTAAGACTAGCAAAATGCACAGGTTAAACTTGGTGTGGTAATATTAACAAGAATGGGATAAGAATGACGCCAAGAGCCCGACTTAATACTGCACACAGCTATGAAGTTGTCTTAGCCGAGGGCCATATACCATGCTTTTCACATGTAGAACGTGAACAAGTTTTGGGATAACGTTATATTTATGCTGTAATGTCCTTCTTTTTTCATTCTCTTTCAATCCATCTGTTTCATTTTTTGGTCAAATTTCATCTATCTCGATCTCTCTTGCTCTTTTCCTTCTCCTGTGATTTTCCCTGCCGCCCTCTGTCTAACCCTATTTCCTATTATTTGCATAGAACACATTCCATTTCAGCTTGACATAACATTTGATGCTTACTATATATATTCATCTCTTCTTGTCATTCCCTTTTTTCCTCCCATTTCTTTCGTTCCCATTTATCCTCCTCTACAGTGCATTTATTATCCTTCTTATTAATAAAACGACAGACAGTAGTGCCTATGTTTTCTTTCTTTTTTTAATCCGAAAGTGGTACAACTGGCTGACTGAATTCAATTAATCAAACCTACGACACATCCTGCACAGATGCGGGTATGGAGTTTATTAACGGAATTCAAAACATTTCCACAGGTGTTATCTTAATGTGCTAATCATGTTTACAGAACATTTTCTCTGTGATTTTGCCAATTACCCTTGAAGCGAACATTAATATTAAGAACAGAACAGAACAGAACAAATCTTTAATAACTTGTACCACATGTAAATCGTTAATTAATTAATATTTAGAAATAACGAATTTTGAGCAAAAATGTAAAGAATTTAGCCTCGAAAAGATCACCGAGCGTGCAAAATAGTTTTCATTATATATTCCTTTTATTCCTTTGCAAAATATGCCATACTTATGAAGATAGCACACTTTGATATGATTCGTTTAAAGGGACCCGCTTCCGACACCTATGTGTCTTTGATATGTTTAAAAATATGGTAATATTAAATAAGCGAAAATGTTTTCATGTGTGGTTATGCTAATATGCCAGCAGAAATTTCAGGTGTTTTAAAAGTCATGTATTATTGAATCTCCTATATATATTAGTTAGCCCAAACATCCCAGAGGAACGCCCTAGACTCGCTCTTACATAGGAAAAAGATATCGCCTCCAAAACCCATCCCTGTCGCCCCAGTCAACATCTTCCGACATTTTGTTACATTTTCTTTGTTTGCATGAGTTTAACGACCCACCAACAGTATCTCAATATTTTGTGAACACTATCTACACATATATTACGCTGTTGACAAGCGACATGATACCACACCCACATTATCCTGACACTGGGTCAGCCAGTCCTGGCACTGACCTTATGCCAAACCACAAGCAAGATAGATATGCATACATGTATGATTTATCAGCCGTATCGACCATTTCATCAGAGGATCGGCAATTATCGGTATAATTCGCTGATTTAAATTGACGAATCAGCGACTAGGGGAAATTCACAAATTAATGTTGATTTCCCATTTACCAATGTCTGGTAAATATATAAAAAAAAATATTGTTTCTATGATATTTGTAAGTCGTATTCCGTATTGTGTATTTTCTTCTCGTTTACTTAGCCATACATCGTGTTGCCTTATCTTGCTATTCCCACAAAGATATTGTGACCTGACATAATTATTGAACATACGTAGGAAGGAAGACGACATGTTGTTTTTAATCACAAAACTTATATTTGCTGTGTCCATAACAAGGGCTGCATTTGGTATGTATTACTTCTATATTGTTGGACAGATTTTTCAACGAAAAAATCCGTCCATTAAATTAATGATTTCCTGGCGTCAGCTCAGGCCCCCCCCCCTTTTAAATCTGCTATAACTTCTATGTCCTTCATTGGATTTCTTCAATATTTGGATGCTTGCTTAAGAGTATGGGCCTTTACATAATGCAGCTGACCTTGTGACCTTGACCTTCGACCTACACAAAAAAGCGGCGTCTGGACAGGTTTTCCGTTTGGTTAATCTACTATAACATCTATAACCTTCATTGGATTGATTCAATATTTAGACAGTTGCTTAAGCAAATGCCCCCCACCCCCTTATTATGCAGCTAATCCTGACCTTTGACCTACTTTTGATGAAAGAAATCCCCCAAAACCCACCCATCAGGTCTTGTTTATGCTTAAAATAATACATGTATTGCAAAATCGTTATCTTTAAATTCTTAAATTATTTTATCCACGTAAAAATAAAGTATAGTTTTCATTTCAACCTAGCTAGGTATCTGGAAAAGAAATATTATTGTAGGTAAATTAATTCATGGCAATGGTATTATCATACCAGGTTATTTCATTACATTACAAGACAGTATACATTATATAATATATTAAATCAAAGTTGAAATAAAAGTTTAAAAAAAGATCTGAAAGGTGTTCTGAAAACTCAGATCAACAAAATCAAAAGCTTTTCTTCCGGTGTAGTTTTTCTCCTGATACGAATTAATGTAGCTTTATTTGTGTGTATGTTGTTTTTTTTTTTGGTTTATCACCCAGCCGACAGTATATCAGTCATCTGGAGAATACGTCTGACTATTACAGACAGATATAGTGCTGCCACACTGTAGAATCATGCCGTAGACACGTGGCATGATACCCGTAGACACGTGGCATGATACCACTTCCAGTCACATTATCCTGACACTGGACCAATCCTGGAACTACTAATATATGCTGAGCGCAAAGAAAGGGAGCTATACTAATATCATTCTTTGTCCAGACTTTGGTATGATGCAGCCTCTAGATTCCGGATCGCACGTTTTAATCACTCGGCTACTGGAAACGGTAGCCAGGTTGTGACTGGAAATAATTGCTATTAATTCAACTATAACACGGATATTGAATTTCATAATTTTGAGCAGTAGTCGATTTAATCAGCAATTATACATATTGCCTGTAAACAGAATAACAAAGTGCAAACAATAGGATGATATCGTCTTTGTTGGCGTGTCATGAATTCCCATAATGTATTGCTTTTAAACACGTGCAAAGGACGTATGAAAGTAGCACAAAGAATTAAATTGTTCGCTTTTAAAATTAGAATTAACTTACATTCTTTTTTTATTCGATGGTTTGTCTGAAGAAAAAAAAAATCAACAAGTAAATTAATTCAGAAAAATATAACCATGACAACCTTCATGACAGTAGAACTTAGGCGGATGTGAGCCACAAGCCCTAATGTGATAGAGTATACATTAACAATTAGTTTGTCCGCTTTAAACATTAACTCCCTAACATTGTATCAGCATTTAAAGACGATGGCAAGTCTCATACTGAAGATCGCAGTAATATGTCTTGGAGCATCTACGTACTTATTTTTTTTTTCTGTATGGATTGCCACTAACACTAGTTGTCCGATTGAATAGGTCGCCTTGGCCCTGGAGATGACTTCCAGGGTTTGATTCCAGGTCGCGACATACCAAGATTGTAAAGTATGACATTGCTATAGCACCCTTACTTTGCTCTCAACGTGCAATTACGGCGTGATATCTTGGTGAGTCAGTACTATATCTGTCTTATCCCGAATGTTCTCCAGTGGTAAACATTCAAGATGGCGACTGGTGTTTTCAAAGCGTTAGTATTTGAACAAAATATCAAAACTACGCGTTACCGTAGAGCTCGAATCTAGTGGTTTACGGTACATGTATAGTGTCATTAGTGTTATATTTATGAAAATTGGTATAAGTATTCATATCATCATATAGATCTAATTTAAAATGTGATTATTTAATATTGATGCCACTGATCTTTGACCATTTATAAAACAAAAATGTCATGCTTATTTGTGCATCATCTGTTTTACATCTGTGTATACCATGGGCATAATGCCTACATGTATTTTATGAAAATAAACTCTCTGTAAACTCTCTTTATAAAACTTTGTTTACATTCACTTTAGTGCGGAGCACGTCTAACTGCGGATCTAACACTGTATTGACTCAAAACAATGGGACGATCTTCTCGCACCCGGGACACGCAGCTGGGCAAAACTATGGACAAAACATGCACTGTCTGTGGACAATAATGGCACCTGCTGGCCAGTTTGTGGAAGTGGTTCCAATCAAGTTTGACATTGAGTTAGGGGTTCGGTAAGTGGTGCCTTCAAATATTTTTTTTCAGTTTAGCTTCTTCTAAAATCACTCAAACTTTACACAAAAATTAAGAATAATTTATATTATCATTATCATATATTATCATCTCAACGACTTCAGTTAAACGCGGTCCTACTGTAGGTATCAATGTTTCTAGAATCTATCAACGGTGCAAGTCAAAATATTAACAACCAATACTAAACAGCCTTACCCATGTAAGGTATGAGCAATGCGTAAATAGATCCCCAATACTAAACAGCCTTACCCATGTAAGGTATGAGCAATGCGTAAATAGATCCCCAATACTAAACAGCCTTACCCATGTAAGGTATGAGCAATGCGTAAATAGATCCCCAATACTAAACAGCCTTACCCATGTAAGGTATGAGCAATGCGTAAATAGATCCCCAATACGAAACAGGTGTACAGTTGTTTTCATTGTAGACTTGACAACCTTAACTGCATAGTAGTAATAATATTGACTCAACTCCGATTGGAGAGGTTCGTCTACTCAGGTGGTGAATAAACGTGAGCTAGGAAGCAAACTGACTGTAGTTAAAATTGCTTTGCATACTGTTTGAAGGGGACACATTGCACAGCGGAATGAGCACGAATTAACCCCCCCACCCAAAAGACGAAAAAATAAATGTTTATTTTTTTTTTTTTTTTTTTTTTTTTTTTTTTTTAAAAATGAAATCTAAGTATCCATCTCCTACCATCAGTAACTAAAACATTTTTTTTTTAAAACCCATCAACACTATGAACAATCTAATGTTTACCCACGTCTCTGAGAAATTGTTGGAAATGTTTTATTTGCTTTACCTACAAAACTATGACTTTCACCCTTTACGTCATGAATATTTATAGAGATAGGTATGACTTGATGAATATTAATTAAATGAACTTAATATGGAATATAAAATCATGATTTTTTTTTCTTTTCCAGATTGACTGTGTAGGAACTGAGCTACAATATTGTATGAGCAAACAGAGGAGACCCTGATAAGATAGCTCCTATAGGACCTATCTGATCTGGGTCTGCTCTGTTTGCCAATGTGTCAGAATAAGTCTATATGAAGTAAAGAGTTAAATCCTATGCCAATTGTTTGACGCCTTTGTTTGTTCTATACTTAACTACGAAAGTGAATTATGGGGGGTTGGTAAAAGTAAGAATATAGAAAGAATACATTTAAAATCTGTAAATCTTTATTATGCGTTAAAAATCAACTTGTAACATGGCCGTCTATGGAGAGTTACGGAGATTTCCTATACACTTGAATAGATATAGTCGTATAATAAAATATTGGTAAAATATTATTACTTCTGATAATATTATAATTAGGTCCATTGTTGTGTAATAGTAAAAAGGTGTTAAATAAATGAGTAATGTAAGTTAAAACTTTACTGGAGAATACACGGTTTTCTTATATATGGGATATGTGGTATAACATAATAAAAGGAAGTACACAGAAGTACACTTAGTTTATATAAACAATTAAAGATACCAAATTTCAAATTATCTCGATAAAGTTAAGATTATCATCACTTTATCTTCGTATCGAAACTGGAAGATATGGTAATATAATTCCACGAAATGAGAAATTTTGTACCTGTGTAACTAAGTGACTTTGAGGATGAATACCATTTTGTTTTTAGATATGGTCATGTTATTAAGTAGTATTTATATGAAGATATGTACCTAATTCAACCTGTTACTAGGTTACTAGTAAAATGTGCACCTTATATAAATGTGTTGGGGGGGGGGGGGGGCCTATCACCTTTATGTGTTGTCAAAATCATATGATTTATGTTCATGTAATTTTGTATTGTATATAATATGATATGTAACAAGAAACATAATATATGATTGCATAGTCAAACAAACGTATTCCATTTGCAAAGGTGCCATTCCGATTTTCTGAGATTTTTCGACGGCAGTTCCACGTCAGATATGGAGATAGGGAAATTCTGCGGAACTTATTTGGAAAATGTAACATCATCAGGACAGTATCTGACGCTGGAATTTCAGACTGACGACAGCAACCACCACAATGGATTTCAACTCTTCTACACCTTTACCAACACGCCTGTGATACGTCAGTAAAATATCGAACATGCCAGAAGTTGTTAAATTGACACTAATTTCTGGGCGCCGTTTCAGAAAACATTTTTTTTTGTTGCAAGTTGCTTTATGTCTCGCTCATTCAAAAATAGCAAATGCCTTAAAACGTAAACTTCCACTGGATGTACATACCTACTAGAATTAATATTTCTATCAAGTAAAGATGCTTATATAGACTGGTGATATTTAGAGTGTTAGACGATATTCATGGCTGACCAAACAATTTCGAACACTATACCAATTACGTCTCGTGTGAATGAATACGTTTATACATATATAAACAAATTCAAGGCAATACTTATATACGGTCCTGGGATATAAAATACCGTTTATGATATTTTACTTATTTTACCGTCAGTTTTCAAAATGGATGCAATTAAACCTTAATTAAACATAATTAACTTGTTTAGTATGGCTATGGTATCTAAAGTGATCGAACATTGGATCCTTTCTAGATGAATGAGTAGTAAAGGGGAAGCTTCGCAGTTAAACATACCGGCGGGCACATTGATTTTTTTTTATAGCACGTAACAACTCGCCATTTTGTTTCTATCTATAGAAACTCATTTGCATATAGGCATTTGGAGTACTGCGCATGACCGGCGGGCACATTGATTTTTTTTATAGTACGTAACAACTCGCCATTTTGTTTCTATCTATAGAAACTCATTTGCATATAGGCATTTGGAGTACTGCGCATGACTAGCGGCCGTTTTGACCTAGACAGCCATTTTGTTAAACCTCCGTTGCAGTTACTTCCTTGATTAGTACAGTAACCACTGCCACCAAGAGTAAATTAGGCAAATCTAGGACGGATTTTAAAATCGAATATTTTATACTAATTAGTTTAATTTTATTTAATAACAGTCAAAGTGATTAAAGATGTAAATTATAAAACCCAAATAGACTTTTTCATAAAAATAATGCGTTTTAAATGAGGTTGCCATATCATCACATGGTTTACTTATCGTCACGTGAGTTACTTGATGGTAGTGGTTAAAGTAGCATATAGCATGACGTAAGCTTGTCATTTTGTAATTCAATGTTTATGGAGAGAATTCTAAGCGCCTCATGTTGAAATGCGCTATTTGTTTTGACGTATACAGAGGTAACGTGCATACTCGACGCCGGATCTCAGAAGAACTGTAATCGAATTAAATTCGAAATAATGAAAATCATCATGTCAATAACTTGTACTATATTGATCTAAATTTAAACCCAGGACCGCAAAAGTTAATCTTTTTCTTCGTCTTTTTCCCCCAGTATGTTTTGTACACATTTCTATAGAAACAGCTTGGTTGACTTTTTTTATTCGAAGTTCAAATTCTTTATCCGTTCGATGAAAGCACTTGTATGAAGTGAACACGTCAGTTTGTGCAATACCAGAGTTGTATATAGTTATATTAATATATACTTATTTATATCATGGGAATACTTTATAACGAAAGTGTATAATTAGAAACTGGGAAGGGGAATATTTATGGTACGATTTGTCAAATAATGGTTACCAAATTAATTTAAACTGGGATGTTATTTTATGCGATGATTTGCCAGGAAAGTTTGTGATTATACAACCGCTATGTTTTAGGAACATGCGATTTCAGAATATCTATCGTCTTAAAATCACGCGGGCGCGCGAGTGAGTGAATATGTTTATATTTTTTTAAGTACAAGATTACAGCTTACCGTACTTATTTCATTTGCTTATACAAATAAGTTACTTAAAGTTAAAACAAAATGACAGATTGTTACTATAAATAGAAACTAGCTCATCCATTTTGGACTCAAAGTATCCCATATACAAATTGTATTGATTAATTTTTGCCTAAATATTTCTTGAATATTATGGACACTTTCGCCCGAATTAAAAACAGAAACTGGTTTCTTTTGATAGATCCCACATGTCCAAACACCCACTTTGGCTGTAACAACGGGAACTGTGTAGACAAGCATGTGGTCTGTGATACGAGCGATGATTGCGGGGACAACAGCGATGAACAACACTGTCCACTTCCTGTGCTCACACATCCTGGCCAAAGTAACTACTTCACTTATTTCATTTACACTAACTGGATTAAGAGATCTTACAAGAACTGATACTCTTATTGAGATTGAATCGAACTTTCAATCAGAAGAGGTCGGTTAGTTCAGTTAACCAGTTTCAACATATGCTGTCAACCTGAAGTAAAACTGATTCATGTTACAAGACTTTTTCCGTATTTAATTGAATATTGAAAATAGAAAACATCAACAACAACAACATATTTTCCATATCGAGTCTTCAGTATAAGCAATTGATATGAAGTTCCTCTGTATTAGAATACGTCACCTAATTTAAAAGTTTTATGGTTCCCTTAATGGATTATAATGCATTTAAACATTATGACGCTATATCGAATTGCATAATATAAAAAAAAAACGTATGTGTGATCCGAGTCTTTCAAAAAGTGTGGGTTGTTATACTTGTATTTAATGACAATGAATTTTAATAATGTGATAGATACCTGTATGGGTTTACTTCATGTATTTCATTGTTTGTATTTTAAAGTTTGTTGATTAGGGTGCAGGCTCGAATTCCACCAACAATACTTAGCGCTAAGTAACAGTTTCAATTCTTAAACTAGGTAAACACTCCACCATTACTATTTTATGAAAAAATCAAATACACGATAAGTTGAAATGAATTATTACCTTAAAGTCCCAGTATTTTATAGATGTTGACCTAAATCCGAACTCACAGCATATATAATTCAGTTTTAATTCCATCAATGAAAGACCTTGAAAAATGCCTAATTTATAGGAAAGCTTTTATTAGAAAAAAAAATAAAAAAAATGTGGTTTTCTCGTTCTATATTTAGCTCAAAACAATGACAGCATAAAATTAACATAAAAGGGGTTTTTCAGATTTTCGTAGATTTTCTTCCTATCTCCTCTGCTACCGTGTATCAATATTTATTTAGTCTATAGAAAAAGTCCATGAACTTCTGAAACACCCAATGTACACCGAGACAGTGTGTTTCAGAATAGCTCCGCCCATTTTTCTCACTTTTTTGCCCTGTCTGAACAACTAAAGCTTCTGGGTGAATATTTCATTATGTCGGCTTAATTAAACATTAAGAGGAGGTTAATCTAACATCATTTGAGACTTTGCTAATTAGAAATTTTGAAAAATATATTTTTCTTTGCAAATTTTGAGCTAAAATGCACTGGGGCTTTAATAACTAACAATAATTGAACAGAAATGAAAAAAAAGGTTTTTTTTTATTATATAAACAAGACTAATTAAATTCGACCTAAACCCTTTCCCTCATAGAGAAAACCATGAAAAGACCTATGCGAACAAAAATCGCAGGCTGATCAGGTTTAATGCTTTTCGCTGCTCCTCAGTGGTCTGGAAATGAGGATTTTGTAATTAAATTTAGTAAGGTTTAACTGTGGTTTTCTGCAGATCAGGCTTTATGTGGTACCTATTGAGTGCGTCAAAATGAGTCTATATGAGGGAAAGGGTTAAATGAGTCTATATGAGGGAAAGGGTTAAATGAGTCTATATGAGGGAAAGGGTTAAATGAGTCTATATGAGGGAAAGGGTTAAATGAGTCTATATGAGGGAAAGGGTTAAATGAGTCTCTATGAGGGAAAGGGTTAAATGAGTCTATATGAGGGAAAGGGTTAAATGAGTCTATATGAGGGAAAGGGTTAAATGAGTCTATATAAGGGAAAGGGTTAAATGAGTCTATATAAGGGAAAGGGTTAAATGAGTCTATATGAGGGAAAGGGTTAAATGAGTCTATATGAGGGAAAGGGTTAAATGAGTCTATATGAGGGAAAGGGTTAAATGAGTCTATATAAGGGAAAGGGTTAAATGAGTCTATATGAGGGAAAGGGTTAAATGAGTCTATATGAGGGAAAGGGTTAAATGAGTCTATATGAGGGAAAGGGTTAAATGAGTCTATATAAGGGAAAGGGTTAAATGAGTCTATATGAGGGAAAGGGTTAAATGAGTCTATATGAGGGAAAGGGTTAAATGAATCTATATGAGGGAAAAGGTTAAATGAGTTTATATGAGGGAAAGGGTTAAATGAGTTTATATGAGGGAAAGGGTTAAATGAGTTATATGAGGGAAAGGGTTAAATGAGTCTATATGAGGGAAAGGGTTAAATGAGTCTATATGAGGGAAAGGGTTAAATGAGTCTATATGAGGGAAAGGGTTAAATGAGTCTATATGAGGGAAAGGGTTAAATGAGTATATGAGGGAAAGGATTAAATGAGTCTATATGAGGGAAAGGGTTAAATGAGTCTATATGAGGGAAAGGGTTAAATGAGTCTATATGAGGGAAAGGATTAAATGAGTCTATATGAGGGAAAGGGTTAAATGAGTCTATATGAGGGAAAGGGTTAAATGAGTCTATATGAGGGAAAGGGTTAAATGAGTCTATATAAGGGAAAGGGTTAAATGAGTCTATATGAGGGAAAGGGTTAAATGAGTCTATATGAGGGAAAGGGTTAAATGAGTCTATATGAGGGAAAGGGTTAAATGAGTCTATATGAGGGAAAGGGTTAAATGAGTCTATATGAGGGAAAGGGTTAAATGAATCTATATGAGGGAAAAGGTTAAATGAGTTTATATGAGGGAAAGGGTTAAATGAGTTTATATGAGGGAAAGGGTTAAATGAGTCTATATAAGGGAAAGGGTTAAATGAGTTTATATGAGGGAAAGGGTTAAATGAATCTATATGAGGGAAAGGGTTAAATGAGTTTATATGAGGGAAAGGGTTAAATGAGTCTATATGAGGGAAAGGGTTAAATGAGTCTATATGAGGGAAAGGGTTAAATGAGTATATGAGGGAAAGGATTAAATGAGTCTATATGAGGGAAAGGGTTAAATGAGTCTATATGAGGGAAAGGGTTAAATGAGTCTATATGAGGGAAAGGGTTAAATGAGTCTATATGAGGGAAAGGGTTAAATGAGTCTATATGAAGGGAAAGGGTTAAATGAGTCTATATGAGGGAAAGGGTTAAATGAGTCTATATAAGGGAAAGGGTTAAATGAGTCTATATGAGGGAAAGGGTTAAATGAGTCTATATGAGGGAAAGGGTTAAATGAGTCTATATGAGGGAAAGGGTTAAATGAGTCTATATGAGGGAAAGGGTTAAATGAGTTTATATGAGGGAAAGGGTTAAATGAGTTTATATGAGGGAAAGGGTTAAATGCGTCTATATAAGGGAAAGGGTTAAATGAGTTTATATGAGGGAAAGGGAAAGGGTTAAATGAATCTATATGAGGGAAAGGGTTAAATGAGTTTATATGAGGGAAAGGGTTAAATGAGTTTATATGAGGGAAAGGGTTAAATGAGTCTATATAAGGGAAAGGGTTAAATGAGTTTATATGAGGGAAAGGATTAAATGAATCTATATGAGGGAAAGGGTTAAATGAGTCTATATGAGGGAAAGGGTTAAATGAGTCTATATGAGGGAAAGGGTTAAATGAGTCTATATGAGGGAAAGGGTTAAATGAGTCTATATAAGGGAAAGGGTTAAATGAGTCTATATGAGGGAAAGGGTTAAATGAGTCTATATGAGGGAAAGGATTAAATGAGTCTATATGAGGGAAAGGGTTAAATGAGTCTATATGAGGGAAAGGGTTAAATGAGTCTATATGAGGGAAAGGGTTAAATGAGTCTATATGAGGGAAAGGGTTAAATGAGTCTATATGAGGGAAAGGGTTAAATGAGTATATATGAGGGAAAGGGTTAAATGAGTCTATATGAGGGAAAGGGTTAAAATGAGTCTTTATGAGGGAAAGGGTTAAATGAGTATATGAGGGAAAGGATTAAATGAGTCTATATGAGGGAAAGGGTTAAATGAGTTTATATGAGGAAAGGGTTAAATGAGTCTATATGAGGGAAAGGGTTAAATGAGTCTATATGAGGGAAAGGGTTATATATGAGGGAAAGGGTTAAGTATTTGAGTTTTACTTAGCGCTAAATGTTGTCGGTGGAATTTGACCCAGAACCATTTTACTAAGTAGCGTCGATATATACACAATTCTTAAATCTCTGTCGTCTACTACATGTTTTTCAGCGTGTCCAAACAACGGTTTCCGCTGCATATTCACTCACAAATGCATTCTCAGATCCTGGGTCTGTGATGGCAACGCAGACTGCGCAGATAAATCCGACGAGCAAAGCTGTATTACAGCAAGCTCATTTATCAAGTAGAAAGTAACACGTGAGGTCATCATATTGGTTTTTATTGGACAATAGCTTATAAATAAAATGATGACGCTGGGACAATTTTTGTACATTTTGCTGATGTTTATATAGTTTTCTCTAACTGCAGTAATTTTTTTAAAATAATTCAGGTATTCAGGTATCTATGAAATAATGTATTTTTGTTTCTTACTACCTCCCACAAACACTATAGTGCTCCGTAACTGTGGGACTTAGCCGTATACAAGTCACATGATATCACAACAAGTTTTATTACACTGGCCTGGCACAAACCAGTTACAAACCAATTTTCCCGTAAAACTTTTGTCTCAAGCAAGGGTGTTAAACCAATACTTTGTGGTACGATTAACGACTTTGGTTTGCCGCGAAAGGGTTATGGAAGCGCATTTACTCAAATGAAACTCTTTAACATATAGAAATGTTTAGAGCTAGTGCAGATGAAATAAGAACCCGCCAAGAACGCCCATCTCTCCCTGTTTTGAAAATGTTGGGGAAATCATTTTAAAAATTTTGATCTACTCTATAGCACGATACTATTCAGTCTCGTGTCTGTGATTTTGTGTTTGCAGTATTTTTTTGTATGAACATCTGTATGCGATACTCATTAATAAATGTTACACGTGAAGGTCACAAAGAGCTATCATACAGTGCAATGTGTTTGCGTGTGTGAATCGTCTGGTATGCAAGGGAAAGAATACGAAAATTTTTTGTCAAGTTCTGTTTTTTCTCCTTATTTATACAGGTTTCAACAGTTGAAATCTTATCACTGTGACAAAGCTATCGTTCTGGAGGGGCTATTGTACCAAATGACATTGACCTTTTTTAAAACAAAAACAAAAAAACAAAAAAGCTAGCCTTTGTTGTTCTCTTGTTACCATGGCACCAACTTATATATATTCTAACCTTGACCCATGACTATATTTTAAGGGAAAAACATATAGAAACAAACATTTACCGTTTGCCATAGTTTTTCAGCCATTGAAATAATTCCTTTTCAGTGAAAGTTAAGAAAGAAATGCAGATTTTCGTATTTTGCCCACGTTATGTGAAGAATAAATTACGTGACCTGCGTGCTCCTACTATCGACTTAAAAGATACCGACGGTGCCTTCGTGATTCAAGTGGGACAAACTGTAAATCTTACTTATGGTTCATTTAAAAAAAAAAAAAAAAAAAAAGGAATTTAACTAGAGCGAGGCGAATCCAGGCGCAGGGTTAAGTTCCATATAAAATAAAATAAGTCTTACAGTTACATCTAGTTGGTATAAAATGATTTTCTCTCTCTCTCTCTCTCTTTCCCCCCCTCTCTCTCTCTCTCTCACACAACGAGACTGATTAAAATAAAACGCAAGTTTTCGTTGTCTACAAAAATGACAGCGAGTTAACCACAAAATCAGCTGCAAAGATGAATATTTGATACTTCAATAAACATTCTAATTAGACCTTCTTATTATTCTTATCCATGAAGCCGGTTGTTTCTACTCTAAACACGATACTATTAAGTATTGTGCTTGCAATTTGGTAAATGACTATTGACTTTTTGAGTTTACCGTCGCTTCGACAGTATTTCAGTCATATAGCGACGTCCAGCTAATTACAGGTGGAGGAAGACACCGAATGCACGGAACCACCGACTTACCGCTAGCCAGCTGGAAGGCTTCCTCACATGAAAATCCGAATGACCTTGCCGGGATTCGAACCTACGCGGTGAGGGGCTGAGTGAGTGTTATGAGTCAGCGACTTTACCCTCTCGGCGACGGAGGCCCCAATTTGGTAAATGCAGTAGAAATGAATTATGAATGTCTTTGAACAGTCCTCCGTTATCATTTTATGGGGTTGATTATCTGTATTATATGGTAATTCATATGCAAAAATCATCAATAAATGTTACTTGTAACGGTCACAAAGAGATACTCAACGTGCGTGTGTGTGTGTGTGTATGTGTTAACACAACATATGCAAGGGAGAGAATGCGAACACAACTGTTCACATTGACATTGGTAACTGAAAAGTTGTCTGCCCCGAATGACACGGGGAAGGAGGGAGCTATGGTGTCTATTTTTCGATCTTTTGTTTTCAAAATATGAGTGAAATATACTTCCGGAGTAACAATAAACCCCCAAAACGGTTGCATATCTAATTTTGCTTGCTTTCAAAGAGTACACATTCAATGCTATACAATATACGATTTTATCAAGCAGTAAAAAGCTTGGTCTTGAGACAATGTATAAAATTCGACAGATCTTTATTGTGCTAACACACGAATTTATGTATATTAAAATATAAATATGGAAAATCAGGCGTAGTTAATTGTTTGTCGAATCCATCCCAAATAACTGTATACGTCCGTGTAAACCCCAGGGGACTTTGGGTCTGAAAAATAATAGCAAGAATTATTCTTATTCGACTTGGGTCAGAGAAATCAGAGAATTACAAAATACATCTATATTTTAAAGCAAATACAAATTCTTGACAAAACTCGGCTTCGTGCATTTGGCCATTAAGCAAAACACATAACACTTATGACGAAACCTGTAAATGTACCATTACAAAATACATCTATTATCTAAAAATCAAATATTTAAAACTCAAAGCAACGGTTAGCTCAAATAGTCAAGTCAAATATTTAATACATACGTATAAGAATAAGATATTTATATAAATAAATCAAGTCTAATTAGTAAATATAAAAACGCACAAAAGTATATTTATTACAATGTAAGAACAAGCAACACGCTTATTTCATTACACGTGTTTGCAAATTAATTTCGTACTATATTGAGATTATCCTATAGAAACTGTATTTGTAGTAGTTTTCAGAAGTTCACCCTGTCTTAATTTATGAGGAACTGATGTTTATCAACCTAATTATTTTTTTTCTATTTTTTTCTTCAAGGATTTTGACTGTTTTATAATTATCAAAAAGATGCATCTTAGGTCAGCTGGACTATTCCCCATGAGTTTCTTGTGAATAAAGATATAATTCACATAGAATATTTGGTAACATACGGCTCAATGCATCTCGTCATTTACTTATTTACATAGTCCACCTTTGTAAATGTAAGCATTTATGAAATTTATTTAAATCTTAATGATGCTAATCTATGTTTATCATTTTTCAAATCTAAATTCTTTAAACTCTAAAAAAATGCATTTTAGATGGACTGTTCTAAAAAAGAGAATGTACCCTTAATTTTTATTTCATAATACACAAATAATTGCTATTTATGTCTTCAGAGTGACATATATAATCAATACCAAAACGTTCTAGAATTACATTTTTTATGATAAATAAATGCAATAATATCTAGAAGTTTTCTAATAAAATTTGCATATTACTTAACCCTTTCCCTCATATAGACTCATTTTGACGCGCTCAATAGGTACCACATAAAGCCTGATCTGCAGAAAACCACAGTTAAACCTTACCAACTTTAATTACAAAATCCTCATTTCCAGACCACTGAGGAGCAGCGAACAGCATAAAACCTGATCAGCCTGCGAGTTACTCGCAGGCTGATCTGGTTTTATGTTGTTCGCATAGGTCTTTTCATGGTTTCCTCTATGAGGGAAAGGGTTAAAAAAGAAAGAACTGCATAATTCAATAATTATCTTACATTTTCATCTTAACACATATTAAAATGGTAACTCAGAACAAATATATGACCAGCAAACTCTACAAGGACATTTATACATTTTATTTAATTCGTCAGGAATTGTTCTAAGTAAGTTTGTAAGATCCTTTAATAATCTAGCAAAACACATATCAAGAGAACACATCATGTAGAATGCGGAAAGATCTGTAATATAAGTCAAAATGATATGAAAACACCTAAAAAAAAATACCAGCACTGCGATTGATCTTTTTCTCTTCCCTGTGACTTTTTCAACATTATTTTAATTCAAATATTTACCAGCACATCCCAGACCGAATGAAGTTATCCCCAACAGCTGCCAAACACCGGATCTTTTGGAAACATACGGACCCCCACTGTCACCCTGGAATAATGAAGAGTCAATAATTGTCAGCATTTATATAAACAAAAGTGAGTGTAACATAAAAGATAAAGTTAGTGCTGAGCACAGACAGTCAATCGTCTCTCACGGTTACTGGGATAATGGTGGAGATAATTTAATGCCAAATCATTATTATGATGATGATGATTATGATGATGATGTCAAATGATGATGATGATGATGATGATGATGATGATGATGTCAAATGCTGACGCTGATGTCAAATGATGATGATGATGATGATGATGACGATGATAATGATAATGTCAACTCATGATGGAGAGATGAGTACCTGACATGCGTCGACTCCCCCCTCTTCGTAGCCTGCACAGAACATGCCGGGGTATATCTGGTTGAACAGATGGTCGGGTTGGTTGCACGTGCTTATCGGTATCACCGGCACTACGGCTTGTTTCAATACGCCCGGGCAGCACGTGTCTTGATAAAATAGATTTCGTATAAATCTTATTTATTTTTAACCAGTGGGTGTTAAAGTATTTAATGATAGAACAATTTATGGATATTGTTCAAAGTAAATAACTTAAGTACAATGTTTCGAACGAACATCATCTCAAGAAGGTAATATCTTCCGATTAAAAGGTTTATGATCTAATTTGATGAAAAATTAAACATGAATAACAAAAGGGCCAAGATGCCCCTTGGTCGCTCACCTGAGAAAGATGATTGCTTAAGAAATAAAGATGCTTGAGTGTAAAAGTGAAATCTGGCTTTTTTTTAATGGTGAAATGGGCATAACTCCTGACCTAAATGGATCTCAGCCAAATGAACTCAATCGAGACTTATGGTCATAACATTCATAAAGTTTGAAGATGATTGCTCAAAAGATGAAGATGCTATAGTGTAAACAACGTGAAATATGGCATTTTCTTTATTAAAAGGGGCATAACTCCTGACCTAATTGATGGATCTCAGCCATAATCGAACTCAATCGAGACCTTATGGTCATAAGCATTATCATAAAGTTTGAAGATGATTGCTTAAAAGATGAAGATGCTAGAGTGTAAACAACGTGAAATATGGCATTTTTTTAATATTAAAAGGGGCATAACTTCTGACCTAATCAACTGATCTCAGCCATAATCAAACTCAATCGAGACATTATGGTCATAAGTATTGTAATAAAGTTTGAAGATGATTGCTCAAAAGATGAAGATGCTAGAGTGTAAACAAAGTGAAATATGGCATTTTTGAATATTAAAAGGGGCATAACTCCTGACCTAATTGATGAATCTCAGCCATAATCGAACTCAATCGAGACCTTATGGTCATAAGCATTGCCATAAAGTTTGAAGTGGATTGCTCAAAAGATGAAGATGCTAGAGTGTAAACAAAGTGAAATATGGCATTTTTTAATATTAAAAGGGGCATAACTCCTGACCTAATTGATGAATCTCAGCCATAATCAAACTCAATCGAGATCTTATGGTCATAAGCATTGCCATAAAGTTTGAAGTGGATTGCTCAAAAGATGAAGATGCTAGAGCGTAAACAAAGTGAAATATGGCACTTTTTGAATATTAAAAGGGGCATAACTCCTGACCTATTACGGATCTCAGCCATAATCGAACTCAATCGAGACCTTATGGTCATAAGCATTGCCATAAAGTTTGAAGATGATTGCTCAAAAGTTGAAGATGCTAGAGCGTAAACAAAGTGAAATATGGCACTTTTTGAATATTAAAAGGGGCATAACTCCTGACCTAATTGACGGATCTCAGCCATAATCGAACTCAATCGAGACATTATGGTCATAAACATTGCCTTAAAGTTTGAAGATGATTGCTTAAGAAATAAAGGTGATAGAGTGTAAACACTAAAAATTGTTGACGCCGCACGACGCACGACGAACGACGGACGCTCACGGGATCACAATAGCTCACCCTGAGCTTTGCTCAGGTGAGCTAAAAAATAAGCAAACTGCATATAAATTAACGTAAAACAATTCTGGTATGAAATACCGTAATATTCTAGCCTGTAACATTTATTATATATTTGAGAAATCTATGTTTAATTTATATCCTTTGCTTCATGAAATTAATTATTAGCAAAAATGATTTCAAATCCCAAAAATTAATTAAAAAAATCCGCATCGATTACAACTTGAATCTCTAGCATTCACAGAAGTTTAAAAGCGTCCAAAATATTGATTAGGGGTTTAAGGTAAGATGTTTGTTGGGTTTAACGTCCCACCAACAGTATTTCTGTCATTTGGAGACGATGTCTATTTGAGACAGGTATAGTGCTAACGGCCTGCAGTATCACGCCGTAGACATGTGGAATGATACCACACCCAATCAAATTATCCTGAAACCGGGCCAACTATTCCTGGAACTACCCTTATATCTTGAGTACCAATCAAGTAAGTTATACTTATACACTTTTTTACGACTTTGGTATGTCACAGCATGGGATCAAACCCACGACGACGTCATATGTATTCTCTACATTCATCTTAAAGAGTATTTTACATGTAATACTTATAAAACAAATAATGATATGAAAACACAAAAATATTGTTTGGAAAAAAGGCAATTAATTACATCAATCAAGACCTACTTTCAATGAAGCCCCAGCCGGTGACAATACCATCCTCCCCATCCTGCGGCGGCCCGGATGGGAGACAGACCTTTGACACGTATCTGTTCATCACAAACGGCTGGTCCACCTTGACCAGTGCGATATCGTTCTTGGACGTATACTGCTCGTAGTCGCTGCGGACGATGATGCGGACTGCATGGCGGACCTGCATCTCAGTTACATTTTTCAGAATGTAGTGTATCCCGGCTTCCACCGTCCAGTCTATTGTGTGTCGGTTTCTAAATATTTAAAGAGAGTTGGGTCTCCATCTATTGAGAAAAGGTATGTACTGCGAAATATCTTGATCTTTTAACAGTGGTATAGACCATTTCACTCAAAAATGAGACGTAAACCTACGTAAATCCACGGGCACTTCTCGAAAAACTTATCTACATGCTGGCTTATAATTCCAAAGAGTTCAATCGGGAAAAAACAACAACATACGTTTAAGACTTTTCCCCAGCCACTGATTGGTCAAATGAAATCAGCGAATTATACCGGGAATTGCCGATTCTCCGGTGAAATGGACTATATAGGAAGGACAAAGTCGAGTATAAAAAAATCTGTTTAGCGATGTTTGACTTTACTTTGATTTACTGTATGTGGAAGTTGGTTATGGAATTAGACTAACGACCAAAGATGATTTCAGTAGTACATTTGAATAGGTTTAGACAACTTTAATTGCGCCTATTAGTCTCAAATGTTGTTGTTGTATTGGGGTTTACCGTCACTGCGATAGTATTTCAATCATATAGCGACGTCCAGCTAATTACAGGTGGAGGAAGACCCAAGTACACAGAGGTACCCGGGTAGAACCACCGACCTACCGCAAGCCAGCTGGAAGGCTTCCTCACATGAAAAATCTGAAGTCCCTACCGGGATTCGAACCCACAGCGGTGAGGGGCTGAGAGATTTGTAGTCCACGACTGTAACCGCTCGGCCACGGCGGCCCCTAGTCTCAAATGACGAAAGCAACAACAAAACGTAAGCAAAACAAGAGAGGTGATGATGCTTATGATTTAGATGTTAATTGCAGAATGCATATATCTTGTACATTGTAGTCCTATGCAATTATTGTACTTTCACACTACGTTTGGAACATTCTTGAAAATAAAAGTAAATAAATATTTTTTTAAACTTTCAGTATATATAAGTGTATGTCATATATTACTTTACATTAAAAATTCAATCTTTTAATTTATTTCCTTTGGGATTCGAACCCATGCCGGGAAAAAGAATGGAGGCTTGTAATCCGAGTCGTTACCAATGCGCCTCTTCGAGGCCTTATTGTAACGAGATTATCACCTTTTATAACATTATCCTTTGGGCTATTTGATAAACGTTTCCCTTTCGTCGGAAACGATAATAATACAAAATAGCCCTATCTAGATTAAACTGGTTTAATTATTTGTATGTTATTAGCTGTAATAAGGGAAATATACTCATTATGTATTTATAAGCCAACGAATATTGATTGTTCAATGAAATTCATTATCATTAAAAAATCAAAATGTTAAAAAACTTTCAAACCTGTGCCAAAGATATTACACGGAGACATATAAGGTATGAATAAATGCGAGAATGAAGGCTTGCACCAACTGTCTGGACAACTGTGCATTTCTCGCTAATGGCAAGCTTACTCTACCTTAACATTTTTTTCTGTTAATGTCTCAATCAAAGCATAATCCTGGTCGTTCGCCCTCATGCGCAGAACTCACCTACTTCAGTGAGTAATGTTAACCATATTAAATGAGAATTTCTCGGTGAATATGTTGAACCCTTTTGAGAAAATTAATTACTATATTCAGGTCATCATTCTCTCCAAGATATGATAAACTTACTTAAACAAGTGAACTTACTAAAAAATTAATTATGAGTCATGTTCACCTTAAAAAATAATACAAAATATGGACAGTATTACTCAATGAATTAGGGGAACAGATCCCACTCTAATAGGTTTACATTACTTATTCAATTCAGTGAGCAATATTCACCTATTTGTGTGAATTATGTTGCAGTGAATTATCTTAGCTATTAAGTGATACTTGACAAATATGGAGGTTATCACCCACTGACTTTGGTGAAAAGGGCTCACTTAAATAGGTTAACATTACTTCTAGTACTTTCCGAACGCATTGAATGATTCTCACCTTGTTTAATAAATACTGTTCACAAAACATGGTGAGTATTACTCATTTAATTGATATAACAGTACTCAGGCAGTTCAGTGAATAATGTGCTCAAAATATGTTATCACCTATTGAATTATATGAACATTACTCAAATTATTCAGTGAGTAATGTTCACCTATTTGAGATAATACTATATTTAAAATATGATGAGTATCACCTTTTGAATAATGTTCACCTATTTAAAAGTATACTTTACTCAAAATATAGTGAGTATCACCTTTTGAATAGTGTTCACCTATTTTAGAGAATACTATACTCAAAATATAGTGAGTATCACCTTTTGAATAATGTTCACCTATTTAAGAGTATACTTTACTCAAAATATAGTGAGTATCACCTTTTGAATAATGTTCACCTATTTAAGAGTATACTATACTCAAAATATAGTGAGTATCACCTTTTGAATAATGTTCACCTATTTAAGAGTATACTTTACTCAAAATATAGTGGGTATCACCTTTTGAATAATGTTCACCTATTTAAGAGTATACTTTACTCAAAATATAGTGAGTATCACCTTTTGAATAATGTTCACCTATTTCAGAGTATACTTTACTCAAAATATAGTGAGTATCACCTTTTGAATAGTGTTCACCTATTTAAGAGTATACTTTACTCAAAATATAGTGAGTATCACCTTTTGAATAATGTTCACCTATTTAAGAGTATACTTTACTCAAAATATAGTGAGTATCACCTTTTGAATAATGTTCAC
>CM037787.1:7904205-7954205 GCA_021229015.1 Solen grandis
GCAGACGGTCTAAATATTACGTCCTGGTTAACACCGGAGATCCCGACAGCAGACGGTAGCGCCACAGAACCCAAACTCTTGTCAGAAGATGTTCCTGATAACTTTGTATTCACTGAAGTGGAAGCGAACAACAAACCGACGGACTACGATGTCATAGAACAACCGGTCGCCGGCATGTTTACTATTTCGTTCCAAGGCGTTATTACGGTGGCTAACTCGTCGGCGCTGGACTATGAAACTGACAGAAGTATTGTGA
This sequence comes from Solen grandis, assembly GCA_021229015.1. Classification (NCBI taxonomy): domain Eukaryota; kingdom Metazoa; phylum Mollusca; class Bivalvia; order Adapedonta; family Solenidae; genus Solen; species Solen grandis. Next base: position 7,904,462 of record CM037787.1, read on the forward strand.
TAAAGATAAGGTAGGTATCATATACTTGTTCACTCTTTGTATGTTTTTGCTCATGTTTGAGACACATTTTTACACAAAATGACCATACATCTTAATCGGTCATTCACTATTAACGTAAATAAGTTCAGTTATACTTTAATATCATTCATTCGCAAAATACTCTAGCATGTATAAACATGTACTTTATAATTGAATGAAACTTACTGCAATCTCGTCTTCCCCTGACTCTCGATCTGCTGTTTGTAAATGACCACCATTACATTCTGCAGAAACATTTCACTCCGAATGAGACGTAAACCTCCGTAAATCGACGAACATTCCCCGACAACCTCATCGTTCGGTGGGTTACAAACATATACCAGTCACTGATTGTGATTGGTCAGTTAAAATCAGCGAATAATACCGAGTATTGCCGAATCCCTTATGAAATGATCTCTTTCTTTTTCTCCTTCCTATAAACTAAGTTGTTTTTTACTTTGATCAAGGGCGGTCAACCTAGAGCCATCCTCGGCCACGCTGACCTTGACCATCAACCTAAATGACACCAACGACAACCCTCCGGAGTTTCTGTTACCAACGTCAGGGGTTCAAGTACCCGGATCCTTAGCCAAATCAAGAGGTTGGTAGAAACATATTATAATTAATAATGTATCAACTAGTGATTGCTGTCTACTCATGCCATGTCTTTAATATTCGTCCGCGTGGGTTCGAATCCCGGCGGGGTCATTCGGATTTTCATGTGAGGAAGCCTTCCAGCTGGCTTGCGGTAGGTCGGTGGTTCTACCCGGATGTCTCCGTGCATTCGGGGTCTTCCTCCACCTTTAATTAGCTGGACGTCGTTATATGACTGAAATACTATCGAAGCGACGGTAAACTCAAATAGTCAAGTCCATATTCGCTCTTTTCTAAAATAAGTAAAAACTACTGATGCTGTGCTACTACACATATCAATTACCTAATTAAGGCCAAATTGGTCCAGTGGAAGTGTGTTCATTGGCTATTGTCCAGAGGGTTGCGAGCTTGATCCTCAATAGAGGGCAAACATTTCTAAAGACGTTAACAGACACAAAGAACGGGCACCTCGAAAGTTAAGAATACAATTGACTTACCAGAATAAGTTTTAATTAGTCCCCTTAATTACTTGTAACGGAAAAGTTAAATGTGTTTTAAATAAACGTTTACAATTACCAAGACAAGTCAAGTCAAGTCAAAATCGCTTTATTTACTCACATCATATATTATGTAAAAGAGAGGTAACATAGATTTAAACATGTACTGACGAACGAGAGAACGAGGATTACTAGCTCTCTTCCTAGCACACACACACACACACACACACACACACACATTAATTAATTTGAATACTACAGTATTTAGCAGGAAAGCTGTCACTTAGAAAACCTTTTAGTTAGTTTATGTATCCATGCACCTATACTCTTTATATATTCACACATTATTATTTCAATTAACCCTTTCCCTCATAGAGGAAACCATGAAAAGACCTATGCGAACAGCATAAAACCAGATCAGCCTGGAAATGAGGACTTTATAATAAATTTGGTAATTTTTAACTGTGGTTTTATGCAGATCAGGCTTTATGTGGTACCTATTGAGTGCGTCAAAATGAGTCTATATGAGGGATAGGGTTAATGTTGATATTACATATGATTATATTAACTTGGATGATAAATACACCTACTTATATGATTATTTTACGTATATGTGTCAATCATGGTATTCTCGTGTAATTTGAACATGTACAGGTAAACCAAGACCTTGCTTATCATGTATTCTATATCATTTTGAATTATCTCTAATTCCCGGCAAAACCAATATGTTCGTTATACAACTGTAATACTCATTCACAGGAGGTTGTTAAATTAATTGCTGATTTTACTGTCTACACTCTAAACTTATGGAAGAGCAGCAATTTCTTTTTCTTTTCTTATCTTTTAAGTACACTTATTTTTGGATTCAACAGGTTCAGAGGTTACACGGGCCGTTGCCGTTGACATCGATTCTGAAGTAAACAACGACGTCACGTATAATATTGAATGTGAGTTGAAATCTCTCATGCATTTTTGATGATTTGATTGTTTTTGTGCATTTGTTTGATTTTGTTTTAATGAATGTTATGAATATGCCATCGAAGTAGAATCGTCATATGAATAAAAATGTTCAATCAAAGATTATGAATCAATAGAGTTATAAAACTTATACACGAGCTCTTTTATCATTGCAGTCCGATCATGTTGGATCTCACATGTCAACAATTTCATGTCAGTTTGTTTCGTGGTTATTCTCGAGTCACTGATCTTGTTAATTCAATTTTTGATATACCGCCTTTGAAAATTAATCAAATAATTTGTGTTTTATTTAATATTTCGGCCTTATTACTTTTTATTTCACACATAGACATTTAGTTAAAACCGAATATGAGTGATTGATATTGCATTTACTGAGTATTGAAACTTGTCAGAATTAAAAAAAACAAAAACATAGTTACTATTTGAACATTCAGTATAATTTCATATAACTAACATTATTATATTATTTAACATTTTAGCTTCACAGATTAATGCACTGAATGGTTCCGTGATTTGTATGTAACTCCTCCCCCTAATTGGTATTTTAGTTCCTATTGATACCTAGGTCAAGTACTCACAAACAGTATCACAGAATTTGAGTAAAGTAGGTCAACCGTTCACTATGTACTTCACCACACATGGGTAAGCCGGTAAATGTACAAACAATTTAGGAACCATCCCTTATGAATTTTGGTCATGTAAAAAAATGAAATAAAATATTATATTTCGGTATCAGCTGGGGATGACGAGACCCCCCGGTTCTCCATCAATCCAGTGACGGGTTTGATCACCACGACCGGCAGGACGTTCCTCAGCAGCGTGTACATGCTTATAGTGATCGCCACCGACGGAGGCACGCCCGCCACTTCCTCCAACACGACGGTGATCATCTGTATTGATAACCCCTGCAGTAGTGCCCCGACAATTTTCCAGGGCTCTCGGCTCCAGATGCTGGGCGTTCTGATTCTACGAACATTCCTTTATTTTATGTAATGGCCGTATGTACACATTGCAAAATATTTAAAGATCCATTCATAAATTCATATTTAAGAAAAGTAATTTATGTTTTGCTTGTCAAATTGGACATTTAACTTGACCTTTATTCCCTGATAAATGAATTTGACTGTTCAACAACAATGAAAGTTTGGGAACTACATTTTTACATACATAATTATTTCCCTGCTTATAGGCCATCTATAGCCGAAAATGAAAATATGCGTTAATTGATCCCTGTAAAGTATGAAAATAGTGGTCAAGTTAAATGTCAATTTTAACGAGCAATGTCGACTTAAGGTAGAGGAACCCTAATGGGCTCGGCAAATTACGGCAAATGTCGGTAAAGATCGCCCAACTTCCAATATTCTTCGTCATAACACGCCATGCTTCGGAATGTGATTCTTTTTCATTAAGAAGTTAAGTTCATGATATATTATGTTAATCAAATGCAATAACATTGATTGGCATTCATCTGTTCAAATGTAAAAACATCGTTCCTTTTTTGAAAAAGAAAAGAAAACACTTTACCGAATTACTTCCGGTGACGTCATTTTTGAATTCCCCTTGATCTGTCAAAATGCATAAATGTGATAATTGATGGTATTTCGAAAAGTTTTCCATAAAAAAGCAAGTTTCAAAAAGCAAAGGGTATCTTATCGACCATAACTACAGTAAAACAAGTTCGTATATTTAAAATTCATGCAAAGCGGAAAATTTATAACAGTGATTCTTTCGTACTTTTTTGAAAAAGAAAAGAAAAACACTATACCGAATTACTTCCGGTGACGTCATTTTTGAATTCCCCCTGATCTGTCAAAATGCATAAATGTGATAATTGATGGTATTTCGAAAAGTTTTCCATAAAAAAAACAAATTTTAAAAAGCAAAGAGTATCTTATCGACCATAACTACAGTAAAACAAGTTCGTATATTTAAAATTCATGCAAAGCGGATAATTTATAACAGTGATTCTTTCGTACTTAGATTGCACGTACTTGGTCAAATAGTTTTTGTGTAAAACTCTTCAGATAATTTTCATTGAATGCTTAGACAAGTAATTCTTAAAACCAAGTAATAAATAACTTGGAAAGGAAATGCTTTATTAAGAAAGAAAATCTGTAGTAATACATATGTTTATGTTCAGTACACTGAGTGTGGAATTTTGTCTGAGACAACTTCACATATAAAATGTAGGAATCTTCTTCGAAATAATGTCATTATCTGCTCACTATTTCACTTTACAATGATTTTACATAAATCATTGAATGGAAAAAGGCACTTAATAGGATAATTATGATTATAATTTCAAGCATGTGCTCACATTGTTCCTGAAAATACTTATGACGCAGTTAATACCTGATATTCTTTGTTTTTCTGAGCTTAAATAATAGGGGGTCAGGTTATACATACTGTTTTAACTTGATATTTTTATGGTTAACCTATATAAAATTGTGCATTTTTATGTTTGATATAGTATATGAATATTTTTAGCTTGTCTTGAGAAATTTGTACAAAAAAAAAATGTATTTTACCAGGAATTGTAGTGTTGCTATTTCATAAATGGAGAAAAAATATCAACCTGTAATATGAAGATTTTCTATATAAATGTATAAATATACATTTTATGAAGTTTGCTTTTATGTTTTCAATATGTTTTCCATTTGATATATGCCTTAGGTATATGAAAAATCATGAGAAAAAAATGGAAATTTATATTTTATAGCAGTTTTTATACGTATACCACCACACAATTTGCGAAAGCATTTCAATACTGGGTTAGATAACCTAAAAATCATTATTTCTTTTAGAACCTGTGGTTAAAGATTTCTTACATTGCACAAAATGCTTTCTTTATATGTATCAAATAGAAAAACACCAAAGAAACCAGAATTTAAAATTCATACATTAGGGTGCCACTACCTTAAAAATTAGAACCCATGGGTTTTACATAGTACACTTTCAAATTTTACAAAGAAAATAACATTTTACTGTCACGGTTGGTGGATGACTCAAGTGTATATAAGTTGAATTATTTCAATGCGTCCAATCGAAGAACAAAACTGATGGTGAGAATTACCAATGACAAGCACTGGTACCCCAATACGACAGGTATGGCACATTTTGTTAATTAAATAATAAATAAATTCCGACATAATATGAGAAATAATATTATATATAAATTATTTTTTACGTATTACACCCAGTTGTCATTATTTTAGGTTGCGCCACTGCTTAATAAACAACATTCTAGTATCCGGCAGACATTTAGTTCAGTGTGTGTGTAATTAATGTACAGTCAAACCTGTCTTAAGCGGTCAGTCAAGGGAACAAGAAAAGAAGCCGTTGAGGTGAAGCTAAATGAAGGTTAATCATTTAACAAAATGCTACTTTGGTAATATCAAAACTGACCGCTCATGCGCATTGGCCGCTTAATACAGGTGACCGCTAATACAGATCCAACTGTAATTGCAACAAAGGACCATTTATTAAAGCATAGTATTGGCCAACACTTCATTTTTTTCTAGTAGTTTCTAAGAGAAAAACCAACTTTGACCTCTGTGATATATCTGTATTTTTATTGTGTACAATCGCTGTTTCAGACATTTGTTTGGTTATACTCTTAAAACAACAAAGACCTTTGATTAAGCGTTTGGAGAATGTTCATAAGCTGGGACATTTTCGTGTTTTAAGTAAGTTAATTGATTTATATATTAGTGAAGGTGAACTAACCATCTATATTGAGAACTTTTAGGTTTTGCAATTTTTGTCTTGGAACAACAATATTTTTTGAATGAAACAGCTGCTGATGCTGTAAATGCTATATGTCTTGGTTAACATAATGTATTGCTTAAACTTGTGAAAAAAAATTCATCTTATGGACAGTAACAAAGAAGAAATCACCAAAGACTGCAGCAGTGGGGAATGGCTGATGTTAATTTATCTGAATTCAGTTTTAAGACAGTGAAATATGATATGTACACAAATGTATTATTTGTTATTATTGCATATTGTGCGAGAGTCCGTGTGTGTGTTCAGCAATCACATATACTGTTTGTAAACAAGTGTTGGCAGTTTTGACAAAGCGTTGCGTTTTTACGATAAAGTACTTAATTATTTGCAGATCTTTGTTGGAATAAAAAATTGAACGCTAGGGAATATACTCGTATGTTTACTTAAATCATATTACCTTATTTACATTCAGATTTCATGTTTTCATTTTGATTTAAAATCTACGTTATGGATAAATACGAAAACTACACTAACCGAGAGAATATTTGGACATTTTACACTATTTCAGTTACATCAACACGAAATAGACTAAAATAATAATACCCTGCCTAGCCATTTTAACCCCAATCTCTGAGTGCATGCATCTCTCCCTATTTCACATTATACACTTAAACTTTTAAAACCATATTTTACCCATCTCAAATATATAAAAACTTTTTTTATTTGTTTATCATAAATCATGATGAAGACGCTGGAATATTCCAGTTGAATCAGAAATTCATGTTCTTAATTGACCTCATTTAAATGATTTTATTGTTATTATGGTATTGTTATTTAGTCATGTATATGTGAAGTGCAAGATAATGTATATATAATGATGATTATAACCATTATAAATGTGAAGTTTTACTAATTCATTGCTTATATATCCTACGAAAGGTTACTCACTTTGATGCTTTAATAGGTACATGTATTTCTATCATGCATTTTGCGAAAATCTCATTAAATTATAAATCTTATAGGGAATTGTTTGTTTTCTCGCAAATCCTTTTCTTCGTTTTCAAAGCAATTTCTTGCAGAAAAGAAAATTTAATCAAATTCCTGGTTAGGAAAATAAACAATAATAAAAAACCGAAAGTCAATGACGCTCATAAGGTATTAAACCGGTCCTCATTACGAATATTGTCGTAATACTGGGTTTAATATACACTATAACAGTTGTGACATTTTTTGCTCAGTATTGTTTGTTTCAATTTTCTGCTTCTCGACTCTGCTTAGAAGAGTATGTCTCTTATAAGTTGAATACAAAATGTGACATGGTCGATCGCACTGAGGTCCTAGTCTGTCAGTATTTTTTTTTTTTAAATTCGTCTCAATCTATAAATAGAGACTGTGACGTCACCAGCCTGCACTGTCATCTGTCTAGAAATCTTCTCAGAATAAGTGATCCAAAATATAGCACATTGCCAGGCTGCATGGTACGTTAGACTCGCGAATGTAGTTCAGTTTATAGAGGGCACAGTCCTTGTTTGCCGCGAAAGATGCCATGACGCAATCTGTCTGCTGACTGCACTGACGGCAACAGACAATTGCATTTATCGTCTCCAACAAAGTCACTTGATGTTCAAACCCACTCCTGTCCGTCTGCAGCAGACGGTAATTGACCGATTCGGGTGCAACAGCTGCTAAGATATATGAACATTTTTCATTTATGATATTATATTGAATGTTTTAGCATGCATTGTTACCCAGTTTAATTTTTGATATTTGGTATTTATTGTTTGAAAGTAGACAGACAATGTAAAAGGAAATATATGCAACAAAACTATATCAAAAACGTTTTTTCGGCGGCAGATGTATGCTTCTGCTATTGACCCAGATTGTTCACTGGGTTTCAATCGATCAAAAATGATCAGAAATTTGTTTCTAAGCGCACCTGCTTGAGGGCAGTGCTCTCATTAGCTAATGGTCTAGGCTGGTTTACTTGCTTTTCACAAACTTATCTGGGCATGAAAACGGTGTGCAAAAGCAGAGATACAGACTATTTGCCACTGGCTACCGGAATTAAATACGAGATTGCGGTACAGCTAGCGGCTTACATTTTTAAATTTTATTCATTTCACAATGGCGCCTTCACAACTTTTCAACTTCCATAACTTCACAGCCTTTGATTACTTTTTTTTTTTTGGGGGGGGGGGGGGGGGGGGGGTCCCGAAATGGTGTGTCCCGGATACCTCTTTTAAACAAAGATTTGCAACTTGCTTAACTCTCACAAAAAGCACGTAACAAATTGTCCAATCTTCACAAAGTCACGTTATTTATCTTATTATACGAGTAGAACATAACATTACCACCAAAATTATATCATATGAAGAAATAAAATTGTATTATGTAAAATAGAAATGTATCTGCATGATGGTAACTATGTAAAATAAGTTGATTTTCTGCTACGCTACCGGAAATTACATTTAAATAATAATTTAAAAGAATTTTTAAAATGAATCGAAGTGAAAATAATTCCTTGCAAAAGAAAAATGATTATTTTATAATATGGTTACATTTCCCTCTGTGATTTTTCCATACTTTTTTTTTAAAGTTTGCAGTATTAAATGATCAGCTGTGTTTTTAAACAATATTTTCCACTGGCTTTTACATGAGTTTCCTATCTCAGGCTGAAAAATACTCATAGGCAAATCTGGGATATAGATCTAACATTGCAAAAAGAGGTAAGGCATATGCAAGTGGCAAAAAAAAAAAAAAAAACATTACGCCGACCAGGATTCAAATGTTTCTACGTATATTTCTCCCTAGCGCAAATTCCTGTTTTTGCCAGGGAAAATAATGCCCAAGTTTTGCCCCACAATCTTCAGATTTTAATTTATATTCACTTTAAGTGGGCCAGGAAGTAGAAACGAGTCACATACCTGGCACTGGTGGTGTTGTGGGTGTAGGAAACACCGTCGTGACCTGGACTGTAGTGGTAGTGGGAGTTGTGGTTCCGGGTGGCGCTATCAAGGAACATGGCAGTGAATTTCAATATTCAAACAATAGCGAGAATAAAACTTATATACATCGACTCACTCCTTTGTATATGTATTTTCATCGTAGTGATAACTAATACATACTCTGCGATGCATGTTCCATACAAGTGGTAGGTAATTTTTGGCCATTCAAAATTTGGTATAGTGACCTGGAGCGACGAACGGACGGACGTATTACAAAATCAGAAAGAGAGAGAGAAAGGGAGTGTAGCAAGATCGAGACTCGACCATAATAACGTTCTTTTACATATTTCCTTTACTCAATGCAAATTGCTTAAGTATAATTAATATTAAATTATTAAAACTTGTTAATAAAACACAGTTTAAAATATTGTTAGAATTTATATACATGTATGTATATTGAAATTTATTATGAGCTGGTGGTCCTTTACTTGCTGAACAAATAATTTGTATTCAGGCATGTAACTATGCATATCTAAGCTTGTTCCATTAACAATACAATATCACTTCAAGACTTTTGCAAATGGTTCGAATTCAACCGACCATAATGGCACAAAGTAAAACTTAGATACTTAGGGGCGGCGAGTTACTCAAATAAAACTCCTTTATTTTTATTGTTAATTATAAAGGTAATAATGTATTTCAACTAATTCATGAACTAGAATATTTCATAAAACAGGAATGATGGAATATGTTCCTACCTATTTAAGAATTTAAGTAATACAGAGAGCTATTTTTTGTTGGTGGTATTCAAGCCTGTTTTCACGCCTTGTCGTGTCGTGCTGTAATGCATACTATGTATGTATGTAAGTTATTATTAAGATGGAAATCCATAAAAATATAAACAACATGTCTGCAAAATAACATGCGTTAAAATCCAAGTATGCGATAGTGGTCCGTGCTCCGTGCGGCATATAATGGACTGATATTGATTTTATTCGTGTGCCGCTGGATATATGGATTTCCACCTTAAGAAGATAGCCTATCAAGAGAACTTAACATTGGAAAAAGAAAACTATGCAAATCACCAGACTCTACTTCAAAGTTTCACACATGATTTTAAATGTTGACTATTTTAATGTTTTGAGACCAATATACAAACCTCCGCATGCACCATTATCCACAGGGAGCGCTGCAAAATAATGAAAATAAGATTGAATACAGACTGAAGTCCTTGTTATCTTCTTATTAAACTTATCCTTTTAATATATCTTTATATATAAAGAAAAAGTAATGCTTTTGTTGTTGTTGTTGTTGTAGTTATTGTTGTTGTTTTTAAGAAGAATCAATAATATAAAATACATTTCAAAGGCAAAACAAGACTTCATTTCATTAATAATAAATAAGCATGTGATTATACAAATGATGGTGCCAATATTTAACCTAACTCTACATTAAACAATCAGCTGGGTGCAACTAAGATATATTGCTGAAATATAATTTCTTTTCATTTATTGTTTCTCAAATGGAAACTTACTTGAACATTCTGGTACCCCGCAATACTCCCATTCCACATCTTGGATATTTGTGTAACACCACGGCTGACCTCTTACCCTACCAGGATCTCGGCAGAAGGAACCAGCGCCTGAAACTGTACAAATACTCTCTCGCCGTTAATAACATCATAATGTCCCTCAAAACGTTTCCAAAAGTCTTCTTTAAAATGCTTTACTCACAAAAGAAACAACTCAGTACATCTTTCCGTTTCATTGTTTTGATTAACAATCTCCAAACTAGTCTTGTATAACATTTTTTTTAGAATATCTTTATAAAAATGTCGCAAAAAAACTGGATATAAATGGGAAATGGGGGTTAGGGATAATTGTGAAAACTGATTACAATTAAAATATGTCAGTGCAAACTATGTACACATGAATTATTAGAAAGATCAAATATCCAGTGGCTATGCTGCAAATGTGACAGTATAAATGTTTCAACTTTCACCTTTAGAAGCTATGAAATAGAACACTCAAATAAACCGCCTTCAGTCCACTAAAGACTAGTAGCCCAAAACATAAAAATTCAGTAAAAAACAATCCAGAAGTAAGTATCAACTCGACCAAGTCACATCCAAACAGCAACCTATATGAAGCCCCAGCCAAGAAAAACCTCAGAATTATGACAATAAACTGCCGTAGCATCAAGGACAAAAAACAAGAATTTGAAACAGCTGTGCACTACCTTAAACCTGACATCATATGTGCAACTGAATCATGGCTAAAAGGAGTAAAACCAAGTGAAAATCCTACCCCTGACGCAATTAAATCAAGCGAGATTTTCCCTACAAACTACAATGTATACAGAAATGACAGAGGAACCCTAGGAGGGGGAGTATTCATATTAGTAGAAAAATCAATAACATCAGTAGAACAGACCTCCCTCATCACAGACTGTGAAATTGAATGGGTTAAAATAAAAATAAAAAACAACAAAGACCTCCTAGTGGGATTATTCTACATGCCACATCGAGAACAAAAACACTTGGGAGAATTAAAAAAATCCTTGGAAATAGCAGATACCAATAAGAACTCAAACATCATACTAACAGGGGATTTTAATTGTCCCAACATACAGTGGGAGAACTCAACAGCAACTGGACCAGAAAGAGAAATACAACAAGGGCTAGTAGACTTGATGAATTCTAACAATTTAACCCAAACCCACAATAAACCTACAAGAGAAAACAACTTATTGGACCTGGTTTTCGTCTCAAACCCAAATATGACAAAATCCTAGTAAACGTACCGGAACCCATAATAATACAGATTTTGAAACAAAGGTCATCACCAAAAGACAAAACCTAGAAAATGTTACCTATACAAAAAAGCAGACTGGAATGAAATAAAAAAGGATCTTATAAAACTGAATGAGAAAATAGAAAATCAAAAAAATGAAGACAAAAATGTTAAATTAAAAAAAGGAAGGAAAAGTTTAAAAAAAAAAAACCAAAATTCCAAAAAGAATGTAAGAGAGAACTAAGAAGATCTGAATGGAACTATATAAATACAAACATCTTAGAAGGACTAAAAGACAAAAACACAAAACCTTTCTGGAAGTATGTCAAATCTAAAAGACAAGAATCAACCGGAATAGCCCCACTCAAAAGAGGAAACAGCCTAATAACAGATAGCAAAGAAAAGCTGAAAAAAATTTAAATCTGTCTTCACAAAACATGAAGTGAAGAAAAATTAACAGAAAGGACTTGAGAAGCTACTATCAAAAATAAATCCATCAAAGGCTTCTGGCCCAGATAACATTCCTAATAGAATACTAAAAGAATGCTCAAAAGAACTAGCCCCAATCCTGAAAATAATCCTACAGTGCTCAATAGACACAGGAGAATTACCAAAAGACTGGAGAGATGCAAACATCTCAAGCATCTTCAAAAAAGTCAACAAACACCTGCCAGAAAACTACAGACCTGTCTCACTAACCTCAGTCATATGCAAAACTCTTGAACATATTATTTGTAGACACATACTTAACCACCTGGAAGAAAACAAAATACTGACAAACTTAAATCATGGATTTAGGTCTGGGTACTCCTGCGAAACACAACTGATCACAACTTTAAATGACTTCCTACTAGATCACGACAAAGGTCAACAAATAGATATTGCCATATTAGACTTTTCAAAAGCCTTCGATACAGTACCACATGACAAACTCCTACACAAACTTGACAGCTATGGAATTAAGGGAAGTCTTCACACTTGGTTAACAAATTTCCTAACAAATAGAACAATGAAAACAATAGTAGAAGGCGAAAAATCAAGCGAAACAACAGTAGACTCAGGAGTACCCCAAGGCACAGTACTAGGGCCAATCCTATTCTTGTGCCACATAAATGACCTGCCAGAATGTGTAAAATCCTCCGTCAGACTATTTGCAGATGACTGCCTACTATATAGAATGATAAAATCAGAACAAGATCACATCCAACCAAAACATGGGCAACAAACTGGGGCATGAAATTCAACGCGAAAAAATGCTATATCATGTCAATCAACAAAAAAACCAATAGATTTTATCAACTGAATAACCACATAATGCAGGAAGTACAAAATAATCCCTATCTTGGACTACAAATCTCAAATGACTTAAAATGGAATATACATATCAACAAGGTATGCAAAAAAGCAAATTCAACTTTAGGCTTTTTAAGAAGGAATCTCAGAAATGTACCACAGACCTGTAGAAAAACAGCCTACATTACACTAGTAAGATCAATAATGGAATATGGGGCTACCATCTGGAACCCCTATCAGAAAGACAACATAGACAAACTAGAAAGAATCCAAAACAGGGCAGTAAGATTCATAAAAAGAGACTATACAAGTAGAACACCAGGGACAATATCATAAATGAAACAAGAACTTGAACTAGAAACTTTACAAGACAGACGCCTAAGCCTCAGATTAATATTAATGTACAAGGTGGTTGAGGGGTTAGTTCCAGCACTGCCAACATCAGATTTTGTGAAATTCACCAGACCTTAAAGGACAATAAAAACAAAAAAATTTAATGGCTGCGAAACATCAAATATACTAGAAAAACGCATTTGCAAAAATTCAAAGGGTCTGGAAATACCATCATCAAACTCTAAACAATATGAAAATTCATTCTTTGTGGACACTGTGATTCACTGGAATCATCTCCCTAATAATATAGTGCATGCTGGCTCTGTTGAGGCATTCAAAAATGCCTTAAAGAGCCACCGCCAATAGTGCGGAGCTCTTCTTCCGTTGTGTAAAACCCAGTATTGGGATCTACAACGTATTTGTTTCAGATTCAGATTCAGATTGTCTTACATTCTGATGTAGGGTCTTTTAGCTATAAAAATAAATCATAAGACAGTGCTAGCTTAAACTATGTCCTTTGGAACGCTATAGTAGCATCCGGGTCGCTTTAAGGATTGCTACTAAAATAGTAATAAATTATCCAAAATGGAACCTGTTTGTTTACCACTAAAGCGACCCTGGTACTACTAATTCTACTTATACTATCTTGCATTCATAAGAGAAATTCAAATCGTTTTTACCTGAACCATCTTCCGGAAACAGATCGTCAGTTTTGTAACTATGCGCATGCGGACTCTGTGAATCCCACCTCTGACACGCCCACCCAGACACAGTACATGTCCTCTTTCCTCCGTACATCTCGGACAGCCCACTGGTATAGCATTCGTTCTCTCCACACGCCAAACTGGCCTCAGTCCAGAAAAAGTCATCCTTACACCGACGGATCGGGCAGTGACTGAAGGATGAAGTGAAGCCCTGCAGGCGACTCGCACAACTGTAGGTGATGGTGGAGTTGACGCGACGCGAACCACTGGTGCTGGTGACCCTCGCGCACATATTGTCACTGGTTAGCGTGGTCGTAGGGTCACTGCAGTAATCTGAAGTCGAATTATGTTTTATTTATTGCAAAAGAATGGAGAGGACCTTGAATTCAATGTAGATATTTCAAAGTGAAAATGTTGATAAAGTACTTGATTCAAGGGGTGTTTGCATCATTTCTTTCTACGTGTGTATTATTGCACACACATGCAAGAGTTGCTTCTTAAATCTAAATACTACAGTGTTTTTTGTTGTTGTTTTTTTTTTTTTTTTTTTTTTTCAAAAATAAATACATCAATAAATCAAAGGACTGAGAGTCCTAATGTAGCGTTAAGCATAACCTGAAACAGGAAAGGAGAAGGCTTGAAATTTGAAAATGTTTTATTGATTTTCCACATTAAGTGGATCTTGTAACTAACTGTAAGGGCCGAACATATTTCATTGAAATTAGATTTCCGTGCCAGGTATGTGAATTGCTGCACTTCACGTATAGCGTTACACTGTTCATTTATAGTATTTTCATTGATATTTTTTCCAGATTACGCATCGTTGCGGATTTATCGTTCCCTATGTGCAGTGACAACTTCTATAATTAAATGATAAAAATCACACAAAGAATATTGTAGTGCTTTTTCTTCATGATTGATAAGTAAACAAAATGGAGCTCGCCATGTAAGCATATGTATCAATTGCATAACGATGGTATGAGCAAACAGGTATACGTATAAACCATTTTACTCCAAAATGAAACGTACATTCGTAAATAACGTAAATCAATGAGCACTTTCCGAACGTCTAATCTACATACTGTTGTAAAATTTTTGACTTGACTTTTACTTTGGTGTAAGATTTTAAACATTGTTCAATGGGAAGAAAACATACACTTGAGCTATTTCCCCAGTCACTGATTGGTCAGTTTAAATCAGCAAATTATACCGGGTATTGTCGGTCCCCTAGTGAAATGGTCATTAGCTTGCCCGCTAGAGGGCACTAAATTTGGATATCCGGTATTCAGATTCCCATGGTCGGTTCTAATTAGTTGCGTTATAAAACAACGCAACATAAAAATGAGGACTGCATAATCAATCCAAGCATAAATACGAGGGATCGAAATTACCATAGGGGGTTGTTGGTCTATTAATTGATTTAAATGATCGACCCATTGCACGGGAGAGCAACCTCATATGGATCACCAAAATGTGCTACGCTTCAAAAAATATGTGTTAATAACAAGTGGTACATATAAGAGTTAAACATCCATATCTGGACTGGGATATCAACAAATTGAATGGTAAGTTTTCTGATTACGAATTAATTTAATGGTGAGTTTTTTTTTAATTACGAATTAATTTTGTTAAATAACAACTTTTATAAGAAATCGAAATGCTATTCGACCCTTTCACATTCGCTCGATAGTTACCCATTCATGTCTTGAGATTTGATGCAGTCTCCTTTGAGAAATTCTTGTTGTCGTGGGTTCAGGTGTATCAAACACCCAACATGATGTTAAGGAAAATGTACCACCAAAACAGGTTCAAATCACAAAACAATCAAACGATTTAACCACGTGATGGTGTAAAACACTCATGCAAAGCCTAGTTTTGCAACATTTCGACGAAGTTGGTCCACCTTGCGTGAAAGCCACTTTTCGAAATGTACCGGTATTTTGTTGATCAGATCTTTATCGGTATCATTTTAATGGTAAGATACGAAATTCTATCATTCATAGCCTCATTTCGTATCTGCAATGTATGTTTAAATATTAGTGTATCGACAAGAAATCAGTTGTGTATGTATAAAATCCAAAGTTTACACGAAAAAAAAAAGCTTACCATCTGGACAAGCCCCTTGTGATATTGTGGTATCTGCAAGATATTCAATATATGTCAACTTATTTATAATTCAAACACAGCAAATCATACATTTGTATTGACACATTACCTAATTATTAGGCCGAAAATATATATTTCAAAAAAGCTAAACGTGACTTTGACTCGGGGTGTGTTTCCTCTAGGAAGTGTCTGTATTAGATTCACACGCACACAACATCTCGCTATTACAGTTACGTCGGTCTGTATGTAGAATTTTGTCAGCGAGATATATCCTACCGAGATATTTCAGCCAATACTTACCCCACAAAAAGTAATCCTTACCCTAACATTAACACTGAAATCTACAAACCAAGTTACATACTATAACTGCATAATTTGGCCTGGTGGTGGGGGCAAAATATTAAACGCCATTATTCATAGAATTGGGCATGTTCCATCGAATTTAGCTCTGTATGACCAGCTGCCAGTATCCCACGCATGCAGGTGCATCTAGCACTAACCTCTACAGTCCGGTATCGCGCATGTCTCCCATTCAGTTCCCGTGTCGGTAGTGAAACACCACGGCTCTCCTCTTATACCGTCGGGATCCCGGCAGTAGTTCTTCGCCAGCGAGGCGTTACCCTCGGGGAACATATTGTCGGCAACATACGAATGTGGATGCGGCACCTGGGAATCCCATCGCTGACAGGTTTTTCCGGTCAGGGTACAGAGTCGGCTGCCTTCGTAAGACTGGGACGTCCCGTTGTAACATTCACTACCTGCAAGAAGTCAAATATGGTTTCATTTAGTTGTGGTCGATTTGTTCACTATATAAATTGTGTTGGGGAAATATTTGATATTGCATTTTTTTTTTTGCGAAAATTAATTGTTTTTCTTTATCTACAATTTTTCAGTAAAGATATTTTATAAAAGAATTATACTGATGCAAAAATGGTGGACAAGGGGCCTTGCAGCAATATCCAGCGCAGGAGATCTAGCACAGATCTCTGTTACAGTGAGTTGGAAAATAGCTGAGAATCAGCTTAATCACAAGTAACCAAATAGCCTGACTTTTGGTATATGTCATGATCACGTGGTAACTCAGTGTGGCAGTGATTGATGCGGAGCCAATCCACTGCGCCGCACTATGGCATTGCAGATGCAAACTTTAACAATTATATCTCTAATGCTTTTTAATTCCAGACGTATGAGAAACCTCGACTCACTTCCACATGACAGCGAAGTTGAACTCCACGTGCCCCCGGACAAACACACTTTCACGGGGCAGTAATCTATGGCAGCACGAGTCCGCACGAGCAGTGACTTGCACCGGAAGTTCATGTATGAACCCAAGTTGTTATTCGGTGGCGGCGTCACGGTGTCCACTTCAGTACACTGCTGGTCCGAAGATAACTGGTAGTTCGGGACGCCGCATGATACTGCCGTAACTGGTAGGTAAAATTATAAACCAAATGGAGAAAAATACGATAAGATTTAATCTTTCGATCTAATCCTTATTTGATTGCATATAATGCATGTGTTTATTTTCTTAAATAGAATATATTCTATGCTAAACCTAATGCCAAATCACCTCGTTATTCAATTATTAACATAATTTAGACAGGGTATACTTTATGATTACATCGCAAGATCACAAATCAATTAACAGACTGCAATATAATGAAAAAAATCATAAGTTTTCGATACGACAAACTACAATTTAATTTAAAAATAATTACATTATAAATATATCTTACACTGACATCGGTGAGATTCATGTAAACAGAATGCGTGTCATTAATATTTTTTTTTCGACTCTATTTAGGTCTTTATCTCATACTTTTTGAAACATTATGATTATTATTAGAAACATTGGTCATTGTTTAGCTAGCTTTTAAGTCGGATAATTGGGATAATTGATAACCGCACATATTTTCTATAATTTAGAAAAAAGCAATGTGATGCCTAAAAGTAGTTCATGTATATCAATAATATGAATATATATAAGAGGGAAGGAATTGCATATTTTGATTACAAGAAAATGTAGAAAAGTGAGCCCTCTTTTTTTTTTCTTTTTTTTTTTTTGCTGCAAATTGGCATTAGTATGATAAAAAGAATTAAAATCTATAGAAACGTTGATGCGCGGGGTAACGCGTATGAAACAATTTGCATTTTGTTTGTATTATCAAAAATGTATTCGCATTTGACAGTATATTGATAATGTATGTTGTTATTAATTATGTGAACACATGGGTTTAATTGATATCTACTATGTCTACTTTATAAAAAAAAAAGTAAATTTAGATGAGCATTTTCACTTACCTTCTGTGCGTCTCATAATGAACATACACAGCAATAAGATGTCAACTACTGCCATGATACCGAAATCTGTTGCTAACCTTCACGACAAAGATTATTAAAAATTAAAGTCTTGAAAAACCAAATCGGTAATCCCTACAGTTCACTGGGGAAGGTAAGATCTAATTCTAATCTGAAACCATTCACGTGTCTTAATTAAAACATGGTTTGCATGTCTTAAAATGGGGCAAATAATGATATTATCTTATTAACAGAATGGCCATGGACTAATAAGGAATTCTTCCGGTTACATATGGTGGCCAATCCGTGTCATTTGTCGTGAGCGTGTTTGCTTGCTTAAACTTAATGTCTCATCTACAGTATTTCGGTCGATTCGAGGACTGTCAGAGTGAAATGCCGTAGATGAGTGACATGATACCAAACCCAGTCACATTATCCTGATACTGATGATCTGGTTTCATCCGGAGCACAGCGACGTTACATCGATCTCAGCATGCTTTAAGCTTGGTTAGTGGTCACTCTTTTTTTTCGCGGTAAACTTCATCAAACCAGAAACACTTCAATTGCTGCTGCATCCACTTACTGTACAAATTTCTGCAAAGTAATTGTAATAAAGCTTGCTCACGCTGTACCTCGTTGAATCTGTCATTTCAAACCGTTTCTTTCTTTCAGTTAATGACTTTCCCTATTCGACAGAAACTTTTATGACAGCTGCTGCACTGCCTTGACGTCAAAATCTACAATGTACCCGTACTATGACGTTAGATTGACGTCTTCCTGCTATTTCTACATAATTGTAACACAAATGCACCACAGACACTTTTGTACATTCCAATTTTAACGGCATGCTCCGGGTAACCCAGCCTAGTAGTACTTGCGAACATTTTAACAGGTTACCACTGATTTAATTTTTTTCTCATTTATTCTGAGTAAAATGTTTAAGGAAATCCCAAATGTCAATTTTCCTGTACTAAAATCATAATAAAAAGTATATAATTGCCAATTGTTGTGTCACATTTTAATTTTTTAATGCAAATTTGGCTAAATATATAAAATATTCATATATCTTTTCGTTATGTTTAAAGTACTTATGTGCAAAATTTTAGAAAAAAAAAAAGAAAAGAAAAAAGAAACGCTGAAACGCTTTAAAACATTTTTTCTCTTTCGTTATATGAGTTTCATTTGCATGATCTCTAATAATTGTTTATTGAAGGTTTAAACTCAGAGCGTAACTTGCTTAGGTCTAATTGGAAACAATACATGTCTCAATAATTTCCGAACAAACCTTGTACCAGTATCATTTTTATTGACTTTGTTATGTCGCGGATGATGGATTAAACATCACAAGTGTGGGACACCGATAGCTTGACTTGATGCAAACAGTGAACATACAATTTTCCACCCGTTAATACTAGTATTGACCAATATGTTCATGTATACAATATTTTTGTATGTCAAAACAGCATGAACGAACAAACAAACAAACAATAAATAAAAAGATAAATAGATAAGTAAATAAATAAAAACAACAAAAAAGTTTCCCCATCACAAGTAAGCAATAGCGTTACGAACGGTATAGAACGGTATAGAACCTATATTTAGAAATTCTGTTTTCGCGTGCCATCACATAACTGATCGCATTCTTCGCGCATGCGCTCGCTTCCCATGCAGAATTTACGAGTTCTCTACCCGGGCCTGGTGACGACGTTGTGGATCTTGTCATGTGGTACTGCAATCACCTGCTCCGGGGATAACCTATTCTATATTTAACCAATTTCCCCGAAGTTGGCATTTTTGAAAGTAGCATCTTCCATATCACCTAACTTGCCAAGTTTTTTGTCAGGAAACAAAGTCTTCACCAACATTAACTTGAAACTTTGGAATGACACAAATACTCCTCCGTAATATATAACGCTGACTAGTCGCGTGCCTCTCAATGTGACTTCCACGATAAAATCTCGTTAAAAAATGCCTTTATCAATACAAAAAGTATTGAAACGAAACTCACATGCTGTGTTTATTCAGTCATTGAATGAGACAGTGAATAAAATCAGTGGTACCTGTATGAATCACGCTGTGCGCACTTGGACCAAGTACCAGGTGACACTATATTGCTTTTTAGCTTGGAGCATATAAGAGTTATTCAGCATCTTCAGGATAAAAAGGGTTTAAAAAGTAATCAGAAAGATAATGAAGAACTGCGAGCATCAAGCGGCTAATTCTGAGGGAAGCGTATGACAGGAAAATTGCTTTAAAGATATTTTACCAGTTCTGCTTGGTTTCATTTTTGGTGATTATGACATTGGAAATGTATTGCAAAGAAATATTCCCATACTGGGAATCTTTGTGACTCTATCAACACACATAAAAAAACGAATATATACTTAGAAAAGATCCAATAATATGAAAAGACCCAGTAATAAAGAAAACACTGCTGTAATTAATGTTCTAAAGATTCATTGCCTTTAAATAACAAAAGTTCCATTTTAGTACAAAAATAGTACTTCTAAGTAAAGGATTAAAAGTTTCTTTTTTTCCGAGTATACTATTAATGCTTAGCAACCTTTGAGTAGTATATATGGCAATGATCTTAAAATTTGATAGCGTTTAAAGTTTAAATTGTTTTATACGGCTAGTTGTGGTACTTGGATCATTTCAAGAAACATTTTAGATAACGTCTTAACTTTGATATTGTCGTCAGATTTGACATTTAATTTATCTATTTCCCATGGAATGGGGAAATATTTTTGCTTATATCTATTCCACTTATAATAGGACGTCAATAGCCATAGATGGAAGTATGTATCCATTCATCCCTGTACTGTATGATTTCCGCAACTCTAATAAAGGCAAAGAGCAAGCCAAGAGAAGCTCTCGTTAAATTACGTGTACGATCATGTGACCGCAAGATAACGTGAAAGGTGTAAATTTCAAATAAACTGAATTATCTCTGCAATTTTTTTTCTGAATAAACCAAATATGTAGTCTCTGATTAGATCGCGGGTATCTTTTCTGGGTGATACAGTAAAGCGGTTTCTGTTAAGCGAAGTATCTCAGCAAGATCTCGTTTAAATCCCGTTCATCTATTTTTTCATCACGAGAAAATAAACGTTATTTCGGACTGTTTCACATCTCTGTTAAATAGGTCTTTGGAAAGTAGAGGTCACCAGTGTCTCTCTATATACAGTATCAAGAGACCCTGAGGTCACCGGTTAATTATCAAATTTGACGAGCAATAACATTTTATAAATCCTATTTTCTGAAATCTTATTTTCAACTGAAGCTGCTTTGTAAATACAGTACTGCTTCGTTATTCGTCCGTTTCTAGCTACTTACACAATTTTGAAGACACCATGACGCGCGTGACATATGTCCTGTCTGGTGCAATCTTTGATTTAAAAAAGAGCATCGAATAGAAATATTAAAGGGTACAAACTTTCTATATTGCGCAAAGGATTCCTACGGAACGCCATGTGTCCATGACACTGTAATTCATGACGCACTATGGTATAAACTGATATACACTGGCGTTAGTTGTAAAATGATCACCATGTTGAAATCTATGTATAACAATATCATGTCTTGTGTCAAATTATCACGTAGTGATACAATGTCTGACTTTTTTGACGTCTCGGTTGGCTTGAAGCAGGGTGACCCACTTTCTCCGATTCTATTTTTACTATTTATTAATGATATAAAGTCTGCTATTGATATGAATGCCATGACAGACAGAGATATTGAGCTTCTGTCTACACACTTACTTTTATTTGCCGATGATATTGTGTTATTCACCACTGATCCTTTAAGTCTCCAAGCCCAAATAAATAATATTTATGATTAATCATGTAAATGGGGTTTAAAGATAAATGTAAAAAAGACTTAACTCTGTATATTAAGAAAACAACAACATTGTGATATCTTTATTAAGAATGATCAGATTGAGAGAGTTGACGAATTCTCATACCTACTCCTTGGTACTAAATTTAATTATACTGGTTCTATGACTCAAGCTATCAAGTCACTCTCAGATCAGGCTCTGAAAGCTTACCATAACATTCTTTACTTGTTTGATAGAGTCAATTTTGATATTAAAAGCAAACTTAGAATTTTCGATACAATGGTTGTTCCTATTCTTTTATACTATTCTGAAGTTTGGGGAGTTTAAAGAAATTGATAATTTGCATATCCGTTGCTGTAAATCACTACTTGGTGTCAAAAAACAAACAAATACGGACGCAGTATATGCTAAACTAGGCCGTGTCCCTCTAAGTTTAATAGCAAAAGAAAGATCTCTTAAGTTTCTTTTAAAGGTATTGAGTAATACTGATTCACCATTATACACCATATATCTTGAACAGTGTAATTTAAATAATTCTTGTTGGGCATCTAAATTAATTATATTGTTGATCATTTAGGATATTCACATATACGTCTATTTTATCAACCATTTAATATTAATCATACATTTGTTTTGATGAAAAACACACTGAGAGACCAATTCAAACAGGATTGGTACTCAAGAGTGATTAACAGTCCAAAATTGTTTTATTTAAATCAGATTTTGAATTTGAAAATTATTTTAAGTACCTTTTAAATGAAACACAGAGAAAACAATTAACCCGCTTTAGACTTAGTTCTCGTGATTTAGAAATTGAGACAGGGAGGTACAACCAAATAAAACGAGATGAGAGACTATGTAAAGTTTGTAACATGAATGTACCTGAAACTGAATTTCATTTTCTTTTATGCTGTCCATTGTATCGGAATTTAAGAAATCATTTTCTAGGAAATATAAGATAGCCCACACTGCAAA
The DNA here is from genome assembly GCA_021229015.1 of Solen grandis. Lineage (NCBI taxonomy): Eukaryota > Metazoa > Mollusca > Bivalvia > Adapedonta > Solenidae > Solen > Solen grandis. Next base: position 7,927,559 of record CM037787.1, read on the forward strand.
AGTTTAAAAGTATTATGTCTACAAAAAGTAATAGAGTAATTTTAAATCTAACAAAATATATTCAAAATGCTTTTCAAAAACGTCACTCTTTGGTGCTTGTTATGCATAGCGCGCGTATTAATACCCCTAATACCCCTATCTCACCAACGCAGGATCGCTCGCGGAGACTCGCGGTATGAGCAGACGCGGTGCACCGCCAGTTTTGTTGACATTGCATGACGTAACACATTTTTCACGGTGTCTACACGGTGTCTGTACGGAGTTACTACGTAGTTGCACCGTACACACACCACCAGTAGCTCCGTACTCAACGTACTGCAACCGTGTAGACACCGTAGTGGTACCGTGTACCCAACCAAATGAGTACGGATCTCTGCGGAGTCAGTGCGGAGCGTACGGTGCCACTACGGAGCGTACGGTGCCTACACGGTGTTCACGGTGTCTGTACGGTTCAAAGCGCTCCGCAGAAAATCTGCGAAAAAATGGAACATGTTTGCTAATTTCGCAGCTTTTCGCGGTGCCTCGCAGTGCGTACAGTTTGTGGCGGAGCGTCGGCGGTGTCTACACGGTCCCCAGCGGTTCGCTGCAGAACCGCAGCGAACCGCTGGGGACCGTGTAGACACCGCCGACGCTATTGGGGGATATTCCAGCCGGTCCGCATCAAACCGCAGCGATCCGCCACACTCCGTAGTCACACCGCGATGCACCGTAGTGACTCCGTACAGACACCGTGTAGACACCGTGAAAAATGTGTTACGTCATGCAATGTCAACAAAACTGGCGGTGCACCGCGTCTGCTCATACCGCGAGTCTCCGCGAGCGATCCTACGATGGTGAGATAGGGGAATAACGATTCAAGCGTGTGCAAAAAAAAGTCGACGACAAAGGAGTTAAATTGTTGGTGTCATTTTATTTATTTTCTTTTTCTTTTAATTCTATATGCAGTGGAGTATTGAGTAAACCATCTAATGTATTTAACAACAATTTCGATAAAATCGTGCATTATATTTGTAATTTCAATGTAGAACATTATTAAACATTGTGGTCAAATTATTAGAAATATTAGAAAAAGTTATGGTGTAAGCGAGAATCGTACCAACTACCTTCAGCTTCGAATTCGAGCACATTACTGCCGAAGAAAGGTGCCTGAATATTTAGGTGTCTCAAGTTAATATTGCCAGACTATAACATTGACTCAGAACCGTACTTACAGCATCACGCGTGCTGTCAATCAAACGGGAGGTGGTTCCATAGTGCGCGGTTAAAGGCAAAACCGTATGGCGTTCGTGACAAACTGTAAATATGTCATCGTATATATTTTAAATTTTATTATTTATCGTTCCGTTTCGCGACACTTGCGATAAATTCCATAAAATTTAAAATATAAACGATAACTAATAGCTGTTGCATCTGGTATATCCAAGGGAAGTAACCATTACAAACTTAATGTGAATATGCTAAGATTTGTCTCTCTTGAGCATCACAACTCACGAAGGGCGGGAAACACGTGCAGAGTATGTCATTGTCCTCAAATTACGCAAGGTTTGGCCTTTTGCTTATTTAAGGTAAATTTGATTGTTGTTGTTAGGATTAAAAGTCATCAGAAACTTGTACTGGATTGATTGGTAACCTTGCACAAAAAATGTGTCCAATTTTGATGAAATGGCTTAGAGCGGTGTCGGGTATTCCTGGTTACCGGGTATTCTCAGATACTATTGCATTGCACCCTCTAAATGTAAATATATTATGCGCATGCTTGTGTACTTTGAACTCGTTTTCCGTTTTTTATTTGTAAATACCGCATACATTTAAACCTAGGGGAGAAATAAATCTGCATGAAAGGTATGTATATTAAACTTCGTCAATTTACGAGGTATAGTAAGAGAGGTGCTTAGAATTGAAATTTCTACCACAAGATAATGTTATTCAGTGGGGTATCTGAAGGCATCTCAGCTGTACCAGGTGTCCAGGACCACCATCTATGACAAAGTGCATGAGAATTCTGAAATAAATTCAAAGACATGGCCCAAACACAGTTTTGACAATGGCTGAAGAGGGTTGCTTGGTAAGATGGCTCACAATTATGTCTAAGATATGATATGGTAGAAGCAAGCAGGAGTTGTTAAAACTGTGAAATTGATAATGAAGGCTCGAGCCGGATCCAGGAGTTCAGGTTGGGGTGGGGGGCACAATACTGAAAAAATGTAGGCAGTGATAACGCAGGTGGCTTTCCACTTTGCCCGAAGCGTGAGAAGGGTGTAGTTTTGGTTGGATTTGAGTTCAGGGGAACTCTTCTGCATGAGTTTTTGGGGGGTTATGTACTGTCTACATTTATGTATGGACCGGGAATTTTAGAGGGGGTGCGTGCCGGTGAGGCTGATGGTATCTCTCCATCAAAGATGATACAACGACAATGAGGACTGCTACTATTCCTTTATGAAGAGGCACCCGGAGATATCTCTGTGACCATCAAGACAATTAGGAATGGAGAGTTAGTGATTCAGCCTGAGAAGTTAGAGAGGTGGTTCATGGAGTTTGAAGAGTAAAGACACTACTGGTAACCTCGACATACTTAAAGACCCTTCTCATATATATATATAATGCGGATAAATTGGGGTTTTCATTATTTCATATTCTAGGGCTTCGTGGAGCAAAGTGCATACAACTGAACAGCCTCAGAAAAACACAGATAACACTGCTTGCTTGGATGAGTGCAAATGCACATTACCTTAGGCCACTGATGGTGCATCCGGATCAGAGATTTTCAAAGAACTTTTTTTGTTTTTAGCTCACCTGAGCACAAAGTGCTCAAGGTGAGCTTTTGTGATCGCCCTTCGTCCGGCGTCCGTCGTCGTGCGTCGTCCGTCGTGCGTCGTCCGTCGTCAACAATTTGCATTAAACGACATCTCCTCTGAAACCACTGGACAGAATTTGATTAAACTTGGCAGGGATGATCCTTGGGTCAACCTTCACAAAAGTTGCTAAAATAAAGTTGATCCATGTAGAACTCTGGTTGCCATGGCAACAAAAAGAAAAAAAAATGAAAACTTTAAAAATCATCTCCTTCAAAACTACTGGCCAGATTTCAAAATAATTTGGTACAGATGTTCCTTGGGTCAACCTCTACCAAAGTTGCTAAAATTATTCCGATCAGTAAAAAAACATGGCCGCAAAGGGCGGGGCTTATTTGCCTTATATGTATATAGAGAAACCTTTAAACAACATCTCCTCTGAAACCACTGGACAGAATTTGATTAAACTTGGCAGGGATGATCCTTGGGTCAACCTTCACGAAAGTTGCTAAAATAAAGTTGATCCATGTAGAACTCTGGTTGCCATGGCAACAAAAAGAAAAAAAAATGAAAACTTTAAAAATCATCTTCTTCAAAACTACTGGCCAGATTTTAAAATAAATTGGTACAGATGTTCCTTGGGTCAACCTCTACCAAAGTTGCTAAAATTATTCCGATCCGGAAAAAAACATGGCGGCCAGGGGCGGGGCTTATTTGCCTTATATGTATATAGAGAAACCTTTAAACAACATCTCCTCTGAAACCACTGGACAGAATTTGATTAAACTTGGCAGGGATGATCCTTGGGTCAACCTTCACAAAAGTTGCTAAAATAAACTTGATCCATGTAGAACTGGTTGCCATGGCAACAAAAAGAAAAAAAAATATGAAAACTTTAAAAATCATCTTCTTCAAAACTACTGGCCAGATTTTAAAATAAATTGGAACAGATGTTCCTTGGGTCAACCTATTTATCTCAGGTGAGCGATTTAGGGCCATCATGGGCCTCTTGTTTTGTTAATGAACATTTTATTATCCCTTTCTTAGGTAGCAGTGGGTCAGAGAACCATCCCACTGACTACCTTACAAAGAGTTCATACATGTATATATATTAAATCTCACAGCATCATACATGTAAGATTATTTACAAACAAAGCAGAAAATGCATATATTAATTATCATGTAAGTAATCAATTCAAAGAATATTTTTTAAGGTTTTGAAGGAGCTGTAAAATGGGAAGAAGTGACAATGGGTGGATGAATATAGTGAACTCTCTGTAGAATTCAAAACAGTTCTTGTTCCAGACATTGATGCAAGGCAAGTTAAAAAATCCTGTAATTTTCTCGAGTGGTAAACATGAAACACAAAACACATGACATTCAGGCAAGTTAAAAAATCCTGTAATTTTCTCGAGTGGTAAACCTGAAACACAAAACACATGACATTAGAGGTGTCAGATATATATATATAAAGAAAATAACATTAGTCTATACAGCCTGCTCAAACACCCCAGCCATTTAATGCAACCCTGTGATTTGCAACTATTTGCAGCATTGAAAGAGACCTGGAAGATATTGTTAAGGGAATGGCAGATACAGCATGTAGGCCAGTATGTCACAAAATATGAATTTGCTGGAATATTCTGAAACGCATGGCTAAACACTGCAAAAGTTTAAGTCACTGTGAAAGCATTTAGGGACTCCATCTTATTCCTTCTCGATAAACATGCTGTCCTGAAAACAGACAAAATGCAAACAAGTCAGCTGTTTAAATTGGGAAATAAATCAAATCAAATGGAAATCGCACCCAGTGAAGAAGTGACCAAACCTGTAACACAAGAACACAAGTGTCATCATAAGAGAGATGCTGGATGCAATACAGAAAACAAAATTCCGAAACTGAAGAGGGTGAAACAGTGATAAATGTGCAAATCATTATAAATGTGCATGAACAAAACCACAACCAAGGAACAGAATCACCTCTAAGCAAAGTTCTGAAGATACCAAACCTAAAGAAAACAAATGTTTGCACAGTAAAGTGTGAAATTTTGCCTAGAGCTATTACCATTCAGGATTTTTGCGCCATCTTTATTAAGAAAAAGAGAAGAAAGAGCTAAGAGCAAAGAAAATGTGAACAAATTCAGAAACATGTTGAGAAAAAGAAGATGAAAAAAGAGAAAACCAATCAAAAGCTGCTGAGAACGAAAGAGCTTAAAGAAAAAACCCTCAAGAAGTTGAAAATGAATGAGTTAACCCTTTCCCTCATAGAGGAAACCCTGAAAAGACCTATGCGAACAGCATAAAACCAGATCAGCCTGCTGATCAGACTGATCAGGTTTTATGCTGTTCGCTGCTCCTCAGTGGTCTGGAAATGAGGATTTTATAATTGAATTTGGTAAGGTTTAACTGTGGTTTTCTGCAGATCAGGCTTTATGTGGTACCTATTGAGTGCGTCAAAATGAGTCTATATGAGGCAAAGGGTTAAAGAAGAAAATGAAACAGAAAACCAAAAATAAATGCATTGACTCTCAGATGATGATGATATGAGTGACTATTCTGTTCACGATGACTCAGACAAAGAAAATACAATATTATAAATGTGATAGAATGGCTTATGAATCAGGGTGGATTGGATGTCAGAGGTGTTTCAATACATAAAAATCTTAGGGAAGGTTACCAGCATAGTATTGAATTGAAAAAATCCCATTTTTTCAAAACACTTTAAGTCATACATTCATAAAGCATTAGGTATCCGTAAATACCCGACACCACTCCATATAATAAAAACTTTTACATTTACATTTTTTTTTTCGCGCACCATATATAGAATCTATTATAATAGAATGGTTGGTTAATAAATTTGGGTTCAATATTTTGCATGAGAGGAGGGATATAGATCCACAGGGGCTATTGCCTGTGATGGAAAAAACATCCAATTTTTTACAATCATGGAATGTTGCATTTGGGTGACAGTTTTTAAGCCCCTTTAGACTCAGTGAAGTTAATACACACAGAAATTTAAGAATCAAATTCTTAGTCAATGACCAACTGTGAACAAACTGCTTTAAAGGGGAGATCTTATCATATGAATAACTTGAAAAAAACATGAGCTATGTACAGTCACTATCAAATATTGTATTGTGTGGATAAGAAATTAAAACTTTGTTCAGTAATTTAGCCCATATACCTTATTTGGTTGATGAAAAGACAAAAGCAGAATTTCTCAGTTGCAGATGTCCAATGAAGGACTCTGGTAATTACCAGTAATTAGTCTGTGGTTGAGCTTCCCTCTGAAGGATTCATTGAGATCCTTGCATTCCCTAAAATTCAAAATTTGCAAGTTAATCAAAAGCAATGAGAAGATCATAGAAGCCCATTTTGAGCTTGTCTCTTTCGAAGAAAAAAAATGATCACTGGGTCGCTGTTGTCATTATGCAAAAACTTTAATGTGGCCCATTACTCAGACATGTAAAACAGACAAGCATTGGCATCGATCTGTGGAGCTCTTGTTTTTAAATTTGCCATCATATTTTTGACACCAGTAGTCAGTGCTTAAGTGTATTGCTTGGTTAATACCTCAGTCTCTTGTATGTAAAAAAATGTAATGGAATACAATGGTGGAGAGTTAGGTGATCATTTCATATTGTGTTTATTGTATTAAGTTTTTTTTTTTTCAGAGGTACATTTATCATTTCTTCAAGCTATAGTGCAACTTGAGTAAGAGATGGGCTAGGATAAACAGATACTATGCCAGGGTTTGAACCAGAGACCTTCCTGTCCATCATGTACCATGATTACCTGTGTACTCTGAAGGGTTCCACATGCAACAAGAGGTGAGTTTTTTCCTCAAGAACATTTCAATATATTGATAACTTGTATTTTAATTTCAAGGAAAAGAATTTTAGGTATTGCTTTACCCTTGGCTGCATCTGTCTGTAAAAAACAGTATTATACTTGTCGGCATTACTTTTAATATTCCTGCATAAATTACGCAGCATTCATTGGAAACAACACTGACAATCATATAGCCCATGACCTTGACTTTTAATATGACAAATCCGTATAGAAAGAACATTTGCAAAAATCAAATTGATGGTACAACTTGGGTGGAATCTTTTCATATTCACATCAGGTATTGTTTTTCACAGTTATGTCACATTTATATTTAAGCATTGTCCTTGACCTAGAATATATAACCATTTATATACAGGCTTTGTCCTTGACCTAAAATATATAACCATTTATATACAGGCTTTGTCCTTGACCTAAAATATATAACCATTTATATTAAGCTTTGTCCTTGACCTAAAATATATAACCATTTATATATAGGCTTTGTCCTTGACCTAAAATATATAACCATTATATTATTTTATACAATTTTCAAAGTTCATAGGATGAAATAATATATTGCATCTTCCCCCACAAAAAAGAGCAAATTTCCTGTCTTTTTAATGTTAGTAAGGGTGAAATTATATCTTCATGATTATCAGATATGATTATTATTTATATCACTGTTGGAGTGAGTAATCCACTGGTAAACATAAAATGAAATCTTTTCTTTAAATATTTAAACAAAAGGTTGGCTCACATACAGTGCTCTGTAAAGTGTCTTACGTCATATTTGAGGAAAAAAAATTTTTTTTATAAATTGTTAATGCTGATCATTCTCTTGATGTTAAATGAAATGTGGAGTGATATCAGAGAAGAATTGAGAGGCTTAAAGGGAAAGATAATATAAACTCTCATGTATATTACATGAACCAGGACCACATGCAATCCTTTGTCTTTCCACATTTCTCAGACTATTGTACTGTTAGTGATATACCGTAAAATGCCATGTATTGTGCACACCCATGTAAAGTGTGCAGCCTGAGTTTGAGGCTCGAAACCTTGGAAAAAAGTATTTCCCTTCTATAATGTGCATATCTTTTTCGTACGACAAGGAGGTAGCCATCTCACGGTTATTTTGCGGATGTTCTATTGTACAACAGGTGGAAATGTTCTACTGCTTCCCCAAGTCAGGTGTAATGCAGCGATTATTTTCACACCTTTAGTATCCACATGCATATGCAATGTAACCTTGTTTGAGTAATAATCTGAAACTACCAACACCTTCTTGTTTATTTTTTGCAAGTCTCATAACAAAGGGTATTTGAAGTACACATTTATCATGATCCAAAGAGCTCTGTCCAATACAAAACTAACTTGTCAAAATTTTGTAGGATTGAATTGAAATTAATAAAATACTGTTTCCTTATGTGTGGTCAAAGTAATGATGATGCAAACATCGCATCTGTTTGTATGTCGTCAATTATTATGTAAAGCACAGTACAGTACGGGATTAAAGCATTAGAAAATGTAAACACCAATATGAAAAAGAGATCAATAATTTCATATGCATTTATTGTACAAAACCATGATAGAAATCACAAATAGACAACATTTAATTTACAGGTAAGTACATACGGATCAAGCTTTAATATCAATTTTGCACATGAAATATACCAATAGACTCTACCGATACAGCTTCCTAGTGGGTGGGGTAAAGTTTGGGAAAATACGAAAATATTGAGTTCTCATGTACTGTGAAAATTTTTTAAAAAAAGGTGAAAAAATGTGCACAATACATGGCATTTTACGGTATGTAGACAAATATATATACTGTTTTCTCAGTTAGTTTGATCAACAGTATTTCAGTATGTTGAGGACTTTTTTCTGTATGAAAACATTGATGTACTTGCCTCATTGCATTGATCACGCCATAGACAAGTGGCATGATACCACACCTGAAGCCTTATTTTCCTGACATTTGGCAAACTACAGTCCTGGAACTAACTTTATATGCCAAGCAAGGAACCAGTAAATATATAACAATTTTTTAAGACTTTTGCATTTAACTAAGCTCACAACTTCTAGCCTTTTACATGCATATTATTGTTCTTGCTGTGTTCAGAATCTCTGTGCTTATATAAGTTTTACCTACGTACATGTCCATATATTACCTGGGTATGTTTGCACAGGTGGGCAGAAATTGTTGCTATATAAACAAGTCTGAGGAGAGAAAAACATTGCTAGGGTGGACACATAATCTTACAGTTTATCTGGAGAATGAGCCACTTAGTGTTTACCTGGAGATTTAAATGAATTTATGAGGCAGAAAATTAATTATACTTAAGGATTAGAAGTGCCTCAAACTTGGACAAAGTGTGTATTTGGGTAACACTTTGTATGCCCTTTCAACTGTATCAGAGTTCATTCTTGTTGATGTTGTGTGGATTTTATGAACAATTTATCTCTACTTATACTAAACTCTGTCTAGCTCCAACCCAGTTAAGTTTCATATTTTGACAGAACTTCATCTGTTTGCTTTGTCGTACAGCTTTTAAATTTCAGGACATGCAAAATTAAAGCATCAAATTTTGTGTATGCATTTATTTGTATATCAAAATTCCTCCTTAGAATTTAACAAAGTTTATTCAGCTATGTCATTCAGTATAAACATTAGCATTATAAATGACATAAACTCTTTCTAAGTTTATAAGTTACGATAGAAATGTATTGGGGGAAATAAATTGAAATGTCATTCATTCAGATAATCTTCGTCATTTATAAAAGCAACTTTATTGAAAAAGTAAGATCAAATATGATGTTTAATCAATAAATATGATTGGAAATATTAGCAAATTGTATCTTTTTAGCAAATATGTATTGCTGATACAGTCCCTGAGGTATACATAAGCTCCCTCAATATTGTTTTGGGAAGCTGCATGGCAAGCACCCATATTCAAAACTTTATATTAGCTCTACATTATGCCTTTGCTTCCCAGAAGAAATTTAAAGACCAAAAAATTAAACTGATTTGAGAAAAGGACTAGTAAAGCATTGTAGCTACAGTGAAGCAAACTTTTTTATCAATCAAACCATTTTATCAAAAAGCTCTCAATAAGTTTAGGCAGAAATGTTTACCACCATAAGACAATGTGTTGTGTACATGCTCCAAGTCTTTAGCTCCAAGATCAAGGTCACACTAAGAGTACAAAGGTAAAAAATGGTGGCTATAGTTTGTGTCTTCTCCATAACTCTGTTATTCCTTGGTGGTTTTTTTAATTACAGGCAAAAATATTCAATATCATGAGACAATGTTTCGCACAATCTGTAGCTCCAATGTCAAAGTCACACTTAGAGTTCAAAGGGTTTGGTTTTTGTGTTCACTCCATATCTTTGTCACTCCTCAATAGATTTTGATTTTTTTTTACATAAATGTGCACCGTAATGATACAATGTGTTGTGTACAATACCAGGTTTATAGCTGAAAGGTCATGGTCACACTAAGAGGTCAAGTGTCATAAGCCCTGATTGTGCATTGGTTTGTCCTCTGTCCAGCTGTGCAGATATTGGGATGCTGTGTTAACTTAAAAACCATATTATAAGCTAGCTCAGTGAAACTTAGTATATGATAGCAATGTGGAGATTATGCACCTCACTTTGATGTCTTTGGATAAAAATACTGGTTGCTAAGGTAATGTAAATAATCAAAATATGCACAACCGATAGAGGACTTATGATTCAATTATATATATGATTCTAGCTATTGTGTATTTTGTACATGCACAATGCTGTATTGATTTCACTCTTAAAAATGTCAGGGAAAAGTCAAATGAAATGTCAGGGGAATTTTTCACAAAACCATGGATATGCATTTCGGGGGCCAGGCCTTTTTTTATGCCAATTTTGGGGCCGATATTCAGCCCCATTCCCTCATAAAAAAGTATACATTTTTCCCCAATTCTATCTAAAAAATTCCCCTGACAAAAACATATTTTCATTTTAAAATAAATGACACACAAGGGAAGCAATAGAGACATTATTGTAAATATAATTATAAAATGAAATAAAAATAAACAAAGTGTATTTCAGTTACAGCATAATTAGTTGTTTTTTTTAATGTTTTCTTCATAAGTAAATTTTCCCCTGATCGACATATTTTCCCCTCCTGAAAGGACCCGCCATCTTTTCCCAAAACACACACAAAAAAAGGCCTGGGGTCATTCGTAACATCCTGTGACATATTTTGATTGCCTTTTTTTTTTTTTTTTTAATAAATTTATAACTCAAAAACAAAAGTAGATTGGTTTTTAATTGGCTTTTTTTCTGCTCTGTAAATAAACAAGTACAATAAGCTGTCCAGTCTCAGGGACATCCTTCGCTATCACACACTGCAGTGCAATAAATACACAAGAGTATTTGATGTTTCAAGGTTGAATTGTACATATTAAATACTAAGTACAGAATTAGACCAATAAATACTTTGAAATAATTATGAAAATATGATTAAGCTGTGACCTCCATTCCCGCATAATATAGTATAAATATGATAAATAGCTGATAATTTTTCTTTGATCAGGAATTTAAATATCAAAATTTATAATAAAAACATGAATAATGGTTATGGATAATAATAAAGGACTCTTTTTGAGATTCATAATTTAACCCTTTCCCTCATATAGACTCATTTTGATGCCCTCAGTAGGTACCACATAAAGCCTGATCTGCAGAAAACAAAGTTAAACCTTACCAAATTTAATTATGAAGTCCTCATTTCCAGACCACTGAGGAGCAGCGAACAGCATAAAACCAGATCAGCCTGCGAGTTACTCGCAGGCTGATCTGGTTTTATGCTGTTCGCATAGGTCTTTTCATGGTGTCCTCTATGAGGGAAAGGGTTAAGAGAGTTACCATGAGTCAGTGGTTTATATGATAATATTGAAGTTAGATTGGTGCTTATTAATTGCTCTTAATAAAGTTTAGACAGATAAGGTTAACCTTGTACCTGATATTATATTATAAATCGTTAGAACATGAAAAAGCCAGATCAGACTGAAAACTATTCTATATAAGATTACTGTCCTATCCTCTGATTAACAAGGTAATATTTAAAAAAAAACTGTAAAACTGTTTAATTTGGTTAAACACTTATTTCTATGATGAATACATATCCAATGGCGTTGTACATTGTATGTATAAAATATAAAATCTTTAAGAAGTATACAACACAGCTTGAAATATTTACATGATAAAAAATATATATATATTTTAACTAGGGAAAAAATATTAAATCTCTAAAATGACTTTTTTTTAAAAAAATTAAATAATAAATATAGTATTTATTCCAGTATGAAGTCAGTATAAATTATGAAAAGCACCGCAATTAAAACAGTTTGTAAAAGTCTTTAAAATAGTGGGTTTTCAACTGTTTCTTAAACACGTCCAAGGATGTTGACTGTCTGACGGTATAAACACGTGTGTTTTTTTTTGGAGCGGGGGGGGGGGGGTCAATTTTGGGCCTTTTTTCTGTTGCCAGTTTGGACAGAAATATTTCTGCACCTGGGTTCAAATGCACAACCCTCAGGGTTGCAGTCATATTTACTACCACTGGTCCATAGTGCCCAATATCATAGAGGTATGGATTTAGATTTCCTTATTTTACTTGGAGTCAAGGTTGAAGTGTGGTTATGATTTATTTTAAACATGCTGATGTTATAATCTAAATATTCTAACACTTTACTAGAGTGATTATGTCATTTTATGCAAGTCTGCTCATAAACCATTTTAAAATGTAACAAAAAAATACATTTTCAACGTTTTTATAGTGTAAGTGAGCATGAAATTTTAAAATTCTTTTTTAACTTAAATTTTCCTTTAATCTAAGCATCATTTGTTCTATTATAGACTTCATAAAACAAGGCTGGGCCACAAGTAATTTCACAATATTAGATATGACGTATATGTCCTCTACATTTAGCATATTGTTTATGTATTTTTGAAAAAGAAAATGACATAAGAAAGAAGAAATTTAACCCTTTCTCTCATAGAGAAAACCATGAAAAGACCTTTGCGAACAACATAAAACCAGATCAGCCTGCGAGTAACTCGCAGGCTGATCAGGTTTATGCTGTTCACTGCTCCTCAGTGGTCTGGAAATGAGGACTTTGTAATTAAATTTGGTAAGGTTTAACTGTGGTTTTCTGCAGATCAGGCTTTATGTGGTACCTATTGAGTGCGTCAAAATGAGTCTATATGAGGGAAAGGGTTAAAAGAAGGTAATCAAACACTTCTACTTTAAGAAAATTTAAAGAAGAGGACTTGTCTTACTTTTTGTTGAGTTATTAAAAAAACAAACAACTAAGCCATGAATATACACAGTAAATGGGACATGTATCAGTTATTATATGCCATTTAATTTTATCAATATTATCCTCATGAATATTTATGTACAAATTAATAACTTGATTCTTAACTTATCACATTTAAGCAAAAATATACAAACTTAACCCTTTCCCTCATATAGACTCATTTTGACGCACTCAATAGGTACCACATAAAGCCTGATCTTCAGAAAACCACAGTTAAACCTTACCAAATTTAATAATATAAAATCCTCATTTCCAGACCACTGAGGAGCAGCGAACAGCATAAAACCTGATCAGCCTGCGAGTTACTTGCAGGCTGATCTGGTTTTATGCTGTTCGCATAGGTCTTTTCATGGTTTCCTCTATGAGGGAAAGGGTTAAGTAATCTCTCAGCCTCTCACCACTGTGGGTTCGAATCCCGGTAAGGACTTCGGATTTTTCATGTGAGGAAGCCTTCCAGCTGGCTTGCGGTAGGTCGGTGGTTCTACCCGGGTACCTCTGTGTACTCAGGGTCTTCCTCCACCTGTAATTAGCTGGACGTCACTATATGATTGAAATACTATCGCAGCGATGGTAAACCCCAATACAACAACAACAACAACAAACTTAAGTCTGATCAGGTTTTAAACTGTTCATTAACTGTTTACCTTTTGGATATTCATATTCAAATTCATTCATGACCTGAGAATTATTCATTTCCAGAACTTTTTAAATGGTACCTGAAACCAAGAATTTTCCTAAATGCTATGCAGACTGTAGAGAATCTGAGCTACACTATTTAATGAGCAAACAGAGAAGACCCTGATCAGACAGCAGGCATGAGGTTCCTGATCTGGGTCTCCTTTGTTTGCTTAAACAGGCCTGTTTGAGGTAAAAAGGGTAAAATAAAGGTTAAGAATTATTACATTGTCAGTTTTGCGAAAATATAACCTTCAGATGCTTTGTCAGAATATGATATGACAAAAGAATATATCTTTGAAAAATTACTTGCAGATGGGGTGAAATGTGGCATCAAGATTGGGGTATAAACACATCATGGAATCCTTCAGAAGCAGTCCAGAAGTGGTGGGTTCAAACCTCCTTCAACCCTCACCAAGTGACCTCAGCCTTCACAACCTTGACCTTTGACCTGAGTTGCTAATTGTGTATAGCAGATGCATCCAAAATAGCAGCAATGGTAAAATCGAAATTTAGACACATTTTTAAGTTTTACTCCATTTAATTTCAACACAGCATGTCAGATATAATCAAATAAGAAACTGGAATGAAGTTGAGATGCAGACTTTTTTCTTAAATGGAACAGAAAGTGTTTTGTTTTTTTTGTGTTTGTTTTTTTGTTGTTGTTGTTGTTGTTTTTCAAATTTTCCCTTTGTCTCATTGTAATTATTTGACTAAATATGTTTAGAAAGAACATGGATATAGCTGTTTATATAATATCAAATAAATGAAAAACAAGATTGAAACAAATCCTAAGTTTATACTCAAATCTAAAGATATTAAGGGTAAACAAACAATAAGATACACTTGACTGGCAGGCTGTTCTAGTTTTTATGATATTTTTATTTATTTATCTAAAATGAAAAGATCAATTGTTATATTGCCCCTAGTTGCAAGGCATTGTGTTGACTTGTTCATGAAAGTTGTTTATGCTAATCATGCAAGCTATTTCCTTTACAGCTCTCATTTGGTAATGGGTTAATTGGCAGGAAGATACTTTTGAAGAATAAGTTCAGTGCTAAAAATATATGTACTGTCTTCATCTTACAAAGAGAAAGAAGTTGTACTGTATGTTAAAGTTGCATGTGTATAATTATCTAATTTAAACAGAACTGATATACAGATGACAATGTTTTAACTAGGCTGCATTTAGTTACTAGAATGAAGTAGGGGACCTCTGTGGCTGAGTGGTTATAGTTTCTGCTTTTTAACCAGGTTTTCAATGAAAATCCTGGCTATTAGAATGGGGTTTGTCATTGGGCAAACAGGCAAATGGGTGGGCAGGCGTTAAACAGGTTGTTTCTGTTCAGTATCTCCAGTTAGAATAGTTACAGTTTTCATACTTAGTAGGTAGATACCTTATAGGAAGAGGAATATTGGGATTGATTTTCAGGTCAGTAGGGTCAAAGTCACTTTACTAAAAATAATTTTTTGTTTCAGTCAAAAAACATTTTTTAGGAGTGAGATATGATGATCAGATTTAGTAGATGGGAAGAGGAAGATTGGAAATTGATTTTCAGTCATTAGGTTCAAGGTTACTAAAAATCGTTTTGCTTGCCTGCATTATTTGACATGTTTTTTTGTATTATTCCTTCCTTAGCCTCTCACTGATGTAGGTTCAAGTCCTGGCAGGGTCACATGGATTTCTAATGTGCCAGAAGCCATCCTGTCAGTATTAACATGGATATTATTGGAATCAACATGGAACTAAAATAATATGAGAGATAAGCTTGAGTTTGACAAAAGTCCATGTGGTCCACATCTTATTTAACATACAATGATGGTGCTGATCCAGACACTACATCTTGATTGTAATATATTGTCCTCAACCTTACAAACCTGCTCTTGACCACTCATGACCATATATAAATCAAACAGTCCGCTACTTGACATTTGGGTAACCCTTACTTCACAACTTTAGCCTGTATTAATTCATGTGCACATCTTAGTGATCAGAGAGATAAACAGTTCTGTGGATCAGAATACCTCCCTACAAGTGGAATTCATTTGTTTGAGAGGTTTTTTATTGGCACTAAACATCTGGACACTTTAGTTGATATAGTCATTACTGGTGGAGATTAGAGAACTTGTATATCCCTAACTGAGGACATGACCTTTCTATGTAAAGCATGGATTATAAGTGATATATCTTGTCTACTGATGAGGTTTGAAACAAAAAGAAAAGATAAAAATAAATCCATTGAATTATAAGAAAAGGGAGGGAAAGAAAATTAATTCTGAAATAATATTGGAGGAATTAATGTATATATCCATACATTAAAGTACTGCTATACAGATAATGGTGTTTTTATAAGCCCTGCATTAGTTACTAGAAAGTCAATCTAAGTTATGAATATTAAAGGTTGCTTCTTGTGTCATAAATATTTGTATTCAGGTGTATACCATATGCTTAATGGTCAGATTCTTTTACTAATTATCCGTAATAACTAATAAACAAGTGTACGTAGGGACTTTTGGAAACAGGTAACAAAACATTGAGAGTTCACTGCAGTTCCACTATAACAATGCTCCATTTAAAGGAAACAAGGCAATTTAACACAGTTCAGACCTTGTACCCCTCAATCTTGATTTTGTTTGTTGTTGTAGTATAATCACAATTGGATCCAATATAACTCTGTATGTTGGTTATATAGTCTTTTAATGGATCTGCGGTGTATTGATAAATGTAATGATACCTTAACCCTTTATCTAATAGAGGAAACCATGAAAAGACCTATGAGAACAACATAAATCCAGATCAGCCTGTGAGTAACTTGCAGGCTGATCAGGTTTCATGCTGTTCGCTGCTCCTCAGTGGTCTGGAAATGAGGAATTTATAATTAAATTTGGTAAGGTTTAACTGTGGTTTTCTGCAGATCAGGCTTTATGTGGTTCCTATTGAGTGCGTCAAAATGAGTCCTTGAGGGAAAGGGTTAACCCTTTACATCATGTAGGTAAGATTTGACTCCTTGGCAAACAACGCAGACCCAGATCAGAAAGCTTCTGGAAGGGGCAGTCTGATCAGGTTCTCCTCTCTTTGTACATATAATATTGTAGCTTAGATTCTGTATAGCATAGTCTGTATCACAAACACAATCCATTGTTTTATGTATCATTTAAAGGCCCATTATTGATACAATATTCATGAAATAGTATTGACATATTGTAGCCTGATGCAAATGGTACTTAGTGTGCAAATATATGCTGTAAAATAACAGTTAAACGCATTGAAAATGTTGATCAAATTACGCTATTTCATATTTTGTATGGATGTTGAAATACTCTTATTGTTTACATTTTGTATTGGCAAGTATTCCCAAAGATGTCCATAATCGCAAATAATTTCAGTTTAAAACTGTTGCTGAATTACAATTTGTTTATCAGTTATGTCATCAATTTATAGACTCACAATTTGTTAATGGAGACGAGCAGTCTTTTGAAAATGTCAAAAAAAATTATATAGATAAGCTTAATATGCAAATCAGGTATCTTTGTAAACAATTAAATGACCTTTAGCAAAAGATTCTTTCTTATATATGAATATAAAAAGTAATTTGCATATGCACAGACTTCATCTCTTGAACAAATCTGTAACAACATTTTGCTTTTCTGTCCAAAGAATATACACTGCTTTAAAAAGAATAATGGGCCTATAAAGATCATATATTTGTGAATGAATATTCATAAGTAATAATTAATAAAGAAACAGTTTAAAACCTGACCAGACTAAATGTGTATTTTGGCTGAGTTATGAGTTGATTATTATTAATTAAGAAGAGCTACAGATACTTTGAAGTCCTGATAAGCACCTTAAGCAGGCCTCATTCACCTAGGTGCATTCAACTTTGGTTCAGGGATATGTTGTCAGTATCTTTTCAAACAGAATAATAATTGTATTTGTATTGTCATGGTGAGAAATACTTTAATTAAAATTCCATAAAGCAACCAAGGCGTGTTATTGTTGATAGTAAATTTTGAATATTAGCAAATTATTTTCTTTTGTGATTTTTACTTTCAAGCTAATTCTCTGTACAATTGAAGGTAACTCCCAACTATGACAATAGACAGGTGTGATCATTTTCTTGATCGCCTGAAAGAGAGATAACCATGTCTATACTGAATCAGAAATGAATATCATAATTATTATTTGTGTAATTATAAACCTGCCGGTATTTGAGTCACGCATAATAGTTTCCTATTTAAATGCTTCATACAGGCAAAGAAAGAACATGCAGTGGACAAATTAAAAGATGAAAGAGTAAACTGAGATGCATTGTGTGACAAATTTAGATTTAATTTCGATAGATTGGATTGAAGCATTACAACTATAATTTTGAATCAATGCAGGAATGTTATTCTGGAGGGAAAGGATTAATAATATGTGACGGGATTCTATATCATACTGTTTAGTATAGAATGGAACCTTGGTTTTAGGTGTGTATATATTCAAATTATGTCTGTGATTATTGCTATCTTGAAAAAAATTTCAAATTTGCTCAATCTGTAACCCAAGAGAATCATTACCAAAGAGGATGGTTGCATTAAAAGCTCACGTGTTTTCCTGTTTTAACTTCCTTTTATTTGAATTTTCTAAAATTATTCTGATTATATTGGTACTTAATCAAAGAATGATTGATTCTGCACATTGCTATAGAGAGACAGTATTTTTATCAGATCAGCCTTAATATGACTTGATTTGAAGTGGAAAGTTTGAGCCCTGTTTGGGGCAAGTGTCTGTAATGACCAGGTACAAAGTACTAGTCCTGCCTAGGAATCTTCAAGAAAGAATATGTTACATTGCAGTAACTTTTTTTTTACCATTTATCGTAAAATAAATCAGTTCAAACAAACATTCCACTTTCAAAAGGTACAAATAGCAATGTACATCAATTATATATACTCTCGAATCAAAAACACAGATAATGGATTATGGGATTCACCCAGTGAGATCTGGTGACCACCAACCATCTCTCATACTGCCTGAGATGGAAACTGAACCCAAGCATGAGTGTGCTAATCACAACATTTATCATACAGTTGGATACATTAATAATTCAGGTACAATTTATGTGCAACATTAATCAACCTATTAAGTTTCTATAAGTTAAGTTGATTGCTGGTTTTAACTTGCATTAAACATATTTATGTTAGTGGGGGTTGGGTTTCCAGGTCATATATATATTAATGCAATATCACTGACCAATGTCATATTTATTGATGCCATATCTCTGGTCAAGGTCATATATTATCAATGTCATATCACTGGTCAAGGTCAGGAACGGTAGTCCTGAGGCCCTGGGATCGAGTCCCGGTCGAGCCATGATTTTTTCACCACCTGTTACATTTGGCGCCCAACGTAAATAACCTACTGTTTGATATGGCTACTGTTTCGGCACCTCAAGAACTTTTCACAATGTTCTTTGTCTCAAAGAATTCGGGACGAATTCTTAATTTGGAGGGGGAATATGTAGCCGGGTACAGGTATTTGGTGATAAGTCAATAGGCAATAAGACATGAGTGTCTCGATAGCTCAGTGGTAGAGCGCAGGAACGGTAGTCCTGAGGCCCTGGGTTCGAGTCCCGGTTGAGCCATGATTTTTTCACCCGGCTACATGTTTATTAGTATTGTATTACTGGTCAAGGTTATATCAACCTCCAAGGTCAAATCACCTGCTGTGGTTTTAACAACTATCAAGGTCATACCAATTATATCACCTTCTAAGGCTTTTAACCCTTTTCCTCATAGAGGAAACCATGAAAAGACCTATGCGAACAACATAAAACCAGATCAGCCTGCGAGTAACTCACAGGCTGATCAGGTTTTATGCTTTTCGCTGCTCCTCAGTAGTCTGGAAATGAGGATTTTGTATATAAATTTGGTAAGGTTTAACTGTGGTTTTCTGCAGATCAGGCTTTATGTGGTACTTATTGAGTGCGTCAAAAAGAGTCTATATGAGGGAAAGGGTTAATGGGATGTAGCAGGATTTGAATCCATGATAGCAAGATCGGAATAACTATACATTACCTGTACATAACAATACCTTTGCAAATGTGTTTTATGTGAGACTGCAGGTATGTCTTTATCCTGTATCAAAAATCAATATATTAATTCATTATCTTGCAGGCATCATCCCATTACAACATCAAGGTTCTATTATAATGCATGTGTCATTGTTATGATGGATATCCAGTGGGGAAGCACAGACTGGTTTCATGTTATATAACAGGCATCTGTATTTATTGTCCTGATTGTGTAGACTGGTTATCAAAATCTAGATTCCCAGTGCTTCTGATTGTATGCAAAGTCAGTGAAGCAGTCGATTGGTGTCAATTAGTGCAGTTATGTTTAGTTCAGTTATCTGAAACTGCAACCTGACTCTTAAGATATTGTGAACTGGAGGATCGAAGGGTCTTGACAGATCATATATATAAATCTGAGTGTCGTTTTATATGTCAAATACTTGTAGATTTAGTAGATATATTGATCCCTGTAAATCATGTAGTGTCTCCAGACCAGCAGTTGATTGAGAAACTATGTAATTTACTTGTCTTTTGTAACAAGCCTCCTCTTTCTTAACTAGACAAATTGCTTATCACATTGGTGTCTGCATTTTCATTTTTTTTTTGCTAATACACTGAACATTGGTGTGTCTGTTTTGGACAATATGTGAAGGAAAAGTATCAGAAAATTAATGATTTTGTAGAGAAACTTTCATTTACAGTATGGAAATCAAATAGATAGCATCTTCAAGTCCTATACACATGTACTGCCATGTGATGAAAAATAAATTACCTTGGATAACCCTGGGTGTGAGGTCAGTGGAGGTGACAGGACAGTGTCCTGACTTGGACCTATGTCACCATTTGACCAGTCATAAATGTCACAGTTTTCTTAGCATCTTGGACAATATTAGGTAGATGTTCTGTTTGTATTTGAAATTGTCTTATAACATAATATTCAGATGATGATGATGATGATGATGATGATGATGATGATGATGATGATGATGATGGAAGTTAGTTGGGCTTGAAGTATGACTGAGTTGGGAAATGGTGATATTTGAGTATATCAATCTTTGAATATCATTTATTATTCATTATACATTATACATTTGTAATTTAATCAGTTGAATAAAGTTATTATTTTGTTTTATTGATAAATATTAATTATGGTCAAATCTCCCTTTTCACTTTTTATCTATTGTTTATGAAAAAGAAACATGTTATACTTATGGTGAATTGAGTTTAAACCAAAAGATAAGAATTTTCCAATTAAACCCTACATATCTGAGATGGTGTAAAAAAAGAATGGTTAATCTATTCCCTTCATCTATCTTTTTGTCACATGTTAAGAAAAATACTTTTAGAAAAAAAATGGTTGTATTAACTTTAATTTCAAATTTGAATCACAAAATACTTCTAACACAGTTTTAACTTCCTCACATTTGAAATACAGATAATACATCAGCTGTTTTGTAATTCTTGGAAGATATATACATTATAAGTTTACGCCTTTATAGCATATCTCCTGTATTTCCTCCAGCATTCTTCATTCTAATCTTAAGATGCTCTCAAATAAACTGACTTTTTATACAATATGAATATTCAGTTAAAATTTCTCTCTGATACACTCTAGTGACATCAGTTATACTTGACTTTTCTCCTGCACGCCAAACAGCAATTTGTTAACTTGTCTCAATACAAATGTTAGTTACTTTTCGATATTCAAGGTAAACAGTACTGGTTTACTTAAGAAAACAAATTCCTCATCTCAAATTTAATCCACTCAAAGCTGGGGTCACAATAAGTGATTGAAGAGGCTAAAGAAAGGCAAAGTTTACCTAAAATATAAAATTGGAATAATATTTGATTGAGTACTGAAGTTTCACACTGGAATTCAATTGTCACATGGCCCTATCATTGAAGCATGTGTAATTTTTGAATAAACTATACCCTCCTATATGCCTGTTTACTTTCACTTTGGTTTTCAATGGTGCTGGAGTAAGTATCTGATCAAAAGAGCAAATAACAGGTAAGTTTCATATTTTTTATCAGAGTTCATTGTTAAACTATTAAAAAAAAAAAAAAATGCTGGTTTGATAGACGTTTTATTTTTACATTTGAGGTAATTGAATGATATTTCAAGGCCAATAAAATCTTACAAATATATTTTTTACAGTTGAACCTGTATTAGTGGCCACCTTTTAATATTACCAAACTATAGCATTTTATTATAATTATTATATTTAACCTTCATTTCTCAGTCACCTCTGTTAACCCTAATTCCCTCATAGAGGACACCATGAAAAGATGTATGCAAACAGCATAAAACCAGATCAGCCTGCGAGTAACTCGCAGGCTGATCAGGTTTTATGCTGTTCGCTGCTCCTCAGTGGTCTGGTAATGAGGATTTTACAATTAAATTTGGTAAGGTTTAACTGTGGTTTTCTGCAGATCAGGCTTTATGTGGTACCTATTGAGTGCGTCAAAATGAGTCTATATGAGGGAAAGGGTTAAAGTACTGCTATACAGATAATGGTGTTTTCATAAGCTCTGCATTTGTTACTAGAAAGTCAGTCTAGGTTATGAATGTTAAAGGTTGCTTCTTGTGTCATAAATATTTGTATTCAGGTGTATATCATATGTGGTACCTATTGAGTGCATCAAAATGAGTCTATATGAGGGAAAGGGTTAAGCGGTCACATACTCTTTTCCTCGTTTCCTTGATTGACCACTTAAGACAGGTTTACCATAATAGAAATCATTGTATATCACCACTGATTCTGAAAAGTACAAGGATAATAATGATAAATTGTAATAAATCATACCAGTTTTACAGAGAATAATAAATTAGTGCACTCATGCCTTTTTCTGAGGATGAGAAAAGGGAAAGAAAATGCGCCTTTTTGGGAAAAACTGTATGGATTTAAAGAAATTTTCCAAGAGGAA
Organism: Solen grandis; assembly: GCA_021229015.1. Taxonomy (NCBI): domain Eukaryota; kingdom Metazoa; phylum Mollusca; class Bivalvia; order Adapedonta; family Solenidae; genus Solen; species Solen grandis. Next base: position 7,950,209 of record CM037787.1, read on the forward strand.
GATATAGCTGTGAATGGCCTTTAATTAAAGAGGAGAAAAAGGCCCTTGTACTGTTTCTCTTACTGAAACATGTTACTGTTTGCTAGCCAAGAAAGGGGAGTGTTTTTTTTGCCAATTTTAAACAAAATCTTGAATAAATATGTATAACCTTTTTTTTTAAATAATTTCCATAGAGATAAAAAATACATACCAACTTCAGCATTTTTCTGTGTTAAAATATTGTTCAAGATTTTTAACATAAAACATCTCAATATTATCTTGAAACATTACTTTGTTCAAGTGGATAGTTATATTCATTTGATCTTGTACCCAATAGCACATATTAATGAAAATCCATCTTTTTAAACAGACAGTGGCAGATGTTATAAACCAAAAAACTCATAATTTACTTTAAAATGTTGCTATGAGATTACTACACTGTAACATATGATTATAGATCTAGTACTGATTGAAATTTATACAATAATTCAACTCAAAGTAGCCCTTTAAGACATTACATGAAATTTGTGCATTTATATCAGCTTTTGTTTCTTTTAATTGATGTTTGTATATTGATTAGAAGTACCTTTAACAAGAAATAAAGATAGACTTTAGGTTCAGGGAGTAATATTTTCAGCTTGATGGGATTAGTAGCAATTATCATAAAATATGTCTGATTTCAAATCTTCTTGATTTATGAAAAAAGGCTTTTGAGGACAAACTTCAAACCAACCTGAGTCCCATGTTGCTCCTTTAATTTGATTAGTCATAGTACTGATTTATGATTTTCCCTAGGCTCCATTTAGAACAAAGAAGTTGACTCGTTTTGTTTAGATGTAACGCAAGGAAGGTAGTACAATTGCTGTACTGTTACAATGTAACAGTTCCTTGTTTGACTTTTAACTACCTCCGTTACCTAATATCCATCTTAACAAATGGTAAACAATTTATTTGTTTTAACCCATTTTGTTCATTGATTTGGAGAAATAAAGGTGCTATTTTATCAGTAATCAGGCCATTCCAAGCGTGACCTGACACAATCTTCAACCATCATTAACCACGAAGGCGGGTGTAAATTGAACACGCGGGTTCTGGGGAATAAAGAAATCAAGACGGAAATATCACTGACATTAGTCTAGATTTGTGATGTATGCATGTCGCGTGTATGCTGTGGTATAAAACAGCAACAATTGGATATAATAAGGACAGGTGGTAATCATAAAGAAAAACTGGAGTGTTAATCTGATGAAGTGTTAGGTGAGAGGAACATTTGTTTTTTTTCTTCATTTTTTATCCATTAATTTTTTTTTTTTTTTTCATTTTTTATCTATTAATTTTTTTTTTCATTTTGATTATTTTAGAGACGATCTTAAAATAAAATGGAAAAAGGTTAATAAGAAAAAAACACAGATTCCGTCCATAATAACTTTACAAATAGATCTTATAGAATATTAATTTGATTATTAATTATATCCCTACAAGTGATGTTTGAGGGTGGGGGTAACAGGAATCACCATGTCTGTCTGTTGAATACTTCTGTAATATTAGAACCAACAACATAATCTGTAGAAATAAGAAAAAAAAATCATTTTCAATAAGAATAAATAGTACAATATGTATTATCATGTAAAAAAAAAAAGTTACACTGAAGTATTTCTAAAACTAAGCAAGAGTGTTCTTTGGAACACATGTGTCACCTACTGAAGCATGACAGAAAAGTGTGATGGACAGACAAACAGACGGACGGAGAGACAGACGACAGAAACATGCATGATCTCTATGTGTCACCTCTGCTACAGCAGGTGATACAATTGATTATGGTGATTTAGGTTGAGTTATGATTTTTTTCAATAGGTTTCCTGGTTTCTACACACACCACCGCCATAGTCAATGAGAGGGGTTAATATGAGATGTGATAACTTTTTTCATAATCAATGTTAAATGAATAAAGTTGAAACTTAATCAGCAAGTGTGGTGTGTGTTACTCTGAAAAGTTATTATATTTGTTATTCTGCTTCCTATCAATTTTAGACTTATGCCACTGTATAGCATAATTTATGAATATTTGATACTTAAGTTACAGACAGAACTCCCAGTCTGATCATTTCTCAGATTGCCTATGTAATTTTTATAATATTGCGTGTATATAAGGAAACACATGGTGGTCTTTGAAATAGCATGACATTACATAATATTTGATTTAGATTGTTTATTGAGACATTGATCTTTCACATGCACTGTAGAAGTTGGGGTCAGGACCATGGACAAAAACAATAGACCCTTGGTTCAATCCCTCGTAAAGGCAAATCTTATCTTTGCATGACATTTTCAATTAGGGCATACTGATCCAATCAGTAATAAATCTGGATTTGTCATCACAATAAACAGGGTTTTTAATTGTTTGAGGTGTTTTGGTATGTATGACGGATAAACAGATTTTCAGTTAAGCTCCTTTAAATCATCAAGGGGCATGTGGAAATAGGTGGCTAGTTTATGCCTGGTTAGGGCAAGGTCCCAGTATGAATCTCTCTGCTACAAAGTCCTAGTCTTATCCAGGGGCAGTTGAACTTGAAAAGATGATAACATTTTTTCATCTCAGTCGAAATTGGAAGAGGTTTAAATCAGCTGTAGCAGATTAACCCTTTCCCTCATACAGACTCATTTTGACACACTCAGTAGGTACCACATATAGCTTGATCTGCAGAAAACCACAGTTAAACCTTACCAAATTTAATTATTAAGTCCTCATTTCCAGACCACTGAGGAGCAGCGAACAGCATAAAACCTGATCAGCCTGCGAGTTACTCGCAGGCTGATCTGGTTTTATGCTGTTCGCATAGGTATTTTCATGGTGTCCTCTATGAGGGAAAGGGTTAAGTATGATTTATGTAAGGATGGAGCAAATATTAAGTTGTACATGTGATAGAGGCCATATCATTCCTGAACAGTGAATCTGTAGTACTTGTGTCAGTCCTGGAAGAGTGGTTGGAGTCGTTGCCCCAGGACTGGAAGGTTTTGAGTTCAGTCTCCTAGCAGTTACACATTAAAGTTGTAAAAAGCTCCCCTGCTTGGTGCACAGGGTCATTCCTGGTCATTTATGTGAGAGGGTACAGTGGTCGCCTATTAAGACAAATGGTTTTCTTCAAGCTCTCCGGTTTCCTTCCACGATAATGACCACATACACCACCACCAGAGTCATCAAGAATGAATAATTAAGTTGTAATAACTTGTTTAATAATCATTGTAAAACAAAGTTTTAAGAAAATATGATCATACAAAAAGAACCCAACAAATATCCCCAGTTAATCTGATATCATGGGCAGTACATAGGTACAGCTGTGATTATGTTGACATTGAGTCATGTGACTAAAACCACGTAATTATATAGGATAATATCTTGTCATTTCAGGCTGCAAATAAAGCTTTAAGTTTCCTTGTAACAGATCAATTTGTTTCCATTTAAATAAAATCCTGATTTTTTTACCATCTCAGATTTCTTAGGGAGAACATCACATCATTTGCTCTGTGTGGTAGGAAATTAAGTTCAGATTTAACATTTACTAAAATGGTTCAAAAATATTTTATTTATTTTCCTTGTAGTGTCATCCTGCACATTAACAGTATTAGGAAAGTAAAGTTGGTAAAATTTGAAAAAACTAAAAAGGTGGTACGGTACAGTGGTAGTGTCTATTGGATACAGGTATGAATCCTGTTTAGGGTGAACATCTGTATTGATTTTCACTGGTGCTTAGTACTGGCCCCACCCAAGGAGCATTGGTAACTTGAAAAATGTGATTCTGTTGGTTGCTTATCTGGACAGTAGTGTAGAATAAATAATTAAATGTATAAGCAGTCTCAATATTCCTAGGTGGCCATGCGGTAAGAGTGTATGACTTGTATTTGGAAGGTTGTGGGTTCAATCCCTTGCCATGACATACCTTATCGATTAACAAGAGTGTTCTTTGGAACACATTTGCCATCTGCTGAAGCATGATGGAAGAAGTGTGACGGACAGATA
>CM037787.1:7954305-8004305 GCA_021229015.1 Solen grandis
CTTAATGATTCATAGAAGAAGATTTTTTTAAGATTTTCCTATTTAACTCTATGTAAAACAAGTGACCCCTGGTGTGGGGTCATTTATCACCATAGGGCTATGATTTGTACAATCTTGATAGTGGTCCATAAGATGATGCTACATACCAAATATCTAAGCTCTAGGCCTTATGGATTCATAGAAGAAGATTTTTTAAGATTTTCCAATATAACTCTATGTAAAACAAGTGACCCCTGGTGCGGGGTCATTTATCACCATAGGGCTATGATTTGTACAATCTTGGTAGTGGCCCATAAGATGATGCTACATACCAAATATCTAAGCTCTAGGCCTTATGGATTCATAGAAGAAGATTTTTTAAGATTTTCCTATATAACTCTATGTAAAACAAGTGACCCCTGGTGCGGGGTCATTTATCACCATAGGGCTATGATTTGTACAATCTTGGTAGTGGCCCATAAGATGATGCTTCATACCAAATATCTAAGCTCTAGGCCTTATGGATTCATAGAAGAAGATTTTTTAAGATTTTCCAATATAACTCTATGTAAAACAAGTGACCCCTGGTGCGGGGTCATTTATCACCATAGGGCTATGATTTGTACAATCTTGGTAGTGGCCCATAAGATGATGCTACATACCAAATATCTAAGCTCTAGGCCTTATGGATTCATAGAAGAAGATTTTTTAAGATTTTCCTATATAACTCTATGTAAAACAAGTGACCCCTGGTGTGGGGTCATTTATCACCATAGGGCTATGATTTGTACAATCTTTTTAGTGGCCCATAAGATGATGCTACATACCAAATATCTAAGCTCTAGGCCTTGCAGTTTTGCAGAAGAAGAATTTCAAAGTTTGCATTTTTAAAATCTATTTTTAGCTCCTGTGACCTAATTATGCAATGGACCAGAACCATTTATACAACTTTAGTAGAGCTTCATCCAAAATTTTTCAAATTGGCCAAGCCGTTTAGGAGATGTTGTTTGAAGCAATTGCTGACACCGGATGCACGCATGGACGCACGCACGGACGCACGGACGCCGGACGCCGGACAAAAGGCGATCAGAAAAGCTCACCTTGAGCATGTTGTGCTCATGTGAGCTAAAAACAAATCTGGTGCGGTATGTATATTTTTACATTTTCATAAAGCATTTGTATCAGAAAATTGACTCTGAAAAAATAAAGAAAATCTGTCCTTTGAAAAAAAAATTAATTAGAAAAATATATATAAAAATTCACAGTTTTGGGATAGCTTTTGTATACATTTTGGTCCGGGCGCAAATGAGATTTTATGCCCGTTCTGTATTTTCAATGCATATTTGACAGTATTTTTATCTGTAACTTTTAGAATACTTTATAAGTTACAAATGGTGATAAAAATATTTTAAAAATATCATTTTAATATGCTGTTACAGTATTTAGAAAGGAAATCTTTCTTAATTTTTAATGTCATATTTTTTCAACAAATATAAGCTTGATCGCTAAAACAAGCATGGTGACCCCCTATTTTTATTTCATATATCTTTTAGATAAAGTCTAAAGTACTTAAATGCAAATTTTTAGAAAAATTTGTCTGTTAGAAAAAAACCGCTAAGAATCAATGTTATGGAAATACATGTAAATAATACTGAGCAAACACTAATAACCTGTATAACATAGCAAGGACCTGAAAATACCCATAATTCATTACTCCTCTGAATCTATATTCAGACTCTGTTACAAAAAGTGCCATTATTCTGTTTTATGTTTAACAAAATCTATTGCATTTCAGTGTAATTATATTCATTAATATTTTCAGGTAGTATTCACCAGAAATTATTGTGTATTTTGTAGACTTAAAGAGATAAATGAATTGGGAAACAGAATCCATACTGCTGCAATGAGAATGTAGTGTTATATTGAATGTTGTTTATTAAAATTATGGTCAAAGAGTCCATGCTATAAATCTACATACAGTAGAACCTCATTAATCCGAAGTCATAGGGACCGGGCTGAAAACTTCGAAATAATGATAATTCGGATTAAAAATCCAATGATTCCCCTCTCGACTTCCTGGATGGCCACAAACTTCTCTTGATAGGTTTTTGATTTGTGCCTACGTTTAACCCCCTTCCGTCCTTATGCCGATCCAGATAACCTCCCGGTTTGGTTACCGGGCCCTTCTCTAGATTGCTCGACAGCGGATAGGGTTGAGACAAACCCAGTTATTCCCCCCTGACACACCGGATATTTCACTGGATTGTTCTGACATTGACAACTGGGAGGAATAATCTTTGGAGACAATAATTCTTTCGGACGTAAGTGTGCAGAGACGACAGAGATACAATTGATGATTAATCTCTGCTGACTAAATTTAAATTCACATAAAAAACAAGTATTCAAGATCTGACACCTGGGTTTATCTGCTGATGCGTGTCTGTTACTCAACCTGTCATACATCGATTAAAAGTAGTCAATAATTTCCCGTCAGACACGTGCTGATAATCCCTACCTGGAAAAAGGTGCGAAAAACTTACTTGAGCCATTATTCCGGTGACGTCGCAAAATAAACTGACCAGTGTACGATTGAAGTTAAGAGCGATGTGTCTTCGAAAATGTATGAAAATTGACTTTCGAAATAAAAATTGAAAAACAGGTATAAATAGTGAACTCGGGACCGGGATTTAACTTCGAAATAGTGAAAAAATCGAAATAGCGAGATTCGGATTAAACATTTTATTTTTAGTTTAAATAAGAAGGGGAAAAATCAGGACCAGAAAAAAACTTTGAAATGGTGAGGAATTCGGTTTAACAATGTTCGGTTTGACCAGGTTCTACTGTAATTATATAAAGAATATGTAAACATTTCTTTTTTGTCTTGAAAACGTATGATAGATACTTAAGATCTGGCTGAGTCAATTCATGCTTTATCTGTCTTTATACAGTCTTTTAAAGTCTCATACCATTGGCACAATTAACACACTTTAGTCCGATCTTTCAATGTTAAGTCTTATTTTACATTGCCATAGACAAAATTTACACTAATGAAATGTTCTAAAAATAAATAATGAAAGTTTGATGATGATAGAAACCCTAGAAATTACCCTAAAATTTTTTTTTAAAAAATCCATTAATCTTACCAACCCTTTTCATCTCCTTGGACCAAACACATTTTTTAAAGCAAATTATATATAAATTAGCAAAATAAAACCCCAAAATTTTATCACTTCTCAACCTCTCTTCACGTTTTTGAGATGCTATTTTCCTTTATCATATATGTCAATATCAAATAAAATCCACTTATAAATGTCCATATATAAAAGTGATGGAAGTTTATTACTTATTTTATATTCAAAAGAAAATTCCAACTCTGCTATCGCTCCAGGAGCAAAAAAAAAACAACATCTTTCAAGTCTATGCCATTATTATATGACTTGGAAAACCATGTAATATCATGCAAGACTAAGGCAGCAAAAATTACCACACTGGCTTTAAAGATTATAAGTAAAGGGGTTTAAAGAGTGATTTCATACATGAGTTGTAATTATATCACTCAGGAAAAAGTTCAAAGAATGTTGACGCCTTTCAAGTTAGAAGTTATGACTCTGTGATCATTAGAAGAGGAAAAATTTTATAAACCATGATGGCATAAATGGGGTTGGCTCTTTATAAAATATCAAATAATTCCTTCCAGCAAACATACCACATGTGAGAATCCAGAGGGGGTCATGACACCCACACATACAACAATTTTCAATGATTGGCTTGAGCTTCACCCCCCCCCCCTTGCAGATGACGACTTCAGAGTTGACTAGGTAGTATGCGGTAATTTTCATAGTTAGCCAACATATCCCTCCCCACTGAGATAAATGGCTGGATCTTCACATGTATCTTCTCAATAGTTAATGAAACAAGGTCAAATGTGGATGAAGCAAAGAGTGATTGTCTCTGTAATTTGGCATGTCAGTAAAACACATCTTGCAAAATATTCAAACTGATATTCAATACACAATGTCTTCTCCAATAAAAGTGAACACAAAAGATATCTCATGTGACATGTTAAATAATCACGTAAAACGAACTTGTAATCTACATCTACTAACATTTGTGGAAAAATAATCATAATCGCTAATTGCAGTCAATTTTAATTCAACTTCTGGGTTTTTAAATCCCTTTAAAACAATAAGTGTTGTTGCATTTGGTAAATACTTCCAGTATTATCCTTTTCACTAGAGAAAATGCTATTTCTTACATGCCATGTTACATTAGTAAACGGTTACACATATAAACTTTAATAGACATAAACTGTTACACATGTAAATTCTTACACATGAAATAAAAAAACAAACAAAAAAAAAACAACTTACACATGTAAATTTTACAAATGAAAACTTTTACACACATGATGCTTTACACATGTAAACTGTTACAGAAATTAACTTCAACACACACAAACTATCGCACAAGTAAACTGTTACACATGTAAATACCATGTTACACCTCTGTGTACATAACTCTCAGTCTGAACTTGTTTCACTTATTACTTTCTCATTTTAAAAGAGTCCTGATATGTAGCAAACAACTGAACATTTGATGGGTCTAATATCATTCTATAGAGACAATGAAGATAAACTTTGCTGGTTAACCCTTTCCCTCACAGAGGAAGCCATGAAAAGACCTATGCGAACAGCATAAAACCAGATCAGCCTGCAAGTAACTCGCAGGCTGATCAGGTTTTATGCTGTTCGCTGCTCCTCAGTGGTCTGGAAATGAGGATTTTGTAATTAAAGTTGGTAAGGTTTAACTGTGGTTTTCTGCAGATCAGGCTTTATGTGATACCTATTGAGTGTGTCAAAATGAGTCTATATGAGGGAAAGGGGTAAGGTTTAACACCAAAGCTTTAGGTTAGAACACAACTTAAATAACCTTGTTCAAAACCAGACCTCTTCCACCACCCACCACACTCTTCCTGTTAATATTGCCTAATGTATATAACATTGCCTTTGGATCACATAGTGTAAAACCTGATCTGACTGAACATGACTAGCGGGTCTGGGTGAATCAAACAATGGGTTGTCATGGTATTAGGAGAATTCCACTAAGGCCAAAAAAAAAGAAGAAATAGTTCCGTTTCTGGTCGCCAGCAAAATAAAAAGAGGGTAGGTAGGTTAGGATTTTTTTTAAATGAAACAAAAAGAAAAAAGATTTTTTAAAAGTGGAAAGGTAAAAAAAAACTTTAGAGTCGGTCATTAAAAAAGCGGGTCAGTCAGGCGACTAGAAACAGAACTTTTTTTTTTTGCCTAAGTAGGTGTTTACAAGGGTTTATAAGATTATATAAATTCTTGTTTTATCTAAGAAAATAATCTTCACAATCCTTCCGATTCTAAATACAAAGTGTGTCAGTTTATTCTGATTTTAACATGCCACTTAAAACACATTGTCAGAAACTCACATATTACTTCCTCAATTTCACTCCATGACATCATGCTGTGGGAAAATAGCCAAGTAAAACATTGCTTTACAGCAGTCACTAAAATATTATACCTAAAATGTCAACATACAGGCGAAAATCCCATGACCAATAAATGACATCAGTTGATCAATTGTAAGTATCAAACAATGTTAAGAAAAGTGCTCAACACTAAGGTGAACTCATGAATCATTATAAATCTTGAACTACCAGAGTTTGGGTCTAGGTAGACTCCTTAATACATGTATCAACAACTTTTTAAAAAGTGCTAATATTTGACATTATTTACATCTTACTTTGTACTCCTAAATATTCAGATGGAATCCTTGACTTTTTAAAGTGCACACGTGTAATGATTTACCTGGACTCTTTGCAATGAGAAGTCAAATAATGTGAAGGTGTTTTATTCATTTGGAATTTTATTAGAACTTAAATCTCAATATGCAGATATTAACATTACCTTACTACTTATAAACATTAGGGAAAATAAAACTTGTAAACCCTTTCCCTCATAGAGGATACCATGAAAAGACCTATGCAAACAGCATAAAACCAGATCAGCCTGCGAGTAACTCGCAGGCTGATCAGGTTTTATGCTGTTCGCTGCTCCTCAGTGGTCTGGTAATGAGGATTTTACAATTAAATTTGTTAAGGTTTGAGTTTGGTTTTCTGCAGATCAGGCTTTATGTGGTACCTATTGAGTGCGTCAAAATGAGTCTATATGAGGGAAAGGGTTAAAGAGCATACAGTTTTTTCTTTCACATAGTAGATAAACTTAAACTGTTTGACCTTAACTGTGGATATTGCAAATTTAAATGATTAAACAAATTGGAAAGAGTCTATCAAGGACTGATCACTTAACTATCCTTAGTGCTTATTGAAGTAGAGGGGGGTGGCACAGTTTTGCAATCAGCCCTTGCAACATTTCATATTTATATGCATAAGTAATTCCCCCTGTAACATCAAATGAAAAATTCTAGTAACACTCTAACATTCACAGCTAGTTAACAAGTTATACCGATACTTTATACATATATGTTATCATAAAGTCTAAAACAAAGAATCACACATGTAACAATATGCAAACTTTGTGAAAATCTATGTATCTTACATGGCCATTGTGTATGGTATAATATTCAAAGTTTGATTGTACTGTTGACTGAGTATGCTTTTCCATCCTCCATCTTGAAAACCCTTCTCACCAGGTGGCGTTTTTAATTGAAGCTACAGCTATCTCAGTGGTGACAACATTTTCTGTTTCTTTTTGTATTTACATGCTGTATTTACATAGACCATCTATTATTATACACTTTTCTAATCCCTTCTTGCTCAAATCAACAAAGCAACAAAGTAACTGTTTATATCCTACCAGAAAATGTTTGTCAGGTTGTCATAGCAACCAAAATGTCTCCATAGCACTAGAAAACATCCCACAATTCCACCGGGCACATACATTACCTGCATGATGACATAAGACTCATCCATACTTTTGTTTATCGTGTTCAATTTCCTGTTTTCGTCTCATGATTTCTGCATTCTTCTCCTTTATCTTCCGTATCCGCCGGTTCAACTCATCATCAGGCCTGTCACCTCCTTGAAGAAAACATTACAGACGTGCATTATAGTTTTACACTCTACAAACAATTCTCTCAGTCAATAAACATAGAAATAAAGGAACAAAGTCTAAGAAAACTTAAATATTCTCCCCAGAAGACAATGACATCAATAATCCTTAAAAAAAAGGGTTATAAATAGGTTATTTCTCAAGTCAGTTTGTATATGTAATTCATTTGTTCAGTTTTTAAAACAACTGATATTTACTTGTTTGATACATAAAACCACTATTTATCCATCTGTGAAGTTTCAAGTAAATAGCATTTATACTTTTTGAGTTACGCTCCAGGCAAAAATTAAGTCTAAAGTTTAACAAAGGGCAATAACTAAAAAAATACGATTTGTAGAGTTACAGTTCTTGTGCATGACACTTCTCCTTCATGAGATCTATCCACCTGTGATGCTTTGATACTTTTTGAATTATGCTCCGGACAAAAATTAAGTATGAAATTAACAAAGGGCGATAACTCCAAAAATATGATGTGCAGAGTTACTGTTCTTGTGCATGACACTTCTCCTCCATGAGATCTATCCACTATTCAACTTAACAGCATATGATTCTTTTTTAGTTATGTTCCAGACAAAAAGTGTGACAGACAGACGGACAAACAGACAGTCAATTACGATAACCACCCCCACATAAATATGGGGGGAGACATAACAATTCAGGACACTTGATTTTAGCATTAAAAAAAACCCCTCAAATTTCAGATAAGTTTAAAATCTAACTTCGTATACAGATTACACATTTATATAAGCAAACCAGCAGAAGCCCTGCAGACCTCATTCTCAAAGGGGTCAACTTTATTTTAGCTATCATGGTAGAGGGATATGAGGTGATCATTTGTGCCTAATGATGTTAATTTCTGATCATTTTAGGTTTCATTTTTTAAGAAATCAACTGAATTTCAGCATTTGTGGTATGAGGCCAAGAGGTGACAATATGTGCAATATGAAACTAAATTTTGATTTCATAGAAGAAAAATATTTAAATGTTCTACAGAGAGTATAATTATAAGAAAACTAGTCGACCCCTGGAGGAGATCAATTTCATTTAGCATTCAAGGTTGAGGACTATAACGTGTCCAACAAAATTATATTTTGGCCATTTGTTTTATGACATTTTTTTAAGAGAGATAAAATCTGGCCCCTAGTGACCTCAATTCTTTCAATTTTCACATGAAAAACTTTGAAAATCTTTATAAAAAGTTTATCAGGAAACTAGCTGATCCCCTGTTGGCCTCATTTTCAAGTGATCAACTTCATTTAAGTAATTAAGGTAGAGGCCATTTGTGCAAAATGAAATTAAGTTGTAAGAATTTGTCGTGATAAAATTCAGGTTTTGCAAAAATAAAAGTTCATTTTAGCAGCTTTTATTTCAAACATCAATTTCTACCTAATATCAGTTGTCTTTAAAAAAAATGTTGATGCCACACAATGGCAGACACAGGGTGATAAATTAGCTCAACTTGAACATTTTTTGCCCTGGTGACCTAAAAATGTTTTATATAAATATTGTTTTCCCTGCTTGGTTTTCTCCAACTAATCATTATTTCTGAGATAAGATTTTGCCGTCATATGTTCAGAAGTGTGAGAAAGTGAAGCCTATGACAGTTTGACATACAAAGCTCCAGACATCATCAGATCAACTTACCGCAAATAATAAAGTACAAAGGTAAAATAATGGCCTTTGAATGTCTAGGATATGAGACACACAGAAAACTTTGGATAACTAGCCACTTCCCAAAACAAGAAAAGCTAATTGTCAATATGATGCATTGTTATAGTTTGTGCCCATGTTCTTGGCTCATGTAACATACAGTCACATGTTATTGCATGCTACACAAGCACTATTAAATCTGGGTTTGGAGAAACGAATTTCAGATTTGGACAATCAAAATTATAAACTTAAAATTCTTTAACAGACATTTGAAATTAGCAATTTTACACCATGTGAGGATGTTGAAAACCCCCTGTAGACCAAAACTAGCATTCTGACTTCACAAACTTCACTATAAGTATTGCTTTCTTATCTAAGGCCAAAAAAAAAAAAAAAAATAGTTCTGTTTTTGGTCTCCAGCAAATAAAAAAGAGGGTTGGTAGGTCAGGATTTTATTTATTAGCAAAGTATTGACAACACACACTAGGCGCATCAACAATAGATTTAGATTACAAAAGCTCACCCTCAGCACACTGTGCTTCGGAGAGACTTGACTTGACTATATGAGTTTACCGTTACTTTAACAGTATTTCAGTCATAAAGCGACGTCCAGTTAATTATAGGTGGAGGAAGACCCCAAATGCATGGAGGCATCCAGGTGGAACCACCAACCTACCGCAACCCAGCTGGAAGGCTTCCTCACATGAAAATCTGAATGGTGAGGGGCTGAGTGAGTGTTAAAGTCAGCGACTTAACCCTCACAGCCACGGAGGCCCTGTGCTCCGGAGAGCTTAAAATAAACAAGAGGGCCATGATGGCCCTGAATCGCTCACCTGAGTACCATTGCTTCAACTGATGTCAAGGTTTTTAAACAGACAAGGATTCTGATATAACTTAATCTAAAACATTTTACCCCTGACAATACTACACACCAAATACCTAAGCAATGGGCCATATGGTTTCAGAGAAGACTTTGGCGCAGGGTCATTTATCACCGCAGGGCCAAGACTTTGAAAATCTTTGTAATGAACCATTAGATGCTACTACATACCAAAAATCTTAGCTCTAGGCCTTATTGATTCATGGAAGAAGATTTTTTAAGATTTTCCTATATAACTCTATGTAAAACAAGTGACCCCTGGTGCGGGGTCATTTATCACCATAGGGCTATAATTTGTACAATCTTGGTAGTGGCCCATAAGATGATGCTACATACCAAATATCTAAGCTCTAGGCCTTATGGATTCATGAAGAAGATTTTTTAAGATTTTCCTATTAACTCTATGTAAAACAAGTGACCCCTGGTGCGGGGTCATTTATCACCATAGGGCTATGATTTGTACAATCTTGGTAGTGGCCCATAAGATGATGCTTCATACCAAATATCTAAGCTCTAGGCCTTGTGGTTTCGGAGAAGAAGATTTTTTCAAGTTTTTCCTATATTAGCCTATGTGAAATCAAGTGACCCCTGGGGCGGGGCCAATTTTGACCCCAGGGTCATAATTTGTACAATCCTGGTAGAGAGTCATAAGATCATGCTACATACCAAAATCAAAAGGCTAGGCCTGGGGTTTCAGAGAAGAAGATTTTAAATTTTCATTTAAAATCTATTTTAGCTCTGTGACCTAATTATGCGATGGACCAGAACCATTTATACAACTTAGTAGAGCTTCATCCAAGGAACATTCTGCAAAAATATTTTTCAAATTGGCCAAGCCTTTAGGAGGAATGTTGTTTGAAGCAATTGTTGACGCCGGACGCACGCACGCACGGACGACGGACGCCGGACAAAAGGCGATCAGAAAAGCTCACCTTGAGCACGTTGTGCTCATGTGAGCTAAAAATCAAAGGAACACAATGGCACCCAGGTTTGATGACAGCATGTAATGATCAATATTCTGAGAATTACTTGTACACTAATGGCCTATATCATCACAAGAGTTTGTTAACAAGAGAAATTATATAAAAAAAGCTGTTTCAAAATGGACACTAATTGAAATATTAAGAGCATACTTAGTAAATACAAATTAGTATATTTAAAAATATCAAGAATGACATATGTTTGGTTACTTATCACTATAGTGTATTGATTACTGCCATATTCTACTGCAAAGATGCTGGAAAATTATTGTAAGATAATCACACATTGACATTTATAGTTCAAGTTTTCTACTATAATTGAAATTTAATCATCTACACTCAACACTATTATCTTAATTTTCTTAAATTGATTAAAAATCCATCTTGTTTTTCATCAGGTTCCTGAACATGTGTTACTACATGTGCTACTATACTGATGTGTCCAGGAATAACAACTACAGCTGATCAAAATGTACGTAGCCTCGTGTTCTTGTGATCAAAGTGATTAACAGCCGTCTGACGATAGACACTGGAGCTATACAACTAAATGCTTCAATAAATAACAAGCAACTGCTATAGAAATAGATGGAATGCTGAGGGCTGGACATCTTGTTAAAAAAAAACAAAAAAAATGAAGGCTGGATGTCTTGTTAAAAAACAAACAAAAAATGACTTTCCATTTACAAAAATAGCATAGTTTTCCATGGATTAAATAAAACTGTCTAGTATATCTTAAAATGGAAAGAATGAGTCTATGGAAATAATAAGGCAGGGGACTTGTCTACGTTTTTAAAAATATTTCTGAATACCTAAGATTTTATTTGAACTATTTGGTAGTATAACAGTTGAAGCTGTAAAAATAAGTTTATTAGAACACACATTCTCTTGCAAATCAATTCCATTTTCAATAAGATATACCTAATTCCATATAAATAAAGAGGTAAGTTGTAATTTAAATACGGTAGCAAATTGGAGACAATACCATTAGACATTTTAAGTGGGACCAACTCACTATGACAGATCATTATAAAGACAGGTGTCACAATTACACAGGATTTCCAGTTTATCATCCAATGAAGGAGATGCCACATGTCTCCATAAGCTAGACCTCCCAACTGATTATCATAAACTTAAAATCATCTGAGACATTTCCCCTCAAGTAATGACTTACTGTCACTAAACGTACCTGAGACATTTCCTCTCAAGTAAAAAAATTACTGTCACTAAACGCACCTGAGACATTTCCCCTCAAGTAAGGTCTTATTACCAATAAACTCACCTGAGACATTTCCCCTCAAGTAAGGTCTTATTACCAATAAACTCACTCAGACATTTCCCCTCAAGTAATGATTTTTTACTGAACATTTCCCCGCAAGTATTATTGACTTAATGTCAATTAACTCACCTGAGACATTTCCCCTCAAGTAAGGTCTTATTACCAATAAACTCACTCGAGACATTTCCTCTCAAGTATTGACTTATTGTCGATAAACTCACCTGAAACATTTCCCCTCTAGTATTAATAACTTAATGTCAATTAACTCACCTGAGACATTTCCCCTCAGGTATTAACTTATTGTCAATAAACTCACCTGAAACATTTCCCCTCAAGTAATGACTTAATGTCATTACTCACCTGAAACATTTCCCCTCAAGTAATGACTTATTATCAATAAACTCACCTGAGACATTTCCCCTCAAGTAATGACTTATTATCAATAAACTCACCTGAAACATTTCCCCTCAAGTAATGACTTATTATCAATAAACTCACCTGAGACATTTTTCCATCAAGAAATGACTTATTGTCAATTAACTCACCTGAAACACTCAAATGACAACTGATTGTCACAAAACTCACTTGAAACATTTCACCTCAAGTGTGGACTAATTTTCACAAAACTCACCTGAGTGTTTGTCCAACTTCCTATGTCCCTCTTCTTGTTTACAGCTATACCAAGTCTTTCGTACACTGAGCCTTTGCCTTTCTCTTTAACAATGTCTAAAATTCAAATAATGTGATGTAAATACTTATATAGAAAGTGATAAATACACAAATATACACACATATTGAAAAATTTTACCAAGTTAATTGAAAATTCCTCAATCACAGCTAGAATTTAATATTTTTGCACTCACATGAAGTTTTGAGTACTTGCAAAAATCTCAACTAATTTGCCAAAGTGTAAAGGTTGATAAAAACACTGCAAACTGACATGGCTGATTTCATATATTTGCTCTCCAGACAATCATGACTTTGCATACTTATCTACATTTTTATAAAATAGGAATTGTTTATACACTTTAAGAAGGGCAAATTAATGACATAAGCATTTACTCTTTTTTTCTTGTAGCATTCTGTTTCCTTTTTCCAACAGGAAAATCTTTGTCAGTGATTTGAATTTCTACTGGCAATATGGAAAATATGCTAAATTCAAACCCTGTTTAATGAATGAGGAAGTTACAGTCTGGGCCACAAAAGTAGGCCACAATTAAAAATATTTTCATTTGTGGTGCTCCTACCTATCCATCAAAATGGCCCCTTCTCAATTTTTTTTTAGGTCTTTGAATTGATTATATATATATATTTGTGTGTTCACCCCAGAAAAAAAGGGCACTTTCAGCTATATTTTTATCATTTGAAATTTAAAAAATAAATAAATAAATAAATACCTACCCACCCCTGGAATTCAGGGTTGGAGCACTACAAACGAACAATTTTTTAATGATGCTCCTGAATAAAGCCTAATACAAATGTATACCAATTTTTGACCTCCAACCTGATCTTGAAGTTATGAACTTTAATCATGCACCTTGATGACCCAACTTTCAAAACATCCCAATGCATGACATTGTTACTGTTCAGACAAAGTAAGCTGGTGGTTGCTCGCCCACCTAACATTTACGCTTGACAAACAATTAACCTGATTTTTCTGCTTGAAAACCTGGTTTATAACACACTCTGTACTTTCCATTATCAATGTTAGGCTAGGGAAATCTGATAAATGCATGGGAAAAAGCTGGAAATTTGAAAAATCCTGAAAATCCTATTTTAGCCCTTTTTTTATGAGGTTATATCTAGAATACAAGAGGGCCAAGATGGCCCTTGATTGCTCACCTGAGAAAGATGATTGCTCAAGAAATAAAGATGCTAGAGTGTAAAAGTGAAATCTGGCTTTTTTATGGTGAAAAGGGCATAACTCCTAAATTAACTTGTCAATATCAGTTATAATTGAACCCGATTGCGAAATTATGGGCATTGTCTTAAAGTTTGAAAAAGATGCTAAAAAAAATCAAACTCAATCGAGACATTATGGTCATAAATATTGCCATAAAGTTTGAAGAACATTGCTAAAAAGATGAAGATGCTAGAGTGTAAACAAAGTGAAATCTGGCATTTTTTTATATCAAATGGGGCATAACTCTTGATCTAATTGACGGATCTTAGCCATAATCGAACTCAATTGAGACCTTATGGTCATAAGCATTGCCATAAAGTTTGAAGATGATTGCTCAAAAGATGAAGATGCTAGAGTGTAAACAAAGTGAAATATGGCATTTTTTTAATATCAAAAGGGGCATAACTCTTGATCTAATTGACGGATCTTAGCCATAATCGAACTCAATAAAGACATTATGGTCATAAGCATTGCCATAAAGTTTGAAGATGATTGCTCAAAAGATGCAGATGCTAGAGTGTAAACAACGTGAAATACGGCATTTTTTTGAATATTAAAAGGGGCATAACTCCTGACCTAATTGACGGATCTCAGCCATAATCGAACTCAATCGAGACATTATGGTCATAAACATTGTCTTAAAAGTTTGAAGATGATTGCTCAAGAAATAAAGGTGATAGAGTGTAAACACTAAAAATTGTTGACGCCGCACGACGGACGCTCACGGGATCACAATAGCTCACCCTGAGCTTTGCTCAGGTGAGCTAAAAAAGTCATTTGGTAATCTGTAAATCCTGAAATTCAGGAATTCCTGAAAACTTTTACCCATGCAAATGTTACATGTTTTTTATGTGCACACAACAGTGGTTTATTTTCTTCTCGGCCATGTGCGACATACTCATCCGATCTGAAATGGGCTCATTAAATAAATATTATCCATATGTTCTCAAAGACTCACCAAGTTCTAATACCTAGTAGTAACTGACTCACTGTGGTTTAATTGTAGACACAACTCTAACCAACCTTTTGTTTGTTGGTTTGCTGGGTTAAACATCCCTCCGACAGTATTTCAGTCATTTGGAGACAAGTCTACTTGAGACAGATAAAGTGCTGCCACACTGCAGTATCTCGCCATGTGGCATGATACCACACCAAGTCACATTATCCTGACACCTGGCCAACCAGTCCTGGGACTACGCTTATGTGGTGAGCAACAAGCAAGGGAACTATTTTTACAACTTTGTCGACCAATTTTTTGAAATGGCTGAAAAATAAATTAATTTGAGCATTCCAAAGATTCCTTAATTTACCTTTCTTTGACTCAAAATAGTCCTGTGTATTTATCAATTATCACAGATCCTATTTAATTCTAAGGTACGTGACTGCAGCTAATTCAGTCTATAACTCACTTTATATAATTATATTTCTTAAAATAGCTGGCTGATAACCTAATCATTATGACGCAGGGTATATAAACCTAATCTAGCTTAAAATACAGCAAAACGTAACAATAAAAAAGATGCTAAAGTATGTCATTGTGTTTCCTTAAATAAACACTATGTTCCTAAAAAGAACAAAAGCTGTCAGAGGACAACACACTTGACTATTTGAAATGCTTATAGGTAAAAACATGAAATCTATTTCAATTCTTGCCCTTCACATACCCTGTAGATAATAAAAGTCAAAAATGATATACCTTGATAGTCTAATACCCCTGAATCTGTTTATGACGTCTAAAATCAATCCCATGCCTAGTTACTGAGACATAAGCATAATAACACTGTGCATGCAAAATTCTAAGTAAAAAGGGAGCCATAATTTTAAATATATTCCATCAAGTGTTATCTTCCTTTATAGTATGATACCCCTAAACATATTAAAAATGTTTCAAATCAACCCCATGCCTGGACTCTGAGATATAAGCATGAAAGCACCTTGCAAGCAAAACTTTAACCAAAATTTCTAAGTTAACCCTTTCCCTCATTTAGACTCAATTTGACACCCTCAATAGGTACCACATAAAGCCTGATCTGCAGAAAACCACAGTTAAACTTTACCAAATTTAATTACAAAATCCTCATTTCAAGACCAATGAGGAGCAGCGAACAGCATAAAACCTGATCAGCCTGCAAGTTACTCACAGGCTGATCTGGTTTTATAAAACTGTGGTTTTCTACAGATCAGACTTTATGTGGTACCTACTGAGTGCGTCAAAATGAGTCTATATGAGGGAAACGGTTAATAAACAAGGTTTTTCCCTACAAAGGTCAACTAAAAACAAATTAAAGGACTATATCAATGTAACTCTAATGACACTAAAGTTTTTACTATAAATGTTTAAGAAAATTTCACAAACTGTTTATTTATGTTTGTTTATTGGGTTTAACTTCCCACTGACAGTATTTCAGTTATTTGGAGACGATGCTTGCCACACTGCAGTTTCACGCCATAGACATGTGGCATGATAATACACTTATTTTTTCGAATATGTATTTACAACAATAGCTTTTTTTTCCCCATGTAATGTGACCTACACTTGTGACTTTATTTGTCAAGAAATAAAGACTTCACCAACATATTAATGAAGATTTTTTTTTTTTTTTTAATTTCTACCGAACATCAGTGAATGCGCTGCTTTAACCATGATTTCATTAAAATAAATTTTAAAAAAAACAAAATGACTTGGTAATATATACTGAAGAAGGTGATAGAACAGATTTGTGGTCTGGCCTTGACATAAGAACACTGTCCTAAATGCTGAATGTAGACAATATATCTGAAACGAGCATAAAATAAAACACACAGCTTTTCAAATATACAAGGAAAAGTAAACTTTAAATTGTGCATGCTAAGATTTCTACGTAGCATTAAAAGTTTAAGTCTGTAAAGAATGACAGCTGTCATTTATAAAGGCCAGTATCAGTTGTTGCAACTTAAAATACAATTATAACCACAGAAAAATTGATACCTTGAGAGGCTTTTAACAGATTCTACAGCTGGCATTTATTGAAAGTAATACTTGAGATTCTGATGATGCATTTAGAGCATTAAGTGGTATGAGGAAGGAAAATGAGAATCCCTAGAGTCCTAGACTATAATAAAACATGAGACCAGTGCACAAGGTCAAGCCCATGTAGTCATCTGTTTGATTCATGATAATGTGGCTGCTAAGGCAGTCAGGGAGATTACGTTTTGGAAGAGAAAATTGTTTTAAAGCAGCTCCACTTGTCTGCATTCCATACTTACTTTTGTGTTGCCTAGCTCATAACTTACTTATATTTAAATTGATTTGGAACAAATTCTCACATCTAATACTTATCCCTCTCAATGGTTCCTGGGTTGGACCAGTACTTTGCATCAGGGAAGGCCAAGTTACCACTGGGCCATAATGCAATTTGGCAACAACCTAAGCATACAAATATCTAAAGGTGCCCATTGCTTAAGCCATCCTCAATAAAACAAGAGGGCCAATATGGCCCTGTGTCGCTCACCTATGTAAGATTGCTGTGTTAGGCATGATGACAAAAATGTGGTATCTAAAGTGTTTTTATAACATTTGACTAAGTGACCTAGATTTTGATCCTGAAAACCTGAATTTGCACTCAACTGGGAATTCATGCAGTCATCATTCTTATCAAGTTTAATGAAGACTGGTACAAAAATGTAGGTCCCTAGAGTGTTCACAATATTTTTCTAAAATTTGCCCTGGTGACCTACTTTTTGACCCCATGTGGCCCAGTTTTGAATTCTTTCGAGATTTGATGTAAACAAACATTCTGACCAAGTTACATAAAGGTTAGGCTGAAACTGTGGCTTCTAGAGTGTTCACAAGGTTTATCTAAGAATTGACCTGGTGACCTAGTTTTTGACCCCAGGTGACCGGATTTCAAACTCATCCCCGATATCATGTAGACAAACATCCTGACCAAATTTCATGAAGATTGGGCCAAAACTGTTGCCTCTAGAGTGTTCACATGGATTTTCTAAGATTTTCTAAAATTTGACCTAGTGACCTTGTTTTTGACCCAATTTCAAACTCATCCGTCATAGCATAAAGACGAACATCCTGACAAAGTTTCATAAGATTGGGCCAAAAATGTGGCCTCAAGCATGTTCACAAGGTTTTTCTAATATTTGACCTGGTGA
Organism: Solen grandis; assembly: GCA_021229015.1. Classification (NCBI taxonomy): domain Eukaryota; kingdom Metazoa; phylum Mollusca; class Bivalvia; order Adapedonta; family Solenidae; genus Solen; species Solen grandis. The sequence goes on from CM037787.1 coordinate 7,972,217, forward strand.
CCTTAGTTTTTGACCCCACATTACCCATTTTCAAACACATCCGAAATATAATGAAGACAAATTTCATGAAGATTGAGCTGAAACTGTTGCCTCTAGTGTGTTCACAAGCAACTGTTGACGAAACAGACGACAGACAATGGACAAAAAGGGTCACAAAAGCTCACCCTGAGCAGAAGTGCTCAGGTGAGCTAAAAAAAAAAGGAGTATGGAATACTTTGTGTGGATGAGTTTGTGAAAATAAATATTACTACTGCAACGTAAATCAATCAGGAAAACCCAGATCAGACAGCTCCTTCCAGGGGCCCATTTCACTAAACCAGATTTTCTTTTCTATTTTTTTTTATTACTTATGTATCAAAATGAGCAATTAAGTAAATGGTTAAGTGATGCAAAAAAAACTATGGGATTAGATGTGACATGGTGATTCCAATGGAACAATCATTTCAAATGTAAAACAGGGTTTAAACAGCCAAATCAGATTCAAAGGAGACCTGATGAAAATAAAAATGTAACCAATTAGTCTATAATTAGATGACCTCACATTTTCAAATATTGACCTGTTCAGCGCATTATGAAACAAAACACAGGATTTGTTTGTTTATTTGGTTTTAAGTCCCACCGACAGCATTTCAATCATTTGGAGATGGTGTCTACTTGAGACAGATATAGTGCTACCACACTGCAGTATCACACCATAGACATTGGGCATGATACCACACCCAGTCACATTATCTGGACCAACCAGTCCTGGAACTACCCTTATACGATGAGCGCCAAGCAAGGGAGCTATATCAGTTCCATTTTATGACTTCAGTATATCCCAGCTGGGATCAAAACCATGACCTCCCAATTCCAGGGTGGACACTTTAAAGGCGTATTTCACTATAGCGGTATTTTACCATATAGACAAAGAGGTAAAATCAAAACTAGCCAACAGAATTTTTTAAACTTGGCATGATTATAGAGAATCACACTAGAAGCAAATTTAAGGGATAAAAAATGGGGGTATCCATGCTATTTTTTAGTTAACTGCCCCTGAATATGAGCTTTTTGCTCTTTTCTGTCATTTCCAAGGGCAGAAAACTCAAAATCAAGCCTATCAATACCTGATTTTATTTCAAATTATTGTTTGTTGTTAACTCTTATTCATTATGCAAAGTTTAAAACAATTCCATTCAATTGATTTCTCACAATGTTTCAGCAAAAAGACATACTGCGTTTTTTCTTGAAATTTTTTTTTATATATTCATGTTTGCGACTACAGTATAAAATATGTTGCATAGAATTTCTACAACTTTAACACAGTGACAGGGGATATAGTACCAAACATCAAAGTGAAATTAAATGAGGTGTTGCTAGCCCTAAATTTTGAGTTATCTACCCTTGAAAATGACAGAAAAAAGCTATAAACTAACTTTCCGGGGCAGATAACTCAAAAAGTAGCATGGAAACCCCCATTTTTTATCCCATAAATTTGTTTCTGATGTGATTCTCTATAATCATCCCAATTTTAAAAAAATTCTGTTTGCTAGTTTTGATTATCTGTCTTTGTCTATATAGTATAAAACTGCTATTGTGAAATAGGGCCCTAAACCACTCGGCTGACGGGAATGGTGAACACAGGATTACAAAAGTTAGTCTAAATGCTTACCTGCTTTGTCAAAAGTCACACTAACAACCTGTTTCATGCCCTCAGGTTCTTCATCCTCATCTGAACTGTGATACTTTCCTTTCTTCTTCTTCTTCTTTTCTTTCTTGTGTTTCTTGCTACTTTTCCTATCACAACTGCCATCATCTTCATCGCTGGAGTTTTGTACCTGAATGAGTAATCTCTGTTTTTTCATTTTCATAAAGTCTTCAGATCTCTTACTAGAGTCAGTGGATGGTTTGGAAACCTTGAGATCCATAAGGTTTGGAATGCTCACACTTGACTTACTGTTGCTACTTTTCACCACACTGACTATACCTCCTCTCCTGTTATCTGTCTCACTATCAGAATCTTCCACTTCAAATGTTCTCTTTTTATGCACAGGCTCCTCCTCAACAAACACCATGTCCTTACGATGATAGTAAATCTCTCTCCCTTTATCTCTGCTGTCCCCTTTAGAAGTGTGCCGTGCATTGTAGGATTCTGTTTTGTAGTCTCTGTTTCCACTTGGTCTAGTTTTATCTGCAGAATTTGACAATCCCCTTGACCCTTCCCCTCTACCGGTATCCCTACGACGATCCCTCTCATGTTTGCTCACTTCCTGGGATGAACTTTCCTTCCTCTTTTCCCTTTCTTTCAACCTCCTTCTTCTCCTTTCCTGTTCTATATCATCCGTATTTCTAGACGCACCTGACTTTTTGTTTCTCCAGGTCTCAGATTCAGAATCACTACTCATATCACTAAGACTAGATACACTCTTTTCACTGTCACTTTCAGAATCTGTGCCGGAAGCAATATCAGCTATTTTCTTTAATCGTTCTTCAATACTTCTTCGTTTTAAACTAACATCATCTTTGCTGTCAGAACTTTTCCGTCGCGAATTATTGGAACTTTTTTGACGAGACCTTTTCTCAGATAGAGAGTTTCTTAAATCATCCTTTCCTTTATGTTTTTCCTTTTGATGGTCTGCTTGTAGAGAGGAAGAGACAACCTTAGTTTTTGTCTTTGAGTTCAATTTACTGTTTTCATTACTTTCATTTTTACCTGATTTGGTTTCACTTCTTTTCCTTATTCTATCTTTAGTAGGACTACCTCTTTCTTCCTCTCTGTATGCCTTACTGTCCTTTCTCAGGACTGGTGACTTTGATTTGGAATGTTTTGTCTTATCAAAACTCCTTCCTTCTCTCCTATCCTTATTATCTCTATGACTCCTCTCACTGTCTTCCACAACCCTCTTCTTTTCCTTACCTCTTGATTCCTGATCACTCCAATGTTTCTTATGCTGCCTTTCATCTGTATCAGAACTCCTCTCTCTTCCTTTTTCTCTCAGAGTGTCACTTTCTCTTGATTTCACATATTTCTGTCTATCCTCTTCCTCTTTCAACTTTGAGATCTGTTTAAAATACCTTACCTCTGTCTCTTTGCGCTGACCATCCCTGCCTTTGCCTTTGTCAGTTTTCCTGTCTACACTTCTGCCAGGAACTCTCTCCGTTAAGGTTTTGCTGCCACGATTAACCTCATTATTATGTCTATGCCTTCCAACATTTCTTTGATACATACTTTCATCTCTGTAGTTAGCAGCATCAAACTCTGGATCTGCCTTGACAGGTTCACCTGAGTAGTATTTCTTCCTAACTGGAGATCTTGGTTTCCTCCTTTCAGTAGAACCTGACTTTTTCCTTTCTCTATTTGGTGACTTACTTACTTTTCTCTTATCCTCCTTTTTACCTGAATATTTAGAGTCACTAGTTTCAAGTGAACTGTGTCTCTTAAGCTTCTTATCTTTCTCATTTGAATGTCTGGAAGACCCAGATGAAACAGTTCTGTCCTGCCTTGGTGAATTAGATCTATGCTTATAGTGTTCCTCACTTTGAATTTTGTGTGTTTCGTGGCCCTTCACTTTATGATGACTGGGAACTTTTGCTACAGTATCAGGTTTTGTTACATGAGATGCTGACGTTTTGCTAATTTTGGACGGTTTTGGTGACAATTCTCTGGAAAATGAGGAAGAGGATGAAGAAGAAGAGGACTCAGAGTCAGATGATGAATCTGATGATGCTGATGAATCAGATGATGATGATGCTGAAGAGATGAAGATGATGACCTGCTCTTTTTAGATACAGATGAATTGTTTTTATTCTGAGATGCTTCAGGAGCAACAGCAGATGAAGTTTGTGGTGAAGTCTTACTAGTCAACACTTCAGCACTTTCATCATTTACTACTGCATCATCAATATCAGACAATGGATCTGACTCTGAACTGTCTTTTTCCTTCTCTACAACCTGCTCATCCACATCTGACCAGTCAGATTCTACAGGTGCATTCTTATCAGCTTCATCATTATCGGAATTAGACTCTTCCTCCTCTTCAGCTGAATCACTTTCTTTCCGACGTCGATTGAACCTACTGAAAGAACTGTAAGAGTTAGAAACACTGTCATCCTGTCTCAATTCATCCAGAACAGGAGTATTACCAGCACTGTCTCCTCCATGAATACTGTTTATAACTACATTCTCTGTTCTCGTTCCATTTTCATCTCTATGTTCATAGCTATCACTTGGCTCATTGTTCAGTTCAGCTGCATCATTATCTTCATTTTTCAAACCCTTACCAACATTTGTATCATCTTCCAAATGAGCCACTCTCTGAACAATTCTCTGATCTCTAGTCTCAGGCTGTTCTTGATCAACAACCTCAGACTGATTAGTCAACACATCTTCTGCATCTTCAAAACTAGTTTTGTGTGTATCAATAACAATTCTTTTAGAGTCTCCCTCTATATCTTCATTAACATCATGTTCATCATATTCATTTAATTTTTCATGATTCTCATCAATATCCTCATCATCTGCTACAGCACTATCGTCCATGGCAATACCAACTTCAGATGATGTGGACATGTCATAACTAACTTCCCTTGTAGCCTCCTTAGCTTCTTCATCAAGCTCTCCATGATCATCTTCCTCATCACTGTCAGAATCATCATCATAACGCCTGAACTTGGAGGTATCTGGAATGATTCATTAATATCTTATATCAGATGATAATCATTTAGACTTCTTTAAAATAAACAAAAACAGACTGGTAAACTAAATCAATAATATCAATCATATCTGCCTAAAAATTTTAAACTGCAGCTATCAATAATAGCAAATCACACCAATATCAAAAACAGTTATTTTCTAATAAACAATGGACCATTAATTGGCACAATCATGAAAACAGGAGCAATGCATTGCAACAAATGTACAACTTAAACCTTTTACTTCATATGAATGCATTCTGGCACATTGTCAAACAGAGCAGGCCCAAACACCTGGATGGAGCTATCTGTACAGGGTCTTCTCTATTTGCTCTTACAATAGTGTAGCTCAGATTTTAAAACCCCCAAAAATGGGTTAGGAATTTTCTGCATCACAAAAGATATCATCATGACAAACATTCTGCCAAATTTTGAGGATGATTGGACCAAAAATGTTGCCTTTAGTGTGTAAACAAGATTTTTCTAAGATTTGACCTATTGACCTACTTTTCGGTCCGGCCCTGCCCATTTTCGAAAGGGCTCAAGATATCATCAAGACAAACATTCTGACCACGTTGGAGGAAGATAAATTTTTCTAAGATTTGACCTACTGACCTACTTTCTGATCCAACCTGACCCATTTTCGAAGGGGTTCAAGATATCATCAAGACAAACATTCTGACCAAGTTTGAGGAAGATTGGATCAAAATAGTGGCCTCTAGTGTGTAAACAAGATTTTTCTAAGATTTGACCTACTGACCTACTTTTTGATCCATCCTGACCCATTTTCGAAAGGGTTCAAGATATCACCAAGACAAACATTCTGAACCAAGTTTGAGGAAGATTGGATCAAAAGTGTGGCCTCTAGTGTGTAAACATCAAAATTGTTGACGGACGACAAGATTTTTCTAAGATTTGACCTACTGACCTACTTTTTGATCCAACCTGACCCATTTTCGAAAGGGTTCAAGATATCATCAAGACAAACATTCTGACCAAGTTTGAGGAAGATTGGATCAAAATTGTGGCCTCTAGTGTGTAAACAAGATTTTTTCTAAGATTTGACCTACTGACCTACTTTTTGATCCAACCTGACCCATTTTCGAAAGGGTTCAAGATATCATCAAGACAAACATTCTGACCAAGTTTGAGGAAGATTGGATAAAATTGTGGCCTCTAGTGTTGTAGGAACAAGATTTTTCTAAGATTTGACCTACTGACCTACTTTTTGATCCAACCTGACCCATTTTCGAAAGGGTTCAAGATATCATCAAGACAAACATTCTGACCAAGTTTGAGGAAGATTGGATCAAAACTGTGGCCTCTAGTGTGTAAACATCAAAATTGTTGACGGACGACGGACGACGGCCGACGGACAATCAAGTATCCCAAAAGCTCACCCTGAGCTATGCTCAGGTGAGCTAAAAATCCATTGTGTTATATACATGTTCCAGTAGGTCCAGCAATCTCATTAAAATCATATCCTAATTTGCACTCCTCTACTATCCGTGATTAAGGTCTGACAACATCGCAATAGGGGTCACGTCAGATTGACCTTTTAAGTAATTTTTATGCATAAACAAGTGCTCAATTTTAAACCAATTAAAAAGCGCGTTTCTAACTGACTTCAGTAAAACATTTTTCACACAGAGAGAAAAATGTGAAGCTTGACCGGGACTTGAACCCAGGGCCTTTTGCTAACTGGGCGAATGCTCTATCGAATGAGCTACTGCTCTACCGAATGAGCTACCCGGCCGCTTAGACATCTGTCTACCCTATTGTGAGATTGATGCGGTTACTTCCCCCTGATATAATAACTTGGTAGAGGTCTACAAGGCCATATTACATAACAAATATCTAACCTCCAGGCCTTGTGGTTTCTGACAAGAAGATTTTTCTAGTTTTTCCTATACAAGTCCATATAAAACAAGAGCTGTCAGAGGACAGCATGCTCGACTATTCAAAATGCTTGTTGGTAAATCAAATGAAATCTATTTCAATTCTTGCCCTTCACATACCCTGTACATAATAATAGCCAAAATTATATACCTTGATAGTCTGATACCCTTTTTTTAAAGTATGATACCCCTAAACACATTAAAGATGTTTCGAATCAATCCCATGCCTGGACTCTGAGATATAAGCATGAAAGTACATTGCATGCAAAACTTTAACCAAAATTTCTAAGTTAAAAAGGTGCCATAATTTGTAACATATCTATCAAGAGTTATCTACCTTGATAGTATGATACCCCTAAAAGTATTAAAGATGTTTTAAATCAATTGCATGCCTGGTTACTGAGATATTAGCATGAAAGTACCTTGCATGCAAAACTTTAACCAAAATTTCTAAGTTAAAAAGGTGCCATAATTTGTAACATATCTATCAAGAGTTATCTACCATAAAAGTATGATACCCCTAAATGTATTTAAGATGTTTCAAATCAATTGCATGCCTGGATACTGAGAAATTAGCATGAAAGTACCTTGCATCCAAAACCTTAACCAAAATTTCGTAGCTAAAAAGGGGCCATAATTTGTAACATATTCTATCAAGAATTATCTACCATAATATTATGATACCCTAAATGTATTTAAGATGTTTCAAATCAATTGCATGCCTGGTTACTGAGATATTAGCATGAAAATTCCTTGCATGCAAAACTTTAACCAAAATTTCTAAGTTAAAAAGGGGCCATAATTTGTAACATATTCTATCAAGAGCTATCTACCATAAAAGTATGATACCCTTTAATTAAAGATGTTTCAAATCAATTGCATGCCTGGATACTGAGAAATTAGCATGAAAGTACCTTGCATGCAAACTACCTTGATAGTATGATATCCCTAAATGTATTAAAGATGTTTCAAATCAATTGCATGCCTGGTTACTGAGATATTAGCATGAAAGTACCTTGCATGCAAAACTCTAACCAAAATTTCTAAGTTAAAAAAGGGGCCATTATTTGTGATATATTCCATCAAGAGTTATCTACCTTGGTTGTCTGATGCCCCTAAACATATTCATAAACTTTCAAGTCAATACCATGAATGGTTATTGAGATATAAGGCTGATAGAAGCTTGCATGCAAAACTTTAACCAAATTTTCTATTGCATGCAAAACTTTAACCAAAATTTCTAAGTTAAAAAGGGGCCATAATTCATATTAAATTCAGTCAAGAGTTATCTACCTTGGTTGTCTGATGCCCCTAAACATATTCATAAACTTTCAAGTCAATACCATAAATGGTTATTGAGATATAAGGTTGATAGTAACTTGCATGCAAAACTTTAACCAAAAGCTGCAACGCCAACGCCGATGCTGACGCAAGGGCGACTACAATAGCTCTCATATTCTTCGAATACGTCGAGCTAATAAAATGACCTCTGTGGTGGGGCCAATTTTGGCCCCAGGGTCATGATTTGAACAAATCTGCTAGACAAAGCCACACACCAAGTATCTAAGCTCTAGATCCTTGTGGTTTTGGAGAAGAAGGTTTTTAAGATTGCACTTTTAAAATCTATTTTTAGCCCCTGTGACCTAATTATGCAACAGACTGGAACCATTAATTTTGAAAAAAATTTATAGGGGACCACCTTAGGAACATCCTTGCTAAGTTTGATCACCTTCCCATGGGTAGTTTTAGAGAAGAAAATGTTATAAGTAAATTGTTGGTGAATGACAACGGGCGACTAACAACTCACGACAACGGATGCCAGACAAAGGCTGGTCCCAAAAGCTCACCTTGGCACTTTATCCCAGGTGAGCTAAAAAGTCAACGACTAGCTGACTATCATTTGATTGTTTGTATGTTAGATTTTACGTCCCACGTCATTTAGAGATTATGTCTATGTGAGACAGATATAGAGCTGCCACACTGCAGTATCACACTGCAGACATGTGACATGATGGCATACCCAGGCAAACACCAGGCAAACCAGGCCTGCACTTACCTTTTATGCCAAGCAAGAGAGCTACACCAGTACCGCTTTTAATGACTTTGGTATGTCATGGTTGGGGATGGAACTCACAACAGGATGGGAACAGAATGACATGACAAACATGATTCTTATAAATGTATAACCCCCATTTCTGTGAAGCTGAGGTTTTAAAATCAGGGATGCCCATTTTACATGTCATTCATTAGATACCTTATACCTACTGTGGGAATTATATAAAGTAATAGCAACAAATGATAAATATTTCATTGATATAGCTAATACTGTATGTTTCCTCTCTTTTTCTCTCTCTCTCTCTCTATATATATATATGTTTGTGTATTAACTGTACATGATGTTTCCTTTGTCTTTATATGTATTATATATGTGTTAACTGTACATGATGTTTCCTTTGTCTATAAATGTATTATATATGTGTTAACTGTACACAATGTTTCCTTTGTCTATATATGTATTATATGTATTAAATGTACATGATATTGTATTATATATGTGTTAACTTTACACAATATTTCCTTAGTCTATATATGTATTATATGTGTTAACTGTACATGATGTTTCCTTTGTCTATATATGTATTATATAAGTGTTAACTGTACAAAAATTTTCCTTTGTCTATATATGTATTATATAAGTGTTAACTGTACAAAAATTTTCCTTTGTCTACATATGAATTAACTATACATTTATGTCCACTTGGGTCAATTTCTGGATTCTGAGAAATAAAAACTTAAACTTTTAATATTTCATTTAACTGGGTCAACATGTATCAGATGTTTTATGTACAGCTAACTTTTTTTAAAACACTTTAACATACCATTTGGGAATATTGCTCCGAGTTATCTCGGCCATGTAAAAGTCTGACATGGTGCCATATAACAAGAGGGCCATAAAGGCCTTGGAATTGCTAAGCTGAGAACCAGGTATTTACCAGAAACAGCAAATACCTTATGATATTATGGAAAATGCGTTCTGCCCCTGGAAGCCATGTTTTTCGATGGATCCATTTTTGCATGGAATTTAATTCTCTGGACAATTATGGAGAAGAACACCCTAGGAACATTCCATTCTTGTAAAGTTTTATGAAAATTGGCCCAGTAGTTGAGGAGGAAAGTGTTGATTTAAGTGAAATGATGACAATGGACAGCAGATATTCATCGGTCACTTAAGTTATCCTTTGGCAAAGGTGAGATAAAAATAAATAAACCTAAATGAATTAGTGCAAATAGAACTAATGAAATTAGGGTCCACTTGGACTTGTATTTAATCAATTAAACTAATCTTGTAATTGTTGAAACAGATTTGTAGCCTGTCTATCAGTTTCACTGAAGGGTAAAATAACTTATCATTATTAAATTGTTTCAGGAAATGACTAATGTGATCAGTTTAAAGCCAGACCACCTTGCCAGTAATGATGATCAGGATTTACACCGTTGGCTACAAGGTAGTACATGTACATGGATAAAGAACTGGCTTTTTATAGTCTAAGGTGTTGTAGAATGGCCCTTCTAGGCAGTGAAGGGTTAAAAACAAATAACAACCACTGACTATCACCTTTAGGTCTGGGTGGGGTGGGCACCTGGAAGCCTCCATCAGGTGCCGCCCACTTGTCCTGAGGTCTCAGCAGTAATGGGCGTGACTCCTTGGCCGTCTCTTTCAAATTTAGGGCTGGTTTTTCCTCCTTATTTCCTTCCACCTTTAAATTTAAATTAAAGAAAAGTTTTTTAATTAACTGAGCATGCATAGCATCTTTGAAATATGAAAGTATTTAACAAAAATATTGGTAATGCTATCACCTACAATTGTAGCTGATATTGCACAGAATGCATATTTCTTGAGGGAAAACAGTATGAATTCTAGATCCTAAGACTAATGGTTTAAAGGTTGACTAGCAGAATTCAGGATTCAGAGTTTCAAAACATCTCCAGAATGTTTTTCCCATCTACTTATTAAATATAAATATATAGATATGATGAAAAGCTACAGAAACAAGATGTGTCAGTATTAAGTAAATGCACCCATCTACAATTTATCTGTTAGCAGAACTGTTCTTAGTCCAAGGACGTTAATGCCAACAAAAATGAGAAATGGGAATAGAAATGCAAACCCGTCCTGTAAGTTATCATAATTATGCAACACATCAAATATCATTTCAATAGATACAAACATTCAGTAAACATTCATGACCAAGACCAAAGGAGGTTATTCATTGAAAATTGATTAGAAACCAATCAACATACACCTTTATACCAAAAATCAGCTTTTTTTTTTTTTTTGAAAAACCTACATTACTTAGAAATTTTCGAAAACCAAGAGCTCTTATCATATCAAAAACATGTAAAAAAATTAAACAAAGTGTAAATTATATCGGTAACTCATCATAGCTCACCTACATAGAGTGAACATGAAGGAAAGTCTGGAAAACTTAAATATTGGAATTGAGGAAATAGTACATCATGACTTTATATATGCCTCACCCTCCTGTCAAGAAGTATATTTCAATTCTTTTTAAAGCATAACATTTAAGGTGTAATATAAAATTCCAGCTGCAAAAATCAAAAACAATATTCTACTACATGTATTAAAATAAGATGTTCACTGAATGACAGCTGATCCAGTGGTTGTGAGTTCGAACCTGGACGGAGAGGGTGCTTTTCATTATCTTCTCAAATACAAAGTACAGGTCCATCCCAGGAACTGTCAAGAAGATCAGTGGAAGATGTCGCCATAAGATGGCTTATCCATATGACTTTAGGCCACCTATCAGCACATTCTTGTCAGGAATAAATAATATCTGTGTAACACTCCAGAAAAGCTCATTATTTTTCCATACTGTTTACAGATGGACCTTTCCACTTTCCAGTGTTTAAAGATGTATTTAAATTGATGCACAGGATATTCAATAGGTACACTGGGATATAGATAGCCCAGGGCTGATTTAGTTTACACAAAAGAACACACAAATTGTTTGTGATAGTGTTTGTGAGCAGTTGGCCAAGCTCTAAATGGGAAAGGCAAGGCTTACATTTCCACAACTAGAACAAGGAAAGATGCATCCAAGCAGGAGAATATATTTTCTATGTTGCTATAATTCATAAAAATCAATCAATTAAATATATTGCAATGGTTTTACTTCCCATGACATTTGAATTGTCCAATCTAATAGTACAAATAGCCAGTCTCAGTCATAATAAGTAAGATACACTGATGATTTGAAATTTAAGTAGAGAGAGAAAATTGGAAGCCATGCTATATTTCCATATACATAATCTTTGTACATGGTATAGAGTAACTTTCAGGATTCCTGCAAGAATGAAAATAAGAATAATCTTGTCCTACTTAAGGTTTTGCTTATGAAAGCACAAATGTAGACTTCCCGGCAAAAATGTGATAATCTCTGACTCACAGACTACAGACTGTATAATTATGATCTATTTCAGGATTTGATCCTTTGTCACAATCCAGGTAAAATAAAATGTGTGCATAAAACACAACAAAGGGAGATAATTCAAATTTGGGACCAGGTAGAGTTTTTGTTGTTTTTCTTTAAAGTGTTCAAGTTATGGCCAAGGTTGAAATTGTCTGCACACTCTGGATACTTTCAAAAATGGGACCAGGTAGAGTTATTGTTCTTGGTCACTGCACTTATCCTAGTCAGCATCGATGTATATTTTAATGTAAGTTTCAAGTCAGTGCCTTATATGGATTTGGAGTAATGCTTCAGACAAAAATTCCTTATAAATTTAAATAAAGAGATATTTGCAAAAATGGGACCAGGTAGAGTAAGGGTTCTTGGTCAATACACTTCTCCTAGTCACCATCTATGTTCATTCCAAATATCAAATCAATACCAAGCATTGTTTTCAAGTTATGGTCAGGGTTTAATTTTCCCGCTGACAAACAGGGCAAAAACAATACATGTATCCCCCCCCACCTCCAATCTATCATATCGGGGGCATAAAAATAAATAACCCATCATTTTATTTTCAATTGTAAAAAGACAGGGTATAAATGAAATTAAAAAAGTTTACTATGTTACCTAACAAATGAATATTGAGCTAATTAAGTAAATTTGATATAGCACGAACATGTACAGACTCATATATCAGAACTGTAATAAAGAACATGAGATCATCAATGTTACCTGAATCACTATAAGTGCGCTCTGTTTTTGGGGTGGGGCTCCATAGCCTGGAAAGCCCTGAGTATGTTGGGGTCCAGGGCCCCTGAAACCGATTCTGGAAACCCCTGCCCCGCCCTCTGTTGAATCCTCGCTGGAAATTGCCCCTCCCAAATCCTCTCCCACGCACGTCAAAACCTCCTCTGCCTCGAGGATCAAACCCGCCCCGTCCACCTGCAAGGTTGAATCCCCCACGGACATGGCTATGATACACTGCCTGCTGTAGTTCAAAGGGTATCTGGTGAAATTCGCTGACGAATTCTTCTTCCCCGGGTTCCTGTTGAAATTCAAAATTTTGAAATAAAACATTTGCTGAGATGGTCATGATACATTGCATAAGTATCTATCATCATTCCCATGTATCTATCACAATGCAATGCAATAATCAGGATCCAATGTCCATAGACACTTGACAGTCAAGTAACAATACATGATATGAATAGTCATGTAGTATTGACCAGTAACTGTTGTCAAGTGAACATTAAAATAAAAAATACCTGCTGAAAAACATTCTTTAAATTTTTTTCAGGGATTACAAAAAAAAGTTCAAAATACTACCTTCATAACTGACAAGTATTTCAAAAGATGGTGACAGATCCATAAGATTCATAAAACTTAAAAATGTAGGACAGAATTTAATACAAAATGGAAGCCAAAGTACATACTCCTAAAAGATATTAAAAGAAGAGCCCCCATCTTTGTGTGCATATATTAATGATGATCAAAATATTATACAAAAGGGCAAGTTGGCCCTTGATCGCTCACCTGAGAAAGATGATTGCTTAAGAAATAAAGATGCAAGAGTGTAAAAGTGAAATCTGGCTTTTTTTATGGTGAAAAGGGCATAACTCCTAAATTAACTAGTCAATATCAGTTATAATTGAACCCAATTGCGAGATTATGGGTATAAACATTGCCATAAAGTTTGAAGAAGATTGCTAAAAAGATGAAGATGCTAGAGTGTAAACAAAGTGAAATCTGGCATTCTTTTTATATTAAAAGGGGCATAACTCCTGACCTAATCAACAGATCTCAGCCATAATCGAACTCAATTGAGACATTATGGCAGTGTTTTTTTGGCTAAAATATTCGGCGAAATTCGGCGGCATTCCCCCCTGCCAGAAGTATATATTTTTCCCCCTATTATGCTGAAAAATCCTTCACTTAGGGTTCATTTTGGGGTGCAAAATGATGAGTTTCTCTCATTAAATCAACAAATGTTGCACAATAAAATATCAGCTGAATATATTTCGTCTGTCCTGTTTACTAGGTATCGTCTGCATTATACGACAGATTGTTATATGCAGACAATACCTAGTAAACAGGGCAGATTGTCTAAAAATGGCAAAAAATAAAGTTAACTGGTAAAGGTATGGGCCAGGTGTTGGAGAAATGTCATTTTTTTATAATTATGTAACTTGTTTTTATGTGTTTTATTGATTAGCATGTGAAAAGCATGCATTTTTAGTTATGGTTGAATCTATTGTTTACTTCCGGTTTGTTCGTAGGAAATAATGGAAAAAAGCATGCACTGATAAAACTTGTTAAAATGTTTTAAAAAGCTTCAATAATGTTATCAAACATGTTATTTATGAAAGAAAACACATTTTAAAGACTGTCTTTAAAAAATATATTACAATATAATAGTGAAGTGGGTGGGGTAATGCATTAATTAATGAAGACAGGACTTATTTAAGATATATCTATACACTTTTATACATCTTTTTATTTTTATTTTTTTTGCAAGTTTTGTTTTCCTACATCAATTTAAGCCACCCAAAGCCACAATTCAACAAATGATAATACAAGAAGTGCATAATTTAATGTATAAAAGTTTATAGATAGATCTAAAAACAAGCCTGTCTTTTTGAATTAATGCATTACCCCCACCCACTTCAGTATTATATTGTAGTTTATTTTTTAACAGTTTTTAATGATGCAAACTATCTTTAATGATTCTGTGATGAACAGATGGGCATCACAATGAAAATGTTGAATTTTATTAAAACAGTTAAAGCATACTAGTGCTTGTGTTGGTGTTAACTTAAGAGTCAGTTTTATCATTTAAATAGAGATGAAAAAAATAATTTAAAATATACTGCCTTAATGATGTATAGAGTAAAAAAATTCCCCTTTTAGCTAGTTCGCGCGTTTTTTTCCCCCCTCAAATGGGCCCGGACCCCATTCCCCCAAAAGTGAAAAAAAACACTGTATGGTCATAAACATTGTCATAAAGTTTGAAGATGATTGCTTAAAAGATGAAGATGCTAGAGTGTAAACAAAGTGAAATCTGGCATTTTTTAATATTAAAAGGGGCATAACTCCTGACCTAATTGACGGATCTCAGCCATAATCAAACTCAATCGAGACATTATGGTCGTAAACATTGTCATAAAGTTTTAAGATGATTGCTTAAGAAATAAAGGTGATAGAGTGTAAACACTAAAAATTGTTGACGACGCACGACGGACACTCACAGGATCACAATAGCTCACCCTGAGCTTTGCTCAGGTGAGCTAAAAAACTTACTGGGATGAGATAAAACTACACTGAGTGTCAAAGATTTAAGGGGGGGAGGGGGTTTCAGTTTAAGTTGAATTTTTCCAAGTTGAAATATATGTAAAGTCTCCCCAGTGAAAGTCAGAAGGGGGTGGGGTTGCTTAAGCATAAGCATATATGTGTTGGGTTTGATTATCATTCTGTTAAGTTTTTACTTCTTGTAATGAAGATTCCAAATTTATTTGTTATAGGTAAACTTAAATACAATACAAAATGTAGCCACAGGCTGAGATATGTAATGCTTTTAATAGACATCTTCATTTTCTTTTGAATGTTGGTGACTTTATGTATAAATTTCAACTTAAGTAGAGGTTCTTTTTTATGTATATGAAAAACCTCTGTGTGGTATGACATCTGATCAATTTTCTGAGAGTAGTTGGTCTATGTATCTATCCATATCTGTACAAGTGATATAAGACTTCTAGAAACAGAAAAGAACTTACATCTGATCATCTAATGAATTTGCTTGAAATGTTTTGTTGTGTGTTTTTCTGATAATAATGGGCCTGTAAGTAATGAGTTACTGCAATGCTGTTTCCATAATTCATTACATAGCCAGATTTGTAATTTTAAAAGTCAAGATAAACATCAATATTTATCACACAAACCTTGTACGTCTGACTGAAGTTCTGCAAAACTTGAATACCCTGTGGTTCCTGAGCAGCCAATTTCTGAAATAGTTATGGCAGGAAATATAACATGTTACTAAGAACAGCTAATTTAAAAATGTTTTTCATAGTACCGATTACTCACAATAGGGGAGAAAAATGTGTATGTGGCCAGGTAGATCAGACGGTAGAGCACTCACCCTGTGAGCTAAAAGCCCCAGGTTCAAGTCCTGGTCAGGCTGCACATTTTTCTCACACTTTAAACTTTAAGACAAAGTAAATAGCATTCTGTAGTTTAAATGACAGGGTCAGAATCTAAAGGCTGTTTAAAGATTTCAAAATGTTGATCCCAAAAACTGAAAATCCTTGAATGACTATATCAATATCCATACTTTGTTTTAACCATCCACTCATTTCATTCAAATATTAAATACTTGTAGCATGCAGATAGTAAAAAAAGCCTGAGTATATGCATAAGGCTAAAAAAAAAAAAAAATAGTTCCATTTCAGGTCTCCAGCCAGAATAATGAAGGTTGGTTGGCAGGGATATGGTTTTTTTTCCGTTTTTTTTTTTTTGTCTTCCCCCCCCCCCCCCCCCCCCCCCCCGAATGATGCAAAAAGTAAAAATAAGTAAAAAAAAAAAAAAAGATTTTTTTAACAGGCATAATAAAAAGTGTTTGTTTCTGGTTACCCGATCAACCAATTATCTTACCTCCCAACCCTTTTTTTTTCAGAGGCTGAGACAAAAACAATTAAAAAAATATCCATCACAATCTTAGATTTCATTAGATTTTATTTCACCTTGTCATCGTTTAAACAGGTTACCAATGATAACTTTGGAGACAGCCATTTTGAGGTTACGGAGGATTAGTTTTGCATTTCAACAAACTTTCATAAATAATCAAAAGATAAACTACATCTGAAATGTTATGAACAAGTCTTTTTAAGATCATCTCTTCTTTCACCCAAAAACATTAGTTTCTCACCGCAGATAAATGCAAGTCGGTATAGAGCATGTAAAATGTAAACAGATATTGTAAGCAATATTATCCGAGTATTCCACATTATTCATAATTAAGAAGCTTAAGAACATGTGTTGATTGGATAAAATGACACAGGTGACTGACTCCACCATTTTTATTGATTTTTCATCTGCACCCAACATGTGCTTTCTGAGTGATATACTGTGTACATGTACTGGTAACTGAGTTCTCATTTGAGCTGAATGGACTGATGTTTTGTACAAATTAAAAAGATTTTTTTTCTGTAAAGCTGTCTTAAATTGCAAAATACAGTAAAAGGTAAATTGGCATGTAGCATTTTTTAACATTAGATCTAAGCTTTCAAAAAAAAAGTAAAAAAAAAGCTGACCAACTGACCCATTTTTTGCCCAGCCTGTAACCAGAAATAAGATTCTTTTTTTACCTCGGGCAGAAAAAAAAGGTCGTCTGGAGACAAAAAAAGATTTTTTTTTGGGGGGGGGGGGGGGGCCTAATACATATCCTAAATCAAACTTAAAAGAATATTTAGATTACACTTCTTTTATTTCAGTAAAGTATTTGATTTAGATCTTCAAATTACTTGGGCTTGATCATCGTAACCCCAAGACTTATTATAATATTTATGTTAGAATATTTAAGACTTAGAGAAGATAAGGTCACTACAACTGGGTCATTCTGATTAGCAAGTGATAAATCTGGTAAGGTATGGCATTCAAACTTACACTTTTCATGGAAGCTAAGGCTGCATTTCTAAGGGCATCCAGATCCTCCTGAAAGAAAGAAAGTCGTAGTATGAAATGGCGTATCACTGTTTACGTTTAGGCTCTGGGTGGTTTGCAAATTTCTGAATATGACGAAAACGAACAAAAACTATAAAAGACCAGTTCTTGAATCATCTAGTAAGGAGGAATTATGTCTCAGTTTCAAAGTATAACGAAGGCCAAAACTGCTAACTCGCGTAAGTACTAAGTTTTCGAAGAGGAAAAATTCATTCAAAACGGGTCGCGAATACTGGTTAAAATAATATTTTGCCTTTCGATCATACTGTATCAGAAATGTCTATAGGTTTCAAGATAGAAAAGGGAATGTTAGCAGTTGCCTTCGTATGTGATATTCAAAAATACATTAAGAGTAAGCAAATAAATGCAAAAACTATCAAGACCATAAATACCTCATCTGAAGATGCCATCTTTATTAATAAAGACGTGTTTGATTTATGTAATGATATCCAATTTTGTATGGAATGAAGTTCTAACTATTCTCTCGTCGGCCTGTGTGGATGAACTGTTATATCGCTTTTATTTCAAATGATTGTTAAAACAAAAATATGAAAAGTTATAAATTTATGTTATGTTACATGTAGCTCTTCCGTGTTTCACTTAAACTCCGTTCCTTCCTACAGTTTTAGACGGCTTGTTGCCGTCTGTAGTAGCTACAAACGTTTACCAGGCATCGCTGACCTTGCTAATTTGCATATTTGCATATTGCATCTCTCCGCGCTTAGTGCGGATCCACGCAATGCGATTCTGCACTTACGAATACGAATGGAATATGTTACGCAGACATTTTATTCATAACCGTAACCGCTATTCATGTGCTGTTGTTTGTAAATGTGTTATTTTGCTATGTAAACATCCATTATAAGCGTGAACAATATATCCGTGACACCTAAATCAGAACAACAACCCATTTTACATACTTGAAGATCTACTTCTGTAAAAAAAAAAAAAAAAATGGCGATTCGAATGTCTGTTATAAACCTTAAGTAGTTCACGCGTAATTTTGCATGAAAGATAGTTAGGTTTCTCCCAGAGCATTTCTTAACTTTGAAATAGAAACAAACATTCGAGTATCTAAAACATAAAATACCATGTCAAGTTCTACATTTAAGTAACAGTAGATAGTGTATATAAATCGGGTCCTAGGGAATGACCGACTTCTGAAGTTCATACGGTCAAGTTCATGACCCTAATTCCGGATTGTTTTGTAAAAAAACAGAGTGCGAATTTGATTTTCTTACTACCGACTAGTTGTAGTTGAAGGAGAGTGTGTGGAGTTTTTGCGTCATGTTGCTTTTTGCCTCTATTGTATCAATAATTCAGAATCACAGCTTTTTTTTCCTGTTTAAACCGGCTGCCGTCTCTCAGCGCATTGAGCGCTTTGATTTTAAGTGTGTGAAAGTCTTGAAGACAGAGAGTACAATGGTAAACAAAACACATTTTTTTGCATAAGTCTGTCTTCAATACATTCAGTCCGTTTGTGTATATATATAGTTTTAGCATTTTTATTGTCATGTTCATTTAAAATCAAAATGCAAATACAGTTGAAATGGGCCAAGCCAGACGTTCTCTCTTTGTCTCAGTAATTTAAAATATTAATTAAGCTCTACATGATGCAAATTACATGAGAGATGAATTTGATTCAGATTTAAACGTGCAGGATTTGGGCAACCTATAATTGAATATAACATATGATTTTGTAAACTGTAAAAATTATAGTATATGGGAAGGGTCGTAACTAATATTGCTAGATCTTTTGGCCCGACCCCTTTTCAATTTCAAATTTAAAATAAAATGTTTTAAAACCTAGCATTTAGCCACACGTTCCAAACCTTAGTCATTGCTCTCCGTATGTTGAATCCTAAACTACACGTATACATAAAATGTGACAGATTATACCGTAATCAAGTAGGCATTAACATATAAGGTTTATGAAAAAGTGTTATATAATCGTAATATTTATGCAAAATTACGTGATTACGTGTGAACTACTTTATTAATTACATAAATTTGAGTTTCTAATGCGGAGCACTACTTTTTCCTTTTTACAGGAGTAGATCTTCATGTTTGTAAAATGGGTTGCTGTTCTGCTTAATAAATGTTACAGATATTTTGTTCACCCTTAAAATGGAAGTTTCCGGTGCAAAATAATGGTAAAAGAAAACATGATAACAAACATTAAAAGCGGTTACGATTAAAAAGTCTGTGTAACATATTCCACTCGTATTCGTTGGTGCAGAATCGCATTGCATACATGGAACCTCACTAAGCGCGGAGAGGTACAGTTAAATTTGCCATGGAAAAAAGGTCAGCAAGACCTGTTTTCAATTTCCAGCTACCAAAGACGGTAAGCCGCCGCCTAATAAAAAAGATATTATTGAAAAGGTAGAGGTGTATAATAAAAGAAAGAAAAAGGTAAAAGCGTTTGAGTGCTGCGTTTGCTAAACCTGCCCCGGACTTTTTGTAAAATATAGCTAATGTTATCTGTTATATATGTACCCGAAGTAAAAATATATATATATATATTGTATCAACAGCTTAATTACTTGCAGCATCCCCTAAGTACCAAAGAGGAATAGTGGATAGCCCCCGCTAGATACTTAGTCCGTGGCCTCTACAACAGTGGTAACTAAAGATATCCTTTTCGCTCGCGATAGTTATGATATCAGTAATATTTCATGTCCTATTCTGTCACAGGGAATTTTGAATGAAGAATACATAAGGCCTATAGGCCTACGATGTTTATATGCAGAAGATATCGTATTCGTAATCTTTTTTTTTTCTATGTCTGTTGCAGATCATTGTTCTAAATATTCTACAAGTTTTAACGAATCGAGCTGTAATTGGTTAATTATTAATATCGCGTTTTTTACGCATGTGTTTATGTGAAATATACCTATATTCTCAATTTAATCATTTTTTAATCAAAAGTAAGCTCACAGAGTTTAATTTCCAAATTAATGATGAAATCAAAACAAGGCTCGATTCCATTTTGAGCGACTTAGCTGAGTTACTTTGTACCATTTGTAACAGCGATTTTGATTGGCTGTAAAGAAAAATAGTGGCAGTTTCAAAACGCACATTGTGCAATGTTTAACAACAAATATTTGAATAGGAGAATAAATATCTGATTTCGTAAGTATATATATCTCATTCCAAATCACCACAGTATTAGTTCGACATAATTCATTCCTTTAAATATTTGTTCAGAGACGGAGTTGTGAATTAAGTCAGCTTCAAGTGCATTACATTCCAGTTTTTTCTCTCCACCCACATGGAATTTATCAACAGTTTGAATTCAGACTGCATATAAACACATAACAGGGCTCTCCTTAGTCTTTGAAACCCAAGAGTCATTGACTCTTGGGGTCAAATTTTCAAGAGTCAGAAACAAATTTTAAGAGTCAAATGAAATTTGCAGTATTTCGCTTGGATCGTAGTATGTCACAAATTTTACTTTTTAACAAAGTTTTTTATGTGGTGTATAATAGTGTATAATAGTCGTTTATTGTATGTACATATTTGCAAGAAGTGTTCTGATTAAAAGAAATACAAAACAAAATGAAAATTAAATTTATTTCTACAATCTTGCATACAAAACACAAGAAGATTGACGACGCAATACAGTACGTGAATTTTTAATTACGTTGGTTACACAATAGGCGATTACATTCAGTCATGTATACGAAGATTGCCAAAGAAATATTATACGATAATTTATTAGGCTAATGATTATTATGGCCATATTTTAAACCTTGTGGGGATTGTCAAGGATTTTCCATATATATGTGAGTCCTGTTTTTTGCTGAAGAGACAGCATAGCTAGGAAGAGAGTAGTTTGATACAAGGGAATCTGGATGCAATACCCTAGCTTATTTTGCAAATAGACCCCTTGGTTCTTTCTGTACATGCCCAGTGTATAGCATACACGGGAGACAAGCCCCTGGGTAGAACCAGTATTGAGTACTCCCAAGTTCCCATAGCAAGCCCATTTTGCGAAGCCCCAGGCAAGGGGCATCTGGTACAGGGGTTTCCTTAAGTGGACTGGGTTAAAATCACTGCGGGCAAGTGATTTTTCAAAGAAGATAGCCCGGCGGGCAAGTTTATTTATATAAATGAAAACTTACATTTATTTTCTATAGTATATCAAGGGTAAAATACTTCCAAATTGTCTTTGATACATATTAACTAAAATTCATTATAATATTACACATATTTAGTTTTAAACATTAACAAACACCAACTAACTACAAAATTAGGCATCCTGTTTTTACTGGGGGCTAGTAGATGTTCAAAGTAACTTGCCCCCTGGACAAGTGAAAGTCAAGTCCTTAAGTAAACCCCTGTGGTACCAATTTTATACGTCTTTCAGCTTTGTTTTTCCTTCTATAACTGGTACCGGTAAACGGACCCTTTCACAATTCAAGACGGACATTCACATTTTTCAATCTGGGTCCAACGAACCCTTTCACAATTTAAGAAAATTTTCACAAATTCATGTCAAAGAGAAAAATTATGCGTCAATAAGATCATACTATCATAAATTTCAACAAATATACTGGCTTTTCTAGAGTTAGCACAGTATAGTACTGTACTGGGTGTATACCTACAGTAATCAAGCTATAAATAGATACTTTGATGTCACAACCTTCACTGTGTTAACACATTGTTAAAACGACATCCGGAATTGGAAAAAACAAAAACGTGTAAAGAAAAACATAACAATAGTCTTTTTTAAGTTATAAACATACAGAAATTTAATTTCGAGATGTCGCATAATTCAAAGTATTATGTGAAAAAGATAGCCAAATCTGATGTGTCGGGGTGCCATATGATAGATATGTTATTTAAAAAACAAATTTTGAAACTTGCCGAGTCAAATAGTGCTGACAGTGAAAATTGTTTGTCAGTCAAGCAAAGTGTTTTGAATCAAGAAATTGTTATTGATGATCAATCTAATTCCACTACTGATTCTTCAATGATAATGGATAACATTTCTTTTTCCCTTGA
Organism: Solen grandis; assembly: GCA_021229015.1. Lineage (NCBI taxonomy): Eukaryota > Metazoa > Mollusca > Bivalvia > Adapedonta > Solenidae > Solen > Solen grandis. Next base: position 7,994,985 of record CM037787.1, read on the forward strand.
TGAAACAGAATGTTCTGCATCAGTTGTTACAAACACTTCTCACCCTAATATGTCAGTTGAAACACATCTCTCCTGTCTGGCTCTGATAAGTGTTCTGTGTTGGTCGATCATGCCCACCCCTCCTCCTCCTGATGTGAGTACCAAGAAAGTTGATGACAATGCCAAATATTTTACCACTAGTGTCACAAAGCCAAATGCTTGTCTCTCAGGTTCTAAGAAAAAAGCCAGCAAGCGCTCCCTGGTAGTAGACTATGAAAGCCAATATGATTGACTTTATTTTAGGTCAAGGCAGTACTATTGAAAGGATTGTGAAATTTTCAAAGGTGCTAGTGTCAAAGGGTGTGAATCCCCCTTTACAACAGGAACTGAGTTGGGTGACATATTTCACAGTAATGGAAAAGATAACTTTCACAATTTGTAATAAAAAAAAAAACAACATTTTTTTTTCACAATTTTCTAAAAACGTCGCTTTTTTTCACAAATGTCCTGGTACCGGACCCATTCACAATTTCAGAAAAAAAACGCTGTCTTCAGTTTGACGCGGTTACCTGAGGAAGTGCTCCGTCTGGTCTTTGAACCCCAGACCTCCCGAATGCAAAGCAAACACTCTACCACTGAGTTATTGCGTCGATACTTTATGAAGAATAAAGAAAATATGCACATGAATTTTGATGATCAAATAAAGAAAATAGCTGCCAGAATTTTATTTCTTTTCTGTATGACTGCTGGATTAAAATATATGCTACCTGTAACCATACTGCTTGTGCACTTTTTAGCTCACATGAGCACAACGTGCTCAAGGTGAGCTTTTCTGATCGCCTTTTGTCCGTCGTCCGTGCGTGCGTGCGTCCGGCGTCAACAATTGCTTCAAACAACATCTCCTCCTAAACGGCTTGGCCAATTTGAAAAATATTTTGCAGGAATGTTCCTTGGATGAAGCTCTACTAAAGTTGTATAAATGGTTCTGGTCCATCGCATAATTAGGTCACAGGAGCTAAAAATAGATTTTAAAAATGAAAATTTAAAAAATCTTCTTCTCTGAAACCACAAGGCCTAGCCTTTTGATTTTTGGTATGTAGCATGATCTTATGACTGTCTACCAGGATTGTACAAATTATGACCCTGGGGTCAAAATTGGCCCCGCCCCAGGGGTCACTTGATTTCACATAGGCTAATATAGGAAAAACTTGAAAAAATCTTCTTCTCCGAAACCACAAGGCCTAGCCTTTTAATTTTTGGTATGTAGCATCATCTTATGGGCCACTACCAAGATTGTACAAATCATAGCCCTATGGTGATAAATGACCCCGCACCAGGGGTCACTTGTTTTACATAGAGTTATATAGAAAAATCTTAAAAAATCTTCTTCTCCGAAACCACAAGGCCTAGAGCTTTTAATATTTGGTATGTAGCATCATCTTATGGGCCACTACCAAGATTGTACAAATCATAGCCCTATGGTGATAAATGACCCCGCACCAGGGGTCACTTGTTTTACATAGAGTTATATAGGAAAATCTTAAAAAATCTTCTTCCATGAATGCATAAGGCCTAGAGCTTAGATATTTGGTATGAAGCATCATCTTATGGGCCACTACCAAGATTGTACAAATCATAGCCCTATGGTGATAAATGACCCCCCACCAGGGGTCACTTGTTTTACACAGAGTTATATAGGAAAATCTTAAAAAATCTTCTTCTATGAATCCATAAGGCCTAGAGCTTAGATATTTAGTATGTAGCATCATCTTATGGGCCACTACCAAGATTGTACAAATCATAGCCCTATGGTGATAAATGACCCCACACCAAGGGTCACTTGTTTTACATAGAGTTAAATAGGAAAATCTTAAAAAATCTTCTTCTATGAATCAATAAGGCCTAGAGCTAAGATTTTTGGTATGTAGTAGCATCTAATGGTTCATTACAAAGATTTTCAAAGTCTTGGCCCTACGGTGATAAATGACCCTGCGCCCAAGTCTTCTCTGAAACCATATGGCCCATTGCTTAGATATTTGGTGTGTAGTATTGTCAGGGGTAAAATGTTTTAGATTAAGTTATATCAGAATCCTTGTCTGTTTAAAAACCTTGCCATCAGTTGAAGCAATGGTACTCAGGTGAGCGATTCAGGGCCATCATGGCCCTCTTGTTTCAATTATGAGATACACCATCTCATTCTGTCCATTGTACACCATCTCATTCTGTCCATTGCTATCTCCCTCTCAATACCGGCCCTTCTAAATTAACCTGAGGAGTTCCATGCCAACAGTTTTATCAGGGTTTTCTTTGAGAATGAGAGTAGTTTTAAGGCTATTTTTAAATTGTAGGAGGCTCAGGGATCTTGGTGTCCAATGATTTCTTATGATTTTTTTCATTTCCTTCGAAATATTCCTGTCTTTCTTTACAATTTGGCAAATTTGAGCCTGCCAGGAAAGGATCTGAGGCAGTCAAGTCTGCCGCCAGCCTTGTTTATGAGCATAAATCGGTATGCAATTTGGAAACAGGTTTTAATGTTGTAACATGTCACTTCGTAAGTAAAATGTTTTCATTGAAATAATCTTTTATATAACTCTTAGGAAGTCATTAAAGCAAAGTGAAGTCATGTAAATAAGCTTAACTTAGGTTCATAATTTTTGTTAACTGGGTTTCTTCATAAGCAGCTGCCCCCTTCCTCAATTTGATGGGGATTTTTATCTGAGGGAGGGGAATTTAGGAGGATATTTTGGGGGAAATAGGTGGTTACTTGGCTTTGGGAAGTAGCCTGTAATCGGGTAACCATACGTCACTACTTTTAAATCATTTTAAATATTCTGACATTGTAACTATTTGGAATTTCACATTTGAAGATATTTCATCAAGTAGAATAACTAGTATTAGATGTTTTCTTGGTACTAAAATGCAGGTTAAAGCATATACAATTAAACCTGTATTAAGTGCAACAGCAAAGGTTGTTCTCTTGCTCTGGATTGTACATTAGGCTGACCTTAAAATATTCTTTGTTTGGAGTTACCCAACAGACTCATGAAAATTGCTGCGACTCAACTCTTTTTTGCCTTTCAAATGTCTGATTTTTTTTTTCTTTGGCAAGATCAATCGTATATAGCAGTTGCAAAAAAAGAACTCTTACACAACAGGTAATATGTCCAGGTTTATAGCGTCTATAAACTCAAACAACCGCTAACACAAAACTCTTTTAAGTTTTGAGAAGCGGCATCTCAAAGAAGCTGTGCTAGAGTTCAAAAGGAAACCACACATTGGCTTGAATCAGTTTCACACCCTTTGAACTTAACTGAGCACTGCAGTATGTTAATTTCTTCCAGTGAGTAGAGTAGATGTCACACAAGTTGAAATTGAAATCAGTGGAGGGGGCACAGAGGGGTGCATTTGGTGACATTTTTGCAAGCATTCCTTTCAGGATTATGCCTGGATAATTGACAGCTTCTCACCCCATAATTAATACACAGACTTCTTCAAATCTACGCATCCTGTTGACACTGCTTTTCCCTTTTACCTGAATCATATTGCTCCTTACTGAGGTTTAGTTTATGTACTGATAAGAATATGAGACACCATAGCCCTCCAGCTGCTGTTCCCCCAATGCATGTGATTATGACTGAAAAAAAACTTCCAAATGAAATTTAAGTAAAAGAAACTGGTAAGAAACACACAATGATTATTAGGTCTCCCGAACAGACTTATTGTTTTTACTCCGTTTCTTCTTCTTTCTTGCACCAGCAACTTTGTATGGGCCATATCTCAGAGACCCCCCGATCTATCTTTACAAAACTTCATATGATTTTAGTCCTCAATGTGTAGTGGTGCCTCCATGACTTTTGTAAATGGAGGGACCCTGGGGATCAGGCCCCACCCCCTCAAAGATGGCTTTTTGCATAAAAAATGTATTTTTATTAAATATTTCAAAATATTTCAAATTTTCAACCTTGAATCATATAATTTTTTTCCTCACAATGAGAAGAATTGCAAAGTACTACTTCGGTGACCCCCGGGGTCACCCAGGGGTCAGGCCCCATCCCTTCAATTTTACTTATGACCTTATATCTCAAAAACTGTTCAGATCCCCACCCCTAAACCATATATATTCTTGTTCTTCATGATGAGATGGATTGAATGAGTCATCAAGAGGTCAGGCCCCTATCCCCTCAATTTTACTTTTAACAGTATATCTGAAAAACTGTTCCGATCCCCACCAATAAACCATATAATTATATTCTTGTTCCTCATGATGAGAGATTGAATGGTACTTCTTTAGTGTCCCCTGGGAGTGGGGGTTCAAATACCATTGATACCCCACCCATAAATATATATATTCTTGTTCCTCATGATCAGATGGATTGAATGGTACATCTTTGATGTTCACAATGATGTTCACTCCCTCAATTTTACTTGTGACCTTATTTCTCAATAACCATTTGTGTTAAAGAAAGAGAAACTTCGTTTGGGAGACTTAGTGACAGTTCACTGTTACAATTATATTATTACTTGTTTAATTTTTTGTCACATTATAAACACATTTATGAGAGACAGCAATATTAGTTTAAAATCTATAGTAGTTTTTACTACGTAAAATTATTCTGAATTAACGGTAATGTGAATCAATGATACTACTCGTGATGCATTCTGGATTTCGTATCCCATCTTATAAGAGGGTCAAAGCATAAACCCACAGATTAGGGGAGTGAGAAAAGGGTCCTGTCTTATAGACAAATAGTCTTATAGGCGAGTTTATATGGCATTTATTTTTTTTAATATACCAAGTATTTGATTAATCTGTGGTGTGCTCACTTTAGTAGTATAATTTTCCATAATTATTGTGTCAGATGAAAAAAAAAAAATTACCTACCTACCTACCCACCAAACAAAGAATTTTTTAAGGTCAGCCTTATTATATAAATCCATTTTCTGAGAACAATTATTTAAACATTAACTGGGATATTTCGGTTACATCACATAGCATTCATTAGCTGGTCAGTGGGTGTCAGGTGATGACTCACTGCTGGTAGCTCCAATCTCATAGATCAGATTTAGTATGCTAACTGGATATGACCACATCGTTATTCGTATAGAGGGTCGTCTCAGATTGACCTTTTTATAAGCCAATCAAATCGGTGGCTACAGAATCGTTTGGAGGAAATAACCGCATTCATCTCAGAATAGGGTGGAAAGATGTGTAAGCAGCTGGGTAGCTCTTTCGGTAGAGCATTAGGTCTGTAAGCAAAAGGCCCCGGGTTCAAGTCCCGGTCAGGCTGCACATTTTTCTCACCCTGTGACAAATGTTTTACCAAAGTCAGTTAGAAACGCGTTATTTAACTGGTTTAAAATTGAGCACTTGTTTATGCATATTTACTTACTTTACTTTACTTACTTTAAAGGTCAATCTGACATGGACCTTATTGCAATGTTGTCAGATCCTAATCGCTGATAGTAGAGGAGCGCAAATTAGGATATTTTAATGAGATTGTGGTAGCTCCAACTCCTCATCCCTGTTGAGAGATGGTCGTTGTTGCTTTATGAATATGGCTTCCTATACCCGTTGTTTCATGTGCATATCCTCTGACGTCAAGACTGGTGTTTTTTTTTTTTATGTATGTGGCAGGATCACAAAAAAAAAACAGGAGGAAGAACATGTGAAAGGTCGGTATTAAAAAAAAGGTTTGTTGGTTTAGTGGGAACAAGAAATTTTTTATTATGCCTTACACATGTGAAAGACAAAACAGACAAGATGAAGAAGTGTGGTGTTGTTTACTGTGAAATGTGAACAATGCAAGAATGATTACATAGGAATAACTGGGAGATCTCTAGAAACCAGAATGAAAGAGCATGATGATTTGTCTCATTCCAACTCAGTACTGCATGAACATTGCAAAAAACTGGGCACCACATTGATAAAAAAAAAACACCGAAGTCTTGAGGTCAGAGGACATGCATCTCAAACAATGGGTAAAGGAGGCCATTCTTATCAAGCAACTGCGGCCATCTCTTATCAGGGACGAGGGGTTGGAGCTACCAGTGGTGTGCAGCCCTTTTCTGGTGTCACATGATGACTCAAAGTCACATGACACCCACTGAAAAAAATCGCATTGCAGTCAGCTGATCAAAGCTATGTGAAATAGCCAAAATATCCAAGGTAAAATAATTGCTCTGAGTAAATGGATTTATACAATGCTGTATTAAGTGTTCAACCTGTACCTAGGGGTCAGTATTATTAATATTAACTTAACTAGCATTTTCTTATATATGTTTAACCATAATTTTGTGACAACCTCCGTTGTCTTCTTTTATTGTAATGGCTTAGCCACTGACAATTTTCAGATTATTATGGTCATATTTTAGACTGCGGTCAAGGATTTCCCACTTCTGGGTCCTTTTTTTTGCTGAAGAGACAGTAGTTGGAGTCAGGGTGCAAAAACCCTAGCTTATTTTGCAAATAGACCCCTTGGTTCTTTTATGTGCCTGGTGTAATAGCACTGATACATGGGAGACAAGTTCCTGGGTAGAACCAGTACTGAGTACTCCCAAGTTCCCATAGCAAACCCATTTTGCTGAGTGCCAGGCTAGGGTGCAATTGGTAATTTTGACCTTCAACCTGCAAAGTAAGGGAGATTTTACTTTATTGTAGGTTTATGCTATTGCACATTTTGAAAGAATTATGTGCATTGCTAATTTGCTATTTTACCCCTCCACTATTCCCCCCAAAAGATGAGGGGTGGGGGCGGGGGGAGCAAAGAATGTTATTAAATGACTCATACATAATTAAGATATATATGTATTATTACATGTAAATACACATTACACAATGTAATACATATTTTGATTATGATATATCTTAATTTCCCTGTCATGGTAATTGATAAAATGGATCAGTCATTCCTAATTTGGAAGCAAAGAAGTTGATATCGCAAGTGTTTTGCTTAAACTTCCTCCTCAGTATTGTTTAGTGGTTTAAAATCCTTGTGTCAAAGTCATTATGTCAGTGCTCTAATTAAAGATGTAGTAGGTTATATATTTTATTTGTATACATAGGACATTTCCATTTGTTTCGGATCAGCACAATCAGATTACTCTTGAATATAATTTTGGATTATCCGGCCAGGTGGGGAACAGGTTAGCTTTTTGCACTTTATTTCTTCATATCATTTCGTGATAAAAAAAAAAAAGATATAAACTCAGTCCCACAGATTTAAACATTTGATTCTATTGGCAGTTTATCTTTTTTAGTTTTACACAAGTCAGGACAATGCCATTATGCCACATATAGTATTTCAAATGCATTCCAACTCAGGATTTGTATCACAAGAATTTTCATATCCTGATAATTATGCAAGGGGGATTTCACAATATTTAATGGCTGTAAATTGGAGGTGCTCGGTTTAACCAGAATACCAGTAAAACTGCAGTTTGCAGCAGCTTGTGGTATGAACCGGTAAAAGGATAAATAATATGTAGTACTTTGGTGGTTTCCATATGTGACGATGCGTCGTCACGGGTATTGGTACAATCTCTGACAACTGCGTCGGGGAGTCGACTCTTTGGCTCAGTGGTTAGAGCATTGGGTTATCACGCCGGCGGACCGGGTTCGATTCCAGGCCGGGCCGTGTTTGTTACATTTGGTGTCAGAAGTGGGATAATGTCAACTGCCATACCGGAGTTGCCTTACCCACGTGTTTACGTGTTTCCCAGGCCAAGTCTTGGGTCGAGACTTCTCGGAGGGGGAAGTAATGTGACGATGCGTCGTCACGGGTATAGGTTAGTGATTGGAATCAGTTGAAAAAATATTCGTCGATTAATCAGAGACAAAAGTCACTGATTAATTGATTAATCATGATTAAATACCAAATATACTAGTACCATGTTTGGAGTAAATGCCTATTAAAACACTCTTACTGTACAACATGAAAACAAAGTATTCTGTACTATATAGATTATATAGATATGCATTAGGTATAGATTTTAATTTCTCAATTATTCAATTACATGTATAAACATTGAACCGCAATAAAGTGTAAGAGGTTACAACCAGAGGCCAACGATGTGCGAAGTGCAACTTTGCGAGTATCAATTTATCAAATTAATGGAGTTACCCAATCAGATGCGCGTTGAAATATTAACAACACCCCTTTTTTTGGTCAATAATTCGTCAACGAATTATTTTCGTCGTCATCGTCACGTCAACTAGTAACTCGTCACTGATTCGTTGACTTTATGATTAATCAGCTCACCACTAGTATAGGTACAATCTCTGACAACTGAGTCAGGGAGTCGACTCTGGCTCAGTGGTTAGAGCATTAGGCTATAGCCGGCGGACCGGGTTCGATTCCGAGCCGGGCCGTGTCTGTTACACATATAACGGAAAATGAATGAGTACAAATTTTCAATAATTTTGTTGTTATTGCTTAACATCAAAAACCCACGTAGATATGACATAAATGTTTCATTTTCCATTTAAATATTAGAAAATATAAAAAAAAAATTTAAATATTTACTTGTTGCCAATTATGATCCTGAAAGGAAAGGAATACTGATTATAGTATGCAATCTTTGCAAAATTTTAATATATATGAATAGTCTTCAGCATAAGTCCCGGAATATTTTGTGTGGTATATCGTGGTACGTACTGTGCGGTGGTTATATACCTAAAAACCACGGTTTACTGTGGTACAGTTCCAACCCGTGGTTCCCAGCTCTAATATAAATATATATAATCTGGTTTTACTAAAGTTCATTTTAGCACTAGATGTTGAAATATTGGTATGGCCCCAACAGCTTACATTAGTGAAACGTATTGTGCTAGGTCAGAATCCCAAAATACCATTTATACATTGGATCATTATCTGTAACACTGCACATCCCTTGTATCAACATTTTATACTATTGCATTGTTTTTCATAGCTTCCTCTTCCTAAATATGAATACAGCAGGAATGAAAAATACTTAATTTCTAAACAATGTTACAAAGGGTTTGTTTAATACAGGGATTTTTCTACTTATTTGTAGAGGCCAAATATTGGCCCCATTTGAAAATAGGTAAACAACATGATCTTTTTCCCAGCTGTGACATACCAGTCATGAAAAATGATACTGTTATAGCTCCCTTGCTTAGCACTCAGCATATTAGGGTAGTTCCAGAACTGGTTGGCCCGGTGTCAGGATTATCTGACTGGGTGTGGTATCATGCCACATGTCTATCGGCGTGATACTGCAGTGTGGCAGCACTATGTCTGTCTTACACAGACATCGTCTCCAAATGACTGATATGTTGTCTTGGGATGTTAAACCCAACAAACATAATATTTTTACCCATTT
>CM037787.1:8004405-8054405 GCA_021229015.1 Solen grandis
CTTATTTATAGCATGACATGTAGTGCGCGAAAACATATGACGTAATACACAAGTTACCTAAGTTTGGGGTATCCCCTAAAAATGTCTGCTGCTTCGTGAAAATACGGCCTACACCTATGATATTTCGTTGAAAGAGCGCAAATACATCAAGTTGCAGCCAAGGTAGTTAAACAGTTAATTTCAATAAAAATAATATCATCCGCAACGAGCTAAATACATAAGTGCGTGAAAACCCATGACTCCTGGATAATACTGAGTATATGTTTTTTTTTTTTTTTTTAATTTGTTTTTTTCTATTGGATTAATTGTATATATTCTTGCTTCTGATGCCTACTGTTGGTTGTCTTACGTTGATAGGATATCTTTGTACTCCGATCGTATCAGAAAAATATCACAATGAAGTGCGAGGTTGGGGCCCCTTATTACCATCAGATAAAGTTCCACGACAACGTATTGGAGGTACAACGAACAGACTGTAAAATGGATTAACTAAGGCATCGAACTCTTATCACCCTAGTGACCTATGACGCTTTTGAGATTTGGAGAAAGAATTCCAAGACTGTCTGTTCTTTTGACTCCTAACAAGATATTTCATAGCCTTGACACCACTCAGTCCCTCATTGTCATGGGTTCGAATCCCGACAAGGTCACGGGACTATTTCATGGGTTGAAGCCTTCATTATGTAGTCTGTATCATCCAGGCGTTTGCTTTTTACCTTGCACAAACGCCTGAACGCATTCTATGTAAAATGTTCTTTTCCGCTAAGTGGCGTGCAATCGGAAATGACAACGCCCACCAAAACAAATGTTTACTTCGTTATGCCTGATAAAACTGTGTGTTGCCTGTATGAAAGATTGCAAACAGCGTTATTATATAAGAACGAAACAGGGATGTGAGGGGACGAGTCTCAGGTTAGTCAACAAGTTTTATGGGTATTGCTTTGAACGCAATGAGAATGTTGTCGCATTTCTTTGTATTGTATGTAAGAGACTGATAGAGAGAATAGAAGATATGGTGTCAAAATCGGAGAAGTTACGCGGTGCTATAGAACAAACATCACAAAAACTCCAGCCTATACACATTCCTAGGAAAACAAGTAACTGGTGTTGTATGCAACACATAAAGTCCCCTACCGGCACCACCTTGACTCAATATGGTAAGCAATCCCATTTTTTGCCATATTTTCACTATTTCCGTTACCATAGCAACCACAATTTTAGTCGAAGAACAAAAATAAAATGACGTGCATAATCTACACATTGCCATCTAGTCATATACCAAGTTTCATCAAGTTTGCTTGCTTAGTTATCGCGGGATCCCATTTTTTGCCATATTTTCACTATTTCCGTTACCATAGCAACCACAATTTTAGTCGAAGAACAAAAATAAAATGACGTGCATAATCTACACATTGCCATCTAGTCATATAGCAAGTTTCATCAAGTTAGCTTGCTTAGTTATCGCGGGATCCCATTTTTGCCATATTTTCACTATTTCCGTTACCATAGCAACCACAATTTTAGTTGAAGAACAAAAATAAAATGACGTGCATAATCTACACATTGCCATCTAGTCATATACCAAGTTTCATCAAGTTAGCTTGCTTAGTTATCGCGGGATCCCATTTTTTGCCATATTTTCACTATTTCCGTTACCATAGCAACCACAATTTTAGTCGAAGAACAAAAATAAAATGACGTGCATAATCTACACATTGCCATCTAGTCATATACCAAGTTTCATCAAGTTAGCTTGCTTAGTTATCGCGGGATCCCATTTTTGCCATATTTTCACTATTTCCGTTACCATAGCAACCACAATTTTAGTCGAAGAACAAAAATAAAATGACGTGCATAATCTACACATTGCCATCTAGTCATATACCAAGTTTCATCAAGTTAGTTTGCTTAGTTATTAAGTTATCGCGGGATCCAGATTTGAGCGGACAGACGGACGGACGGACAGACGGACAGACGGAGGGCAAACCTATAGTCCCCTCCGGTGTGAACACCGGTAGGGGACTAACTAGGATACAGACACCTGGCACCATGGGGAAACGCATGCGGACGAAAACGCCCCTTAAATCACCATACAGTGTGAAATCATTTATCGGTATGTATTTTTCTGGACGGTATTCAGGACTGTATATACGTTACTGTTATTAAGAAGTACTGTATGTTTTCACTCGAAATACTGAAGGTTTTATACTTACAATAACCGCCCATTTTTATTTCCTCTTCTGTCTATCCATCTTGGTCTTCAATCTCGATGCTGTTTTTCAACTTATTCTTCTTTTGGTAGACGTTATTCTTCATGATAGCACTTTCACTAACGTAGATACAATTTTCAGACACGCGAATAAAAGTAGAACATATCCTTTTAACTTAATTATTCCCTTGAAATCAGTTTGGAACAACACTGTGTCCATGCAGTTGTTTACTCACGTGATTAGCATGTGCCTTAATCGGTGATGTTATATTTTCCACACGCTTATATCTTAACTCAATGTTTACTCACGCTCTCTCTCTCTCTCTCAGCTTATATTATGATGATATCTACATGCTATAATTTCCTATACCCTTGTATTTCGTTTCGACAAGGGAAGGGAATATTACAATTTTGTTTGAGATACAGTATGATTTTGTTTTGTATTGTATTGTTTGTGAAAATTTTGCTCTCTTTCCCTCTCTCTCTCTGGATTATGTAATGGAATATAATGTAGAATGTCATGGTTCATTGATTTCTCTCTCTCTATTGTACATGAAGCAGTTACAGTAAGTTTGAATAATAACATGTATACAATGTCATGAGCATGTATGTGTAATTTATTATTATGTGATTTATGTGAATATTTCATTGTTAACTATTTATTTTGTAAACAATTGCTATACTGCCGCCTTGCTGTATGTACCACATGGGTCTTATGACCTTCTGGTTTAATCAAATAAAATCTTGAAATCTTGAAATCTTATATATATATTAGTATGTCCAATTAAAATGGGTTTACACTTCCGTTTGCGCATGTGCAAAATTGGTATTGCAGTCGAATGTAAAGTTGTGATAATAATAGTTTTGATATTTTTTGTGATTTTAAATTGTTTTATATATTTATGTTAATTTTGTTATACATATTGGTCATGACCTACTTATCGCTTCGCTCGTCGGTCTGGACATTGCACATTTCATGTCCTCTGTATTGAGCTTGTAATTATACATAGAAGTTTAATTATTACATGATGGGTGGGATAAGTAATGCGTGATGTTTATCTTGTTAATATGTAACCGTAATATAAAGAACGCATGGTGTAGATATCAATACAGTAAAATTGTCTGAGCAGTGCTAGTCCTACTGTTTTGATCAGGTTGATTATCTATAGCCTTATTTACACACATCTTTTACACTCAATTAGCAAGAGCGTCGATTGATACTTTTTTCCCTTCAAGAAGTCATGAGTTCCAGCCGGTTTCAGCTGAGACCATTTTTTTTCTAAATTCTATTTTTTTGGAAATTCCTGAGTTATATTTGTATAGTTTGTTTTAAATCCTATATTTTGCTTATGTTAATTTGTACTTGCTTCCTTTTGATTTAAACATGAATATATATATATATAACGGCCTCTGTATGTAAAAATGATATATGGAGAGGTCGATATTTTTAGATTTTAATTCCTAGTTTAAAAAAAAAAAAAAAAAAAAATGACCACTCCAATGATTTTTTTTTTAGCCATGCACTTTTCATCTTAGATATAATGCTTTCGCTGTCAGGATTCAAAGTTAAATATCAATGCATCCACAAGGTGCCTTAAAATATATGAAAAATGCTCCTTAATTGGGAGTCATATTTTTAAGCATAGAGAGACTCGGGACTCGTGCATGGAAAATTATAAAGTAATAACTGCCTCTCTCTATATAAATAATATTAATATTAAGAGAGATCATTATTTTTTTTTTATTATTTTATATTCAATAAAAAGGTCCTGTACATGGACAGTTTAGGTTATTAGGTCGAAACAGTAGAAAAGAGAAATAGAGGGGGACAGTATGGATATACAGTGGTCACGCGATTCCTCAATGTGGCGATTCATTGAATACCGGCGATGGCTCGAGCTACAAGCCCGGTCCCTTGATTTAGCTCTTCTTATCCTATATAAATTTATAGGCGATTCTTCAAACATGCGATTTTGGATTCCTCGAGCTCCGTCCTTGTTCCCTAGATAGTATATCCTATATTATTTCTATGCGATTCCTCGAAGTCGATATCAATACCTGCCTTTATCTCCCTGACAACCATACTCCGGCCCTATGACCACCTGTAATTAACATTAACAAACCTCCTTAGAGTACATCGGTGAACCGTTATATCAACACGGCCATGTAGAATTTTTCGCACCTACTGATCATGTAACTGTGATTGGTCTGTATGATTAATTATTTGTCATTAAAGGAGCCGATTTTGATTGTTTGAGTGTTGTTCTTTTTCTCTGTAATCATTAATTTGAAGAACCACGGTATAAGTGTTTATTACAAGAATGTAAAAAATACGCAACGCCAACATATACACAAACTAAAACAAAGGGTTTCAATCATATTATCGGTAAAAAAAGAATTTATTTCTGACTTAATTCTCACAATGAAAGCTATGATCGTGTTATTTTTGTATTTTTTAACATATATTATGTTTATAAAGTATTATTAAAGGCTAAACTTAGCAAAATAATTAATAAAAAGACGACGTTAAGGTAGCAACAAATGTAAATGTATTGAATTTGACACATAATGATTCCTCGAATACGGCGAAATTTCGAGTTATTTTTCAGATCCCGTCCGACCTCGAGGAATCGCGTGACCACTGTAATAAGCCGTCCATTAAAATATTTTGTTTTAATCTTTTCTTGTTTAAATGATAAGGATATAATGCTATATATGATGAATGATAAAAACCTTATCGGTGATATTTTTTCTGCATTATTAGTATGTGAATATGTCATTGTGATAGAGTTTGTGTAGAAGCACCAATGTATGATTCAGATACGCTACGAAAGACACAAATATTGCCAACTATGCCAAAATAATGCCCAAACATTACCAAAATCTACACAAAGTTGGTTTTCATTCTGTCACTGATTGTACGTATTACTAACACAATATACAGTTACACCAACGTATGCTGCAACTTACCCAAACCAATCAATATTTTAAAGTTAAACTTTATTTATTTCACATCAAGTACGAAATAAGTGCTCACAACTTATATTAATCACTCTCAATGGCTCTGATGGCGGCATATGCGGTCATTATTACGAGAGAAAACCGGAGAAAACACACGTGTCTGAACTGTCGACCACCGTATCCTTTCACGTACGTGACTAGTCCACATTTGTGTACCCATAATTTGTGATATCATTCTTCTTACGATTTGGCGATATCCCCTATGGGGAAATCTCCAGTACCAAAAATGTCGAGCTGAGCGGCTCATTGATGGGACTAGTACGTGACCAGAAATCGAAGCCAGGACGCATTGGTGAGAAGTAAAGCGCTTTACCACAACGCTTTTCAGGCACCCACATTTTTATTGTGTCTTAAAATTTACCAAAATATATCTTTAGATCTTTACTCAGTATATAATAATTTCATTATGAATACAGTTATGTAAATTTTATTAAGTCTGACTTTATTTCATCAATATTGTTATGGTGCCTCACCTAGGACAAGTAAACGAGAATTAGATTTCAGCGATATAAAAGAGCTCGAGGTTCATGAAAAAGACGCTGCTGTACAGTGTGATCTTGCATTAGGAACTGGTTATATAGTGACAAAATATTTTGTGTTCAATGACTTTGTTATTTGGCATGTTGTTATCTAAGTCCTTAAATGTGGCATTAATTAATTCAAATTGTAATCAAGTCTCAAATTCACCAGATAAACAAAATTAATTGAGTGCCCCTTGATTGGAAAGAAATTTGATTTTAAAATAAAAATTCTTTAAAAGTATCTAAAATTTGATACAGGTAATGAATTAACATTAATTGATAATTTGCATATAGTAAAGGGACTTTAAGCAAACTGAAAGTAAAGGCGCTTTAACAACTAAGCTAATCAGTTTTGTACAAGTTCACACTTCCATAATGCAGGAGTAATACAATTAAAAAGTTATATATAATTTACATAATACAATTAGATATGGTACAATCACGACATTCATCTATGTATTACCTACATATTTTTATTTAGGTACTATTTCATATTTATTTCTTAAATGATTTTTTTTTTGGCATTTAAAACACACACACTTTTGGTGCAGTGATAGATCTTAACTTTTGTCTATAAACAACTCATGAAAATATTGCTTTTCAGCATGTGTCTCCTTCAGAGGAGCAATCAAAGTTCTAAAAATGCAATACCTGTAGCATTGTGACATCGTCTCCAAATGACTGAAATACTGTCGGTGGGACATTAAACCCAACAAACATATTTCGGAAATGTAAGTTAAATATAAGTGTCATAGGGTGATAAATATATGCCACCTGACCGGAACTGGAACCCGGAGCCTTTCGCTTACAGGACGAGTAAGTAAGTACCGACTGAGCTACCCGGCCGCTATTAAACATATTCTCCCCTATCGTGAGTTATCGGTACTGTGACACAAGAATTCTAATCAAATGTGTGTGTTGACGGTTATTTTCACTTGTACTCTTCTTAATTGCACCAACTTGTACATTCATATGCAATTGTATTTTTTTTTCTGACAGTTAAAATAGTAAACTCGTAAATATGCAATGTACAAAAACTCACGTGGTATGTTTTAAACATGACTCTGTCATCAATTTATTAGAGATTTCACTTAACCTCTCACTGATAGAAGTACGTTGGATCGAGCCCTCCTACTGACGTTATTTTATCTGTATGTAAACAGTTTCTTACAGATGGTAAAGTAATGATTTGTCGTTACCAAAAACTAACAGTATTTTTTTTTGGGTATTTTGCAGGTGACATTGAAGATAGCATCAACCAGCCGAAGTCACTCGAGATGTTTTGTATGTAAACGGCCTTGGCCGAAATTGGTCAACTTATCAACAGAAGGACGTTTCTGCGCTTTTGTTGAACACAATATTCTGATACCTTCAGATGCCAGATGCTGTCCAATTCACATCTATGAGGGATCACTCTTGTCGACAGCTATTGGTGCTATACAAACTAACAGACAAATCCCATCTTAGTCGTACAGCAGTCAATGACCTTCCTCAAAAAATGCGAAATGTGTGCCTCAAACAGAACAAGTCACTGAATTTCGATTCCCATAGTGACTCTGTTTACCCAGAACTTACTGGACTTACTCATCAACATATTGATGACCTATGCAGGCACTTGATTGTCAAAGTTAAGAACACGCCAAATAGGTCCTCAAGAACAAGTATCGGTTTGTTTCTTCTGAAGTTTTTTTTTCTGGTATGTCCAATAAACTTCTGTCCACAATATTCGAGCTCAGCAAGTCAAGTGTTCGTCGGGCAGTGTCAACAGTACGTCAGTCTTTCATGCGAAGTTTCGTACCCCTGTACCTCGGGATATATTGCATGACCAGGGAATCAATCACAGAAAACCACACACGTCCTCTAGCCTAAACCTTGTTTGGAACAAATGAAAACCAACTGATTCTAGTCTTAGATGGCACGTACATATACAAAAACAAGTCTAACAACTTTCAGTTTCAAAGACGTACCTACAGTATGCATAAAGGACGCCGTATGGTAGTCGTTACCACTACAGGTCATTTTGTAATAATTGTAGGCCCATATTTAGCTGACACCAAAAACAATAATGCAGCTATTTTGAACCACATGCTACAGGCAAACATCCAAGACATAAGAGACTTTCTACAAGAGGGAAATGTCATTGTAGTTGATCGCGGGTTCAGAGATTCCCTACCACTTCTTGCTGATCTTGGAACTTATGTGGAAATGCCGGCACTGATGAAGAAAGTGTGACGAATTTAGTACCGTAATCCGTTGTCATGTAAGGTTCCCGCAGAACAGCATTGTCCTTTCTTTTAGAGTTACCACCCTTGTTTTCATTTGAAAAGAGAAATATCTAAATAACCGCGAGTTTTATCTTTTTTATTTGAATTATTGTTTCCTTCAGTATAAATAAGTTATTAGTAGTAAATTCCATAACTTTGTGGTGATTATTTTCATTTGCCTCGCATTTATTCTCTTATTTTCGTAATGGACTAACCTAGTTTACCGATAATTTGTAAATGGCCTCGATCCAGTCGCTAGGTGGCGCACTTGCATGAAAGGGTATAAATACCGAGATCGCGCCGTATTTAGTCAGTCTGAAATTTGCCGCTGACCAAGAAACATTGAAGAAACTAATTTTCTTAGGTATTTGGGTGTTAGATGTGCTGAAACATACACACACTCTCGGCAGCCTCGCTGTATTGAGTGTGTTGGAGTTTATTAAGCACTATCGCGTTGCTCGAAACGTAAGAGTTAGTGTTGTTTAGGGTGTTTGGGAGCTGCCGGGACAACAGGCGTTTTGAAGCCTCGCTTCATACGTTGTAGAAGAGAAGCCTCGCTTCCTTCTTTCTAGCTCTCGGGCCTCGCCTGATTGCTAGGGTTGCGGTCTGCAGCTGGGGCGGAAACAGGGATATTTAGGACGCTGCTGGTATAACAAGGTGCTTTGAAGCCTCGCTTCATTGCAATAGAAGAGAAGCCTCGCTTCCTTCTGGTTAGCTTTCGGGCCTCGCCTGATCGCTAGTTATTATACCTACAGCTGAGCGTGGTAGCGCTGTGAGGCACTGTCTTATTTTGCTTCTTAAGTTACTGACAGATTGTTTATATGTATATAGGCGATTAAGGTTTTTTTTCTCTCTCACATGATTTTTCTTAACTGATTGTTTTATTAAGAATCATTTGCTTAATCATTTCTCCCAATCAAACGGCAAGGAAGCCAAAAGGAAAATTAATATATACTTTGTATATATCGTTATTATTTGTCCGCTCGGATACTTTGAAAAATCGTTACAACTGGTGGCAGCGGTGGGATACGACAGTTTCCTTAAATTGTCAGCCCCACATTTTTTTTTTTTATAAAAAGATGGCTTCCAACCAGAATGACGTAAGTATGCTTTTAGATCATATTGAAAAGCTAGAGCAGGAAAATTCGAACCTTAGGATGCAATGTGAAATATCACAGCTGCAGAATGATATAAAGAGAATGGAAATACCCTCTATGCGCCCAGATGGTAAGAATCTATGCAAAAGTGAGCCAACGTCCCCGACGGGCCTTGCATCTCATACTCCTAGGAAGTTTTTACAGACCTCAGGGTATCAAACACCGTCAAATACAGAGGGGAACATCACCATGCGGAAGCAACAACACTCAAAGAGTAAAGCTGGTTTAGTGAAAGCCGCAACTTATGACGGCAGCAGCTCCTGGCTTGATTACAAGGCTCATTTTGAGACTTGTGCCGAAATTAATGACTGGAGTTATGAAGAAAAAGGGCTTTATTTAGCAGTACAGTTGCGTGGCCAGGCACAAGGCGTCTTCGGGAATTTGTCCTCCAAATCCAAAGATTATGATTCTTTGGTCCAGGCTTTGGAGGAACGTTTTGCACCTCCCAACCAGACGGAACTCTACAGGGTTCAGCTTCGTGAGCGCCGCCAGAAAGCTTCAGAGACTTTATCGGAACTTGGCCAAGATATTCGCAGGTTAACAAATTTGGCATATCCCTCGGCCCCATCTGATCTCAAAGAGACATTAGCTAAGGAGCAATTTCTTGACTCTCTTATAAGTGTTGATATGCGATTGCGAATAAAACAGGCTAGGCCTATCAGTCTAAATGATGCAATCAGGCATGCTGTTGAACTAGAAGCATTCAACAGGGCCGAAAAGACGAAGCTCATTGGACAGGGAATTGTAAGCTCTGCTGACGTTGTTGAAAAGAAGCCATTTGACTCAAACTTCGATCGCCTTCAGAAGACAGTAGAGCAGATGGGAAAACAGCTTAGTGCAATTCAAGAGGAACTAAGGCGGACTCGGCCTGTGGAGCATGCAGAGAAGAAATCCCAGTTAAAAACAGGCAGACAATATTACGGCGGCCAATCTGGTAATGGAAAATGCTGTTTTATTTGTGGTTCGAGATATCACCTTAGACGCAATTGCCCGAAATCGGATAATCAAGGTTCAAAAAATGCTAATAATACGTCTTTGAAGCAACAAGGTCAAAAAAAGGACTTAAGCAATGGGGCTGCTAATGCCGTCTGGCCTATTTGTCGCAGTATCATTTGGCGGACAGTTGCTGAACTGTCTTATAGATACAGGCGCAACATTGACAGTTTTATCCTCGACTGCGTGGGACAATAGCAATTTGAGTAAGGCTGGAAAACTTGTTGAATACGAGAAAATACTTGTCTCGGCTTCAGGGTCTCCATTAAATGTGAGAGGCAAAACTAAAGTCACACTGAAGATTGAGAAAGACAATTACGAAACTGAAGTTGTAGTAGCCGACATCGAAAATGACCTTATGATGGGTTTAGATTTCATGCAGAAATATCAGTGCAGTGTAAATGTCACTAAATCTACGCTGATTATTGGTGAAAGAGAGTATGCATTGAATTGCCAGGGCTCAGTAGGCTGTTATCGCATTTTCACAGACGTAGATGTTGAGCTTCCCGCAAGGACTGAGATTCTTATCAGTGGAAGTGTCCAAGGGTTGACCAAAAGTAACGGAGACCTATACATGGTAGAGCCTGCGGAGAAAATGATAACTTCCGGTAAGGGTCTGATAGCAAAGACTCTGGTAAACGGTGGCCCAAAAATACCTGTCCGTATCATGAACACCTCTGAAAAGCCACATAAGCTTCGTAAAGGCACCAATCTAGCTAAACTTAGTCCAGTTGTTGAAGTTAAAACCGGAAGATTGAGAAATAAGCCCTCTGATATCCCGCATCATATAAGAGATCTATATGAGCGAACTGTGACTGAAATGAATGCATCGCAGCGCAAGGATGTAAAACGATTGCTTATGAAACATGCTTCAGTCTTCTCTGAAGCTGATGATGATATTGGCAGAACGGGGATAGTGAAACACCGAATTAACACAAGAGATGCTCAGCCCATTAGACAGCCACTGAGAAGATCTCCGGTACATTTAAATCAGGAAATTGATCAGCAGATTGATGAAATGCTGCAAAGGAAGGTCATAGAGCCTTCATCTAGTCCCTGGAGTAGTGGCATAGTCCTTGTTACGAAAAAGGATGGTACTAAACGTTTCTGCGTGGATTACAGAAAGTTGAACGACGTCACTGTTAAAGATTCTTACCCTCTCCCACGGATTGATGACTCATTGGAACAGTTTGCTGGCGCCCAATGGTTTTCTTGCATTGATCTTAACTCCGGATATTGGCAAGTGGAAGTAGAAGATTCAGATAGACCAAAAACAGCTTTCAACTGTAGGCGGGGGCTTTTTGAGTTCAGGGTCATGCCTTTTGGGTTGTGCAATGCCCCAGCTACATTTGAGCGGCTAATGGAAACTGTTTTGGCTGGGTTAAACTGGCAGATTTGCCTTATTTACCTTGATGATATCATTGTCCATGGTAAAGATTTTGAATCCATGTTGGCAAATCTGGAGTTAGTGTTTGACAGGCTGCAAGAGGCTGGGCTTAAGCTGAAACCAAGAAAGTGCCAGTTGTTTTGTAAGGAGGTTTCGTTCCTAGGGCACATTGTATCAGCAGATGGCGTTAAAACAGACCCTAAGAAGATTGACGCCGTTCGCAACTGGCCGGTACCATCAAACTTGACGGAGGTGCGATCATTCATTGGATTTTGCAGCTATTATCGTAGGTTCATTCGCAATTTTGCTGATATTGCGAGGCCTTTGCATAAATTGACAGAAAAGGGCTGTAAATTCATCTGGTCCAGTGAATGTGAACTGGCCTTTGGACAGCTGAAGAAAACATTGTGTGAATCAACTGTGTTAGCACATCCGGACTTCAGCAAGGAATTTGTTCTCGACACAGATGCAAGCGACTTCGCTGTTGGAGCCGTCATGTCACAGATCATTGATGGCACGGAACGTGTTGTTGCCTTTGCAAGCAAGTCCTTAACAAAATCAGAGCGCAAGTATTGTGTGACACGAAAAGAGCTTTATGCTCTTGTGTACTTTGTCAAGTACTTTCGCCACTATCTGTATGGCAAAAGATTCACGGTAAGGACCGACCATAGTTCTTTACAATGGCTCATGAAATTTAAAGAGCCGGAAGGACAGGTAGCAAGGTGGCTTGAGATTTTGTCTTCCTTTGATATGAAAATTGAACATCGCCCTGGAAAGAAACATGGGAATGCAGATGGAATGAGTAGAATACCTTGTAGACAGTGTGGTATGAAAAGACCTTGTCTAAGTTTGAATCAAGCAGTTGAATTTGAAAAAGTACCAAACAATCTCATGAGTTTTCAAGATGCCGACCCTGATATTTGTAAACTAAAGAAATGGGTTGAAGCTAGAGAAGTTCCAGAATCGAAAGAAATTGGTTGTGAAAGTTATTTCTTGAAGGCTTTGGTGGGACAATTTGACAGATTAAGCGTTCACGAAGGATTGTTAGCTAGACGATTTGAAATCAAAGGAACAGACATTGTTGCCTGGCAGGCCATTGTGCCTTTGACCAAAAGAAGAGAGGTACTTATGTACTCGCACGATGTTAAAGCTTCGGGTCACCTCGGAATCAAGAAAACGCTAGCTCGCATCAGGCAAAAATATTATTGGCCTGGGATGCAAACTGATGTGAAGATATATATCAGTGGTTGTGAACAGTGCAGCAGACGGAAAGACCCTACAAAGACAAAAAGAGCGCCAATGGAGATTGTTCGGAGCGGATACGCCATGGAAAGAATAGCTATAGATATCCTTGGCGACTTTCCTCGGACAGAACGTGGAAACAGATACATATTAGTCATAGGTGACTACTTCACGAAGTGGACAGAATGTCATGCTATTCCAAACATTGAAGCTAAGACGGTAGCAACAGTTCTCATTGAACAGGTTATATCGAGATTTGGAATACCCCGGAGGATACATTCCGATCAGGGACGACAATTTGAAGGAAAGCTTTTTACAGAAATGTGTAGTCTGTTACAAATAGAAAAGACAAGAACAACGGCATATCATGCCATGTCGGACGGGATGGTCGAGCGTTTCAATAAGACGTTGGTCGCCATGTTGAGTGCCTATGTAAACGAAAACCATACGGACTGGGATGAACATCTCCAGTTCGTAATGATGGCTTACCGTTCTACAGAACATGAGACGACTGGTATTTCACCAAATAGATGTATGTTAGGACGAGAGATTTCAACACCCCTAGATATAATGTACGAAATGCCATCAAGCATTCGACCTATACCCTTGAATCAGTGGGTTTGGGAACTCCAAGAGAAGTTAGAATGCGCCCATACTACGGTTAGGCAACATACAGGTCAGGCGATGAATAGACAAAAGAGGTATCATGACGGTAGCCTCTCATTCGAGTCATTTGAGGTAGGTGAAAAAGTTTATGTCTATTTTCCTGTTAAACGAATTGGATGCTCCAGCAAATTGACTTCATTTTGGAGAGGTCCGTATGAGGTAAGAGAAAAACTTTCTAAGGTGCTGTACAAGGTCAACTGCAGCCGCTCCGGGAATGTTCAAGTAATTCACTGTGACCGGCTGCGGAAATGTAAGAGTCAAGTCTTGCCTGGTGAAGACGTAAGCTGTGATGTTAAGGAAGAACGTGAGCCCGAACCTGTGAAAGAAGAGGGTAAATATGAAGTAGATTTTTCTTCTAGCAAAAGAGTAAAACGTCAGCCAGTTTGGATGGAAGATTATATCCTTTCTCTTTTCAGGGACAGCGCCATGACCAAAGTGAAAACCACACCGAGGAAGCCTATGTGTCCGAAGTGTCAGAAGGTCTCGCCCAACAAAGAGGAACATGAGTACCACGTGAAGATGTGTGTGCTGGAAGCATTTGGCTGTACCCAGTGCAAGAAGACCTTTGCGATGAGAAAGCATTATCTTCAGCACATCAGAAGAATGCATATGACGCCCAATGACAGAAAAGTGGAAAAGCATCCTGAAACAGACCTTCCCTCCAGTAATACGGGAATTGCTTGTAACGACGATGAGGCTGATGTGGCTCGTAATGATAGTGAAGGAGATAGTGAGTGGGATAAGGAGCCTGACGTTGATCTAAGTGTTGAGCCAACTATATCAGAGAACATATGTAATGACGTTGGAGGCAAAGATGATGTTGTCAACACAAAAGGTGCAAATGGAGGTGATAAGGTGAGGGAAAGAACCGTTACCCATGAGAGTGGTGAATCAAGTGATCAGACAGCTGAGAATCTGTTGTCAGGCCGTTTGATCAGGAAGCGAACAATGCCTATGCCGGTGGCACCCCAAAGGAAGAAAGTGTGCACAGATTCGGTACTGCTAGAGAAGAATGTTTTTGAAAGGGTAGGATCATGCCCCCAACCTGACGTAGTGATTAGAAAGACTGACCAGGAATGCCAGACAGAAATGATAGATAGAGAGCCTGTAGGTGATGATGAGAAAGGACAGATAAAGATGTGTTTCAAGCGAGGTGTTGAAGACGGCCTCACAAGACAGGCTATTAGTATTATAGACAAGAAGGTTGTTTATGAATCAACCGTATGTTGTCCAGAGAAGAAGAGGATCTCCGCAACCTCTCTCAACATTGGAGAATATGTGGATCGCAAAAGACAGTTCAAACTATCAGATGTTTGTTTTGAGGTGTCCGAGGAGGGTGAAGTTGTGGTGATCATTAATTAGACCGTGCTTCCGGATAAGGAAATATAATTACTTTGGTTTTCGTTTTTTTTGTTTTTTTAAGTAAGATCTGACATTATATACCTACATTGTTTGTTTTTGCATAATCAGTTATGTGAAGGGTTCTGGTAGACCTACGTAAATCGTTAAGATTCTTTGAATAAATATTTGATCATTTGTGAAGTTTGTTGGCAGGAATGAATCAGCGACAATCATTTTCATTAAAAGCTTTGTTTCAGTTCAGTCTTTTTGTTTATATTCTTTGAGGCTGCGAGGACGCACCAAAACGAAGGCGTGGGTAGTGTGACGAATTTAGTACCGTAATCCGTTGTCATGTAAGGTTCCCGCAGAACAGCATTGTCCTTTCTTTTAGAGTTACCACCCTTGTTTTCATTTGAAAAGAGAAATATCTAAATAACCGCGAGTTTTATCTTTTTTATTTGAATTATTGTTTCCTTCAGTATAAATAAGTTATTAGTAGTAAATTCCATAACTTTGTGGTGATTATTTTCATTTGCCTCGCATTTATTCTCTTATTTTCGTAATGGACTAACCTAGTTTACCGATAATTTGTAAATGGCCTCGATCCAGTCGCTAGGTGGCGCACTTGCATGAAAGGGTATAAATACCGAGATCGCGCCGTATTTAGTCAGTCTGAAATTTGCCGCTGACCAAGAAACATTGAAGAAACTAATTTTCTTAGGTATTTGGGTGTTAGATGTGCTGAAACATACACACACTCTCGGCAGCCTCGCTGTATTGAGTGTGTTGGAGTTTATTAAGCACTATCGCGTTGCTCGAAACGTAAGAGTTAGTGTTGTTTAGGGTGTTTGGGAGCTGCCGGGACAACAGGCGTTTTGAAGCCTCGCTTCATACGTTGTAGAAGAGAAGCCTCGCTTCCTTCTTTCTAGCTCTCGGGCCTCGCCTGATTGCTAGGGTTGCGGTCTGCAGCTGGGGCGGAAACAGGGATATTTAGGACGCTGCTGGTATAACAAGGTGCTTTGAAGCCTCGCTTCATTGCAATAGAAGAGAAGCCTCGCTTCCTTCTGGTTAGCTTTCGGGCCTCGCCTGATCGCTAGTTATTATACCTACAGCTGAGCGTGGTAGCGCTGTGAGGCACTGTCTTATTTTGCTTCTTAAGTTACTGACAGATTGTTTATATGTATATAGGCGATTAAGGTTTTTTTTCTCTCTCACATGATTTTTCTTAACTGATTGTTTTATTAAGAATCATTTGCTTAATCATTTCTCCCAATCAAACGGCAAGGAAGCCAAAAGGAAAATTAATATATACTTTGTATATATCGTTATTATTTGTCCGCTCGGATACTTTGAAAAATCGTTACAAAAGGACAGAAACAACTAGCAACTGACGATGCCAATGCGAGCCGTCTTGTCACGAAGGTAAGCAATTTAATACTCCCAAATTGGATTTCGGGAAGCAAATAGTCACTGCTTCACTTGTTTATCCATCCATGCGTCATCTGTACGTCGCTCTCTTATCCGCAACGGTTGACTAGAATTCTATGAACTGTTTTATATTCCAGTTCATTACAAAGTAATAAGTTAGTTTACAAATTGTTTCCATTTTTAATTAAAAAATAAAAGTTTAAGATACAAGATTAATGTCATCTTCTATAATGCCCATACTTTTAACAATAAAGGTATGTAATTCAACAGGTCTTTACACAGCTTTCGCAGTTTGTTTTTCAGTGAACCACCTCTCAGTTTATTATCGGGTTAAAGTTGCTCTGGGCGTTAATTTTATAGACAGATATACCTACTACAGGTTTATTTATGCATACTTTTTTGTTAATTCATTAGATCCGATGGGTGGTTGAGTCAGCCAACGCCAGAATCAAGCGTTTTAAGTACCTTGACAATGTTATGCCCAACAGCTAAGTGCCATTCATAGGTGACTTTGTTCGCATCGTGTGTGCTCTGTCGAACAAATATTTCCCTCCTCTCAGTTCACCTGGCCGAACAGACAAGGACGATGAAATTGCAACCCAGATGCTGCAGCAATCTCAGAAAACCAACGAGTTGAAGATCATGGTTGAGGAAAAAGGCTCGAACAGGAAGGTTAAGGTTTGGAAAAGTGTTGATGAATGTGACATTGTTAATTTCCCTCGTCATAGTGATGAACAGTTAAGTGAACTAACATTAGGTGTTTATCAGTTACGTTTAAGCTCAAGCTATATACAGGAACATTTGGAAGGGAACTGTGACATCCATGTACATGTTGATGCACCCAGTCTTCTTTCAGTGAAAATGCAGAGTCGGCATGTTTCTAGCAAGAAATATATGATGTGGATATGTTTGAATGACACTGTTATTGATGCATGGTATTGTCAGTGTAGGGCAGGTTCTCGTGTTGTTGGCATGTATTCCCATGTATCCGCTATAATCTGATATTTGTCATTTGCCAGATACCAGGAGAGAGAATCGTATGGTGTTCGCAACTGGGGCATGCACCTGTCTGGTGCCGCTACATTTCAAGTTGATGAAACATCTGGCAGTGAAAGTGATTAATTCCATTTCACGTGAATGGATGGGCACACGTTTGTCATGTACATGTATGGTCATCCATTTTTCATACATATATGAGCCAGGTAGAACTGGGAAATGGTTAGTCATGAGAACTGATCAGGTTAACATTACATAGCATAGGATTCAATTACTGCTATATTTTGAATGTTGTTTCTTTCATTTTTAGGAAGTCAAACAAATTGCTATAAAGACAGATTTAACAAGATTTTTTTTTATTCATGAGCAACTGTTTTATTATATTTTTTGAAAAGATTTTGTATAAGATGTATCTTGTGCAAATGAACACAATAATTATGATAAGTATTCAATAACTTATGTCCCAAAATGATTTATTTTGTAAAGAAATATATTACTGAGTGAATATCACATTGATTTTATTCAATTATTTTTTATGCTACCAGAGAATCAGCTGGCATATATATTTGTTGATTTCTTCAGTAAAAAAAAAATATGATAAACTCTAATTTGTTGCAGTTTGTGACAATTATTAAAAATATCCATTGTTGTCATAGCAACCAATATTATGTATGGAATTCATAAAGAAGGATTTATGTAACATGTTAGCATAAATTGTTGTTTTCAAAAAATAATGTTGAATGCATAAAATAAGGCATATTGAAAACATTAATTTTAAAATTTTTGAAAATATATAGGTTATGCATGATCACTAATTCAAATCAAATCCAGGTAATCAGCCATTGAGCAATATTACTGATAAGTCGATGAATAATACTAATGCACAGAAAACACAATTTATGTGCGAAATAAACGGATATTAAAGACTTTATATTAAATATCAACAACTTTTATTACTGAATATTGTTTGTTTTGTCACTGACTTAACTTTTAGGAAAAAAAATGTACCAAAAAACGACACGCAGAGGGGGCCCAAACCTGCTGCAACCGCCCGACTCTAAAACATGTGCCTGATTTTTTTCTATTATGGAAGTCTGTGTGTGAAGGCTGCTTCCAGATCGACAATTAGACAGTCAAGATTAACAAGTTCTAACCTAATACAGCATATGCCCGATATTCCCTTCAACATATTTGACAAAATATGTTTAAAGTGATTTTTTACTCAAATTTAAACAAAATTGTCTTTCTGTCTTTTACAATGTTGAGTCTAAAAACTGATGACTTTTCAAAGCATTCACTAATTGATAGCGTACACAAGTCACTTTTTAATTTTAATTATTATTATTATTATTTTTTTTTTTTTTTTTTTTTGGGGGGGGGGGGGGCGTCCAAAAAGCAATTTTTAACGCTAGTCTGTCCCCCCCCCCCCCCCACACACACTTTCTACCTTCATTTTTTAATACAACTGTAGTCAAATACTTTTGCACATAGTTATTCAAAAACATGGCTTTGCGAAGGTAAAATATAAAATCATATCGCTCAAGGCTCAGTCCCATTTGACTTTTTGCCTCGGGGATGTACTCCCGATGGAAATTGATGAGCCTCGGGAGGCGTCGATAACAGGTTCATCGGGAGGCCTCGGGAGAATTTCATTGCTTGCATTGAAATTTTTCCCTATATGTTCTCGGTTTTCGGGGAAAACAGGCAAGGGAAACATACGCATAGCTTCCCGGCATTCACGGAGCTTTCGCGAAATATTTTAGGCTTCGGTGATGTCTCGAAGGTTCGGCGACCTTTCTGTGATACATTCCAGATCTTGTGATAGAATCTCAGAATATTCGCAAAAAAAACAAAAACAAAACGGCAAGCGCACTCCAAAATTTGTTACATTTTTTTTGTCAACTTAAGGCTGTGACGATCAAAATGACCATGGGACATTGCTGGGGGCATCCTCATCACCCCCCGAAAGTCTACCCTTGATTTTTTCCATCACCAAATTCCCATAATCTCCATAATCTTCCCCGAGGCATCTAGGATGGTTCGATACAACGATACATCCCCTAATCTACGGGGATGTTCCCCCGATGATGTTTCAAATTCGGTGAAGCTCCGGGACACCTTCCCCGATCATCGGAAATATTTCACGAGCATCGGGAGCCATCTTCGATAGTACAAGGCCATTGTACCATAACCAAATATCAGTGAACGTTCTACGGACCAATCCCGAAGCTTCTCATGGGACAGCTCCGTATTTTTGGCGCAAACATCTGATGCCATCGGGAGAAAAATTTGTGCATATCCACATGGCCGATGATTTTTCTCCAGTGGGACCTAGGCATTAGATCCATGGTATCAAGTTTTAAAACAAAAAACAAAAACAAAAAAAAACCCTTCACTTTTATCCCCAGATACCCTTCAGAATGCATCTCCGCCACACTATTTTTTTTTCTTTTCCGGGGGAGCGGGGGAGATATTGATTTACATTAAAAATGAGGAAAATATGCAACGGTTTTAGTAGTACGGTTGTTTCTTCTATTCTTTGAAGAAAAAAAATCAAACCGTTGCTATGGCAACGGCTGAATTTGAAACACCTAAATATTATATTTTTTGACTAGCCATGAGTTTAAATCTAAGCAGAACTTATTTCCAATTAATTTGAATGTCGGGCCATTTTCACCTATTAGTGAAACAAGCCCTTTACCATGTCTAGTATAGTTTATTTACCATAAAGTATATTGCTAGATTAGTGCACAATGAACGCATTAGTGTATCAATATACTAGCAACTCTCTGAATATTCATAACTTCAAAAACATAGAAGAATGAAGTGTGGCTTTTTAAGTATTTAAGAATATAAAATTCTTTACAGTATTCTAGACTCAAAATTACTGCTGTGAATACTGGGGACAGTTCTGAAGATCTACACTAGCACATGATACACTACTTAGTGCATTACACAATTTAATGTGGTTATTATTTTACTTTTAACTTGAAGAAAATCTTTTTAAACTAATAACAAAGGAGAAAGTAAATCTTGAAAAGTTATCAAGGATTTTTTTAAAAACTTTTTCGCAGTTTTTTCGTACGAAAATTTATGAGTTAATTGATGTAATGTATGTACTTATTATATCATATGTATTAAAATAATTTCATAATTGTATCAAAATTAATATTATTTTAATATTTACATATTAATAAATGAAATATGCTGTAGTATGCTTTTGTCATGTTCTCTTGGAGTAACAAGTATAAATATAAGCCATAGTTAGATCAAAGGAGAAAATAATGATTATGCCTTTCCATATGATGGTCCCCATGGTTACCCTAGGAAATTGTAATAACAAGGCTGTTCTCTGGAACATGTGTGTCACCTGCAGAAGCGTAATGGAAACAGTGTGGCTGACAGATAAACAGACGACAGAAGTTTAATCCCTAAGACAGCAGGTGACACAAAAATGCCTTTAATTAATGTAGTTTATAGGTATTAACTGTTGCATCACTACTTTAAGTCTAATGGCTATAAAAACTAAGTCAATGATTTATAACAATAATATCTCAGTCAATCTGCTATGTTTGTAGTTGGCAATGCATACCAGTATGCAAATTAACACATGTTTGTATTACAACAGTGTCCGCGGGACTTCTATTTATATTCTTATATTAGCAAGGTGAAGTAATTTCAGGTGGTAAAAACATTTTTCCCTCTGTAGACTGACACTCTAACCACATTGGTAACGACACAGGGACTCGAAGTTAAATGGGGCGAAGGTACGAAATGATTTGCCCCATTTAACTTCGAGCCCCTGCGGGTAAAGAGGCTTATAGCTAGCCAATCATCAAGGATACTGAAAGTGCCATGTAGGCCAAGTACTACAAATGGTTAGTTTTAGAAATATATAGTCTTGTTTTAGGTTGGCTAGCAGACAATATTTCAATAAGAATGATACTGCAAATTTGGACAATATATTTTAAACAATGAATGCATTTCATAATCAATATAATGATTTTGACAAGTTAAAAATATCAAGCAACCAGGATAGTATTCAAATTGTGCAAAAAATAATTTACCGCTTAATGCGATGCATTTAAAAGTGACAGTTATAATTAAAGTCGCTTTTAGGCACAGTGAGTCAATGTTAATACATTGGTATCATAGAAACCTATAGTATCAAAGGAATGTAGATATTAACATTAATTATCAGATTAATACATAGTTCCTGTGTGATGTCATAGACACTGATAGGATTCCTTTTGACAGCCATCTTTAAAGGTATCAGTTAATGCAGGCCGAAAGTTTAGAATACTTGCTGTTTTTTATTCATTATGGTGCTTTTATTTTACACTTTATTTTGTCTAACAATGAACCCATACTTTTTTCTTTACTGTGCATTTTTTGTGTGTATCCATACATATTAAAATTATTTCACCCAAAGATATGAATTTCAAGAGCATTCTAATGGTGTATACATTTTGATTTTTGGAACATAAATAACGAAAAAATTAGAAAATGAAAATTCTGCTTCTATGTCATTCATATAAAAATCCCCTGAATTTGCCTTTAAAGATGTCCGCCAAGAGTAGGGAAACTCACTGCTGTGGGAACTATGTATACTTGACTTGATAAAAGTATAGTAGAACAACCTTCGGTGTGGGATTCTCCCAGATATATGGAATCTATTCCAAATTTCTTTAAATTGTGCTCCTGAATTTTCATAGGAAAAACTAATGGAGAAACAACCATAATGATGCATGAGTTTCATTACAAAATGAGAACTGTCACTTTTGTCAGGATCTCCGTTGCCAGCCTCGATAACTCGCCACAGTTTAGGCAGAACAGCGTAGATAATTGACTTGCCATATCCTGTTGGTTTAAACATATTTATTTCCTAAACATAGTTACAAAGAAAAACATCAGTGAAGCATATACATATATGAAATGTAAATACGTTACAGGATGTCATAAAGATATTGATATTAATACATGGGGATTTAAACGAAAGCTACCTAAAACTTATTAAGCTTATTTCCCCTTTCGAAGTTGTCGTAACCATGGCATGCTCTATATATCAAGTACTTATTAGTAGACAAATGTACTCTTTCTAAGCAAAACAAAATAGGAAAGTTAGGAAGATAGAAAGAGAAGAATTAAGTAAAATATATGACATCAGTGCAATCTAGATCAAATTCAATCGAGTGAGCCCCCTCCCCCCCTGGAAGATTGGTCTGCATACTTTAAATTTATATGAAATATATTACAAGATCAACGCTAGTTGTGATAATATCTGCATCAATCAAACATACCACTCATAGTGATCCGTCCGAAGCAGATGAAAAGCGTGCACTATGTGCTATAAACTTTTGTACAGACGCAAATATAAACGAGTTTTCCTCAACTGATAAAGACGGATCACCATGCAGTAATGTATTTAACTGAATATTAAAATCACGTACATGTAGATCATTTAATTAATTTAAACGAGGCTGAGCGTAGTATATACACTCAAAGAAGAAGTGATTTTCATTTTCTATTTCTTCACATCTACAGAAAGGGTTGGGTACAAGACCCCATTGTAAACAGATGTTGATTAAGTAGGCTACAACCAGTACGAAGGCGTGTATGAAACACTTGAATGCGTCTAGATCCTTGGTAATAATAAACTGGAACGCTTTGTCTGTCAGAGTTTAGAAATCTTTCGAATACATGTATAGACGATGCATTTCTTGTATCGATAGAAACAGAATTCCATTCACGAACTGCTGTAGGTAGAAATGAATTATAATAGTCAGTTGTTCGAGAGTGTACGCATCTTATATCTTGATTATTTCTAAGTTCATATCTAGAATTAGTGTTGAGACTTGGTACTAATGCCATATCCTGTTGGTAATAAGGCAAAAACATCTTTACCACAATATATATGTTCTAAACAGAAAATCTGTTTTTCTTTCAAAGAAATGCCAATATTTAACGCTTTCAAAGTTTTTTCAATGGGCGCAGCCAATCAGCCTCTTAATCGAAATTCTGATAAGCCTCGTTTTGAATTCAATTTTTGTTTCACAGAATGCGTCCAGACGTTTGTGGAAAGTAAAACGCAAACGCCTGGATGATACAGACTATTCATTATGTTGCTGGTTCTATCTGGATGACACTCAGAGTCTTTATCCACACGTAAATTAGCGAATGAACGAAGTACTGCCGCGGGGACGGTAGGTGCCAGCGGAACAACAGCAGAATAACCTGCAAGCACAGAAGTGGCAAGGTGAAAAGCCAACGGATAATCCGTATTTTTGATTCAAGTTATGATAGTATACTAGTGTGTGTGTGTGTGTGTTTCGCAATTTCAATTCTCAAAAACGAATTTATTGATTTACACTGCGTCTTTACAATCGTTAACAAATAAAAAGGATATCCGGTAAAACATGCGCAATTAAAAAATGAATAATAATAATAATAATAAATCCATTGCAGAAGATCTCGCACAGATCTCTTGCACAATCAGATGAAAAATAGCTGAATTTCAGCTAAATCACAGGAAACCAATAGCCTGTCTTTAGATACACATCATGGTCACATGGTAACTCAGTATGGAAGTAATTGATGCGGAGCAAATCCACTGTGTCGTAGTTTGAGAAATAAAAACAAAAAAGATGATAAAAAAATGTTTGACTAGTTTCAAATATTTTCAGTTTTTCTAAATTTTCGGATAATATTTTTTCTGGCTGGAGATGAGTTATTGATGATAGCTCTTAACTTTTTGAATTATATATAGGAACATAAATTGAAGAAAAGTCTCTAAATAAATAGTTCAGCTAAATAACAGGAAACCAATAGCCTGACTTTAGATACACATCATTGTCACATGGTAACTCAGTATGGAAGTAATTGATGCGGAGCAAATCCACTGTGTCGTAGTTCGAGAAATAAAAACAAAAAAGATGATAAAAAAATGTTTGACTAGTTTCAAATATTTTCGGTTTTTAAGTTTTCGGATGATATTTTTTTCTGGCTGGAGATGTAAATGATAGCTCTTAACTTTTTGAATTACATATAGGAACATAAATTGAAGAAAAGTCTCTAAATAAATAGTTGAAGTGAGCATATACCATCTGTTACAATGCTATTTTCGAAAGAGACCGATTCAAGGCAGAGCAGCCTCTTGGCGTTCTAAACATATCTTCTTGTCATTTTACCACTCGGAAGCTGATCGACATACATTTCTTAAGCAATAAATTTCTCATTTATTATTTTTTTCCCCAAAAGTCCAGTAAAACAACCACCACTATGATTCATTTGTTGTTTGTGACTTCAGAGTCGTTGGCAGTGTTTGTTGCCTGTGAATATATCTGATACCGTAAATCATTGATAAAAAACAGTTACTTTTCATTCTCATATCTGAAGTTTGATTCAGCTTAATACTTGTTACGGCTAGAATCACTTTTTGCTTGATTACTAATTTTTAAAAGATGAAGGCAACATTCATTTAAATAGCTTTATAAAACTAGTACATGTATTTATTTCACAGAAGGGCATTGCACTAGGGAAGAAGAAAGTTCATATAATGAAGACATGATAATTATTGGCATTTTATGTATTTGGCGTTTCGTCTCTGACATACAGAAAAAAATTGAGATGAAAATTATTATGACGCACAGAATCAGTTTCAACTGAAAAGATATCATTGTGTAAATATCCTGTTATTTTAATGAATCGTGCGTATATATTTGCTTACTGGTTTGAATTCTACGAAAATACTTAATTCATAAATTTAAAATGAGACTAAATTTAAATAAAACATTACCTTAATAACTCTATATTTGTTAAGAAATGAAATACTTTTGCTGTTTTCATAGAAAAACAAGTATAATAAATTTCTCATAGAAATATATTTTAAGTATTATTTTGTGCTAAAATATGTTTTATATTCTTTACAAATCTTAATATATTTCGAGAAATAATAATATTGTATTAAACTTAAACTTTTTTTTACATCGATTACGAAACAAGTTACCACAATTTATATTAATCACTCTCGATGGTTCTGATAGCGGCGTTTGTGGTCATTATTGCGGGAGGAAACCGGAGAGCCCGGAGAAAACCCACGTGTCTGGACTGTTGTAATTTTGATTCACGAACTCATAATTTTTGCCTTTGCATATAAATTATATTTGCCCATTCTCTGACATATGTTAGCATATCACTTCCATAAAATAACCTGTAATAAATCGTACCAGTACTACAATCTTGGCACTTAGCATATAAGGATAGTTCCAGGACTGGTTGTTCCTGTGTATGGATAATGCCAATCGGAACTTCTCGGGTAATTCCATCATTCTTATATCTATCAGGCGTTCCGATTGAGGATAATGCGTCTGGATGTGGTATGCCACGTGTTTACGGTGTGATACTGCTGTGTGGCAGTCTCCAAAATATTAAAATATTGTCGTTATTAAAACGTAATAAACATAAAACAAAAAGATAACCAGTTAACTTTCGTCAATCATTTGTTAATGTGTCAACTACTTGATGGTCGAGATGATTCTTTAGCTATATATTGAAAAAAAAACATGTTACCTTTTCGGTAATATAGATAAAACACGACATAAACAGTCTTTTAAATTACCCGGAACTGCTACCCGTTACTTTTAAGTGCGCATCTATAAAAATTGACGTGCTGAAAAAATTGATTGAAAAAATCAATGCAAATGGATTTTTAAAACTTTAACTAGAAGCAGTGTAAAGATTTCTGCTATTATATATGGTTGTTGGGTTTGTTGACCCTTGAGGGACAATTCATTTTTATTTAAAATACCCGTGTGTACATCAGTTGAAGAGCGCAGAGCTGAAGACTGTAGAACTGAAATAAAATGAAGTGTTCCTTGGAACATATGTGTCACTTGCTAAAGAGCTTGACAGAAAAAAGACAGACAGACAGACGACGGAGGAGAGGTGACACAGGAACCACTCCGGAGTTAAACCTACGTGTTTCTCCTCTGCTAGCGCTTACAGCAGGTGACACAAAAATGATTTCATAGTCTTTTATCAAATTGCCATTTTCGCACCATGTAAATTGGGCTATGGTATAGTTTCTAGATAGAAATACTATTTGTACATCTTCAAATAGTTATACTTATCCCATAACTATAATTCTAATTGTTGTCAAAAATAACACAACAAAAATGTAACCATATAATAGGTAGGTAAAATAATAAGTCTTATAGCATGTACTATAAATCGAGGGGTGAGAGCGAAAATATATATGTATAAGCATTTAACCTAGTTTCGCTGTCACCCCTCGAATTATACACTTACGTAAAACAACAAAAGGCGATCAACACCTTTAAAACATACATCTTTTTACATCAGGTGTTCAAAATGACGTCAGTTTCGGCATGCAGTGGCGATCAACGATCTACAGGTCTTGGTCGTTATCAATTTCATTTCACGAGTTATTGATGCCTTTATATCCACTGTAGACTTAGGCCAGGCTCTGTACACATTGTCTTAGAGGAAACTCCACGTAAAAAAGTCAAATTGGCTTAGGCTCGGCGAATGAAGTGGCCATGGTCGGTCTGTCTTTAACGAGATAACTCTTGAATGAAACTTTTCCAACATGGGATGTGTGCGGTGTCGAACCATCCTGCCGGAACGACATTTTTTCGGCCGTTAGGCCGTTTATTTTCACCCTGACTTCCTGTGAAACACACAATAATGAAGCGGAATAAAATTAAGCTTTTCATTGGTTATTATAGACTTTGCTAAATTCCCATTGGTCATTGTAAAATCAGTCAAACGAAAAGAAAGGAGTTGCGGAAACGAGTTCTTTAGATCTCTGTTTGTTTTAAAGTTGAAGTTTTCTTCCCCTGAGAACAATTTGTCCAGAATAGTAAGACACTGCACCTTTTTAATGTAAACTGAAAGTGTAGAACGCTAAAAAAAGGAAACACAAAGATATCGGAATTGATTGTTTGACAAAGATACTATTACGAAGATTGTACAAATCATTTGGATCCGTGGTATTTCAAAGAGCTGCACTGACACAGGAATTAAACAACTATTAAACCAACAACAAAATCTATGACATGTTAAACCATTCAGACACTAATTATCGAGCTGGTTACCACGGCCGTGTATCTTTTTTAAAGATATTTCTTGTTTCTTATTCAATTCCTTTTCGACGAAGTGCTGGCAAGAATTTAAGCTTCAAGAGCTGTAAATATCTTTCGCTGCTAACTGTTGCAGCATTACCAGTACCGTCTTCAAAGAAGTACACCATGCACATTCAAAGCTGCCCACACAGTAACTTTGCAGATTGGGTGGATTTTTCAACAAACGTTTGGTTTAACGATTATTTTATTTATTCAACAGAGGTTCCGAGCCACATCGGTATCCTTCAAATGTTAAAGTGTAGGAATAGAATACGGCGTAAGATTCTTCGTATTTGCACCACATTGTTTTGAAATTGTAACGAATATTATGAAACACCCTGAATATTAGACTCATTAGTAAGGTTGTAAGTTCGGTAGATCAAAGACCTATTACTACCTCTTTCATGTGAGGAAGCCTTCCAGCTGGCTTGCGGTAGGTCGGTGGTTCTACACGGGTACCTCTGTGTACTCGGGGTCTTCCTCCACCTGTAATTAGCTGGACGTCGCTATATGATTGAAATACTATCGCAGTGACGGTAAACCCATATACAACAACAACATACTACTACCTCTATACTGCAACAGACCTAAGAATTCATATCAATCTAGTGTTGTTCACAATTTTATAAATATCTGCACCAGAGATGCCATATTAGTTTTAAACTAGAATCGCTATCGCGATATCATCGGTTTTCGCAAGAGCAATTCCATTCAGTTCACGAGTCGCATAATTCGAAAACCATATTTCTTCGTTCACTGGCTTGTCGAATAGTGTTAACAGTGATCTTACAAACATTTTTGTCGCAATGTTTAAACAGACTTTTTACCCATTAGAATGTTTTTGAGTATTAACTGTAAGTTATGTAGTCGCAAACTTGAAAACTTTTTTAAATGAATCCGGTTAGTGCCACGTTAGATGTGTGTGTTGCTTTATGATGGCGACAAACGACATTCGTAATCGATACACAACATTGCAAACGACACACAACAGTATAGAATGACACACGACAATGCGACATGATACGCGACATTATTACGAACTAATGAAATTATACATGACTTTTTGAGTGTTATTTCAAATTGATGTCACCAAGGAACAGAATGGAAAAAAAATTGCACAAAAATCAGATTTCAAATGTTTTAGTTATAAAGAGTGATTTCAAGCAAAGCGCCCCCTAGCGGCAAAATGAGAAACAAAATTTATTAAAATTTTACTATAAGGTACCTAGCAATGCAGCAAATAGTTCAATCAAGTATACAAGTGCTCTACTCAAACATTCTATTTCTTATATATCACAATTTGAAGCAAAAAACTGATTTACCGTTAATTCAAATAAAAGGATAAAACTTTTGACTGCCGTAAAATGACTAAATCAAGTCCGATCTTCAAAAACTAAACATTACTGGAAAGAGCTCATCAAGAACTAAAACTTTTGTTGCATATACTCTTAATGAAATATTTTTAGTTTTGGAGCTTTTTGGGGCCGAACAAAAACACAATAATCGTCATATGACCTTGACCTTTTCAATTATTTTTAATTGTGAGGTACTTTGAAACATAACAATATATAAGGTGTGAATATATCAAGAACAATGAACAAAAAATAAAGTCAGGAGCGACAAAAACTATGTTTTAGAAATTATATTTTTTTGCAATATTTTAAGTGAAGTTTGACCGTCTCTAGAGGACAAACCATGCATTTTTAAATTCGCTACCCCATATATTTTGTGCGTATATGTCTTGCAAATCGTATGCAGAAAACAGTATTCTTCTATTTGATCTCTAACAAAAATGGGTAGTTTTTTCATAGACCTACACTTATTTGCACATTTTTTGCGAGGTTCGAACTCTCAACCTTCCATTACTAACTCAAAAATTTTCAGTCAGTCATACCTTGAAACTATCCTATTTTCTTAGGCTATCAACAATGAACATAATGCAACAAACCGCATTTGAATCAGACTTCAAATTTTTTAGTTATGAGCAAAAAAACAACAACAAAAAAACAGAAGAACAATAGGTTTTCGCCTACTGAATCTGACTAGGCGGTCAATTAATTGTCATTCACAGAATTAGAAAACGTGACCAAATCCTTTACAACACGATATTATTGAAGTTCATATTTATTTTATGACAAAACGTTTGAAGTTGTTGAACAAAGCAAACAATGTTGATAGACTGCAAGGATCGGTAGTTATATCAAGAATCTGACCTCTTTGTAAAGTACATGAAAATCACACAGACGTTTCTGTCTTAGTCACGAATTACGTCGTCAATACCAGGATAAGAACTAGTCACAAAAGCAATGCATATATACATATGTTATCAAACGTATTCATTCAAAATATTTAAAAAAAATAAAATAATTTAACAAGTTGTTTACGACGTTTTTGGTAGATTGCCCTTAGCCTGCAACAGACATACGTATTAGGTTTGTAAAGTATTGGTTAAAAGCCATGACTAGTGCCGATACCCGGCGCCTCCCCACAATTCCCCGACCATAGATAAATGTAAACAAACAACCCAAAAAGCTCAATAGAATGCACCATTTCACTCCTTTAAATTAAAAAATATACATATATAAAATCGCGTGGGTGTTCCCCTAGATCCCAAGTCCAACTAAAACTGCACCCTTCTCTCCGCCTCACGTTTAGGGTCCGATTGTCACTGAGTGACTGCCTACATTTTTTCAAATATCCCCCACCTGAATTCCTAGAACCGGTATTTATCATGTGCAATACAATTGAGGACAAATGTCATTTTGTGATAGAGTGCCTTTTATTTAATGACCTTCATAAAATGTATACATGTATTTCTGAATATTACTGATCTAATCTAGCACGTATAAACTCAAACAACTTTTTTGAAAGTACTAATGTTCTCAAACTCAGAAAATAAGGAACTTTATACTTTAAGCATTTCGACGAAGACCTAATTCACATTCTTTGACAGTTGTTTAATATAATGTTGTTTTTGTGTGTGTTTTTACATGTTAGGATCTATTTTAATTGTTCGATGTGTCGTGTGCTGTTAATATAACATTGAATTTGTAAAATCTTGCAACATATTCTTCAAAAGAGATTTTTAAGGTGATATCGTTAACTTTATTATCAGTTACAAAAATGTATATGCTTAAGTGACCCCGTTTTGATTGTTTAAAAGTTACCTGATGATAATGTTTTGTCATTTAGCTATATTATATAATAAGGGAGTATATCTACATGGGATAAAATATCGCAGTAAATAATCACCTTCTCCGTCTATGACACCGCGATATTTCATTATTCTCAGTTGTCTCTCTGAACAGTGTAAAATCAGGTAGAATAAGAAGAACTTTGCCCCCAAGCAAAGCCGACAGACATGTAGATACTTTTACGTATATTTCCAAATTGTCGTTAGCGCAGCTTTCGAAAGCTGTGGACGTCTCACAAACTGTTCATGGTCTTTGTCCTTCTACCTGTCTTATTTGTGAAGAAAAGCCGCGAGAGCAAGAAATGCTCTATAAAAAATTGATGCTCTGAACTAAGTTGATTCATCAATCCTTTCAGGAATATCAACTTTATATTTTATTTGCACATTTAAAACTAAATATCGCACATAACTGCAAATATATGTAATATCAAGTTATTTCTTTCAAAAGAAAAACAATCGCGTATATAAAAACCAAAACAAACTAACTGCAAATAATAATAAATTGTAAAGCTATAGATCAGCCGACTTCTGTTTATTGTGTTTATAATTGTCAATAAATTATACAGTACAACCCAGCTTAAAGGACAATTTAATTGTGTTAAATAGACAGGTTAAGTTGGGCAGATGAGTGAAATGGCTGCTAAATGTAGGATAATTCAAGCAATAAGAAAAAAGTCCTCTGCGTCTAAAAGTTAAACTACTTTATGGCCTGTACTGTACTAAAAACATATTTGTTGATAAATAATAATATTATGAACTGTATTATGCTAGTTGGTGAAAATTATTTTTAAAGAAAGCAAAAGAAAAAAGATTTCAGTGAGGATCGAACTCATGACCGTTGGCCGACGCCTTACCAACTACACCACGATGGAATCAAGTGTGTGGAGTTAGCGCGTAGATTGTAGATCGACACTAAAACTTATTTTCTTTGTCGATCTGGGTCGTAGATCGTAGCTCGACCATTGAAATAAACCAATATAATTGTTTGACCTGGAATTTGATTTGTTAAAATGTGCACTAAAATCCATCAACTTTATTAAGCCGAAAATACATTGCAATGCTAACTTATTTACATGGACAACGTATTTGAGTATATCAACCTAAATTCTGTTGTGTACAATATGTAGCGTAGATGTTCTAAGCTTTGATTAGAATTTGATTTGTGAAAATATGCACTTAATTCCA
The DNA here is from genome assembly GCA_021229015.1 of Solen grandis. Classification (NCBI taxonomy): domain Eukaryota; kingdom Metazoa; phylum Mollusca; class Bivalvia; order Adapedonta; family Solenidae; genus Solen; species Solen grandis. The sequence continues at coordinate 8,036,151 of CM037787.1, forward strand.
TCTACACTCTTATACCTTAAATACGTTACAATGCTGACGTATTTACATAGACAACATTTTTGGACTATCAACCGGAATTTTGGCATGTGAAATCTTTATTGTACAACATGTAGCATGAGTTTGAGTTTTGAGTAGCATTAGATTTGAAAAAAAAAATGTGCACTTGCCACATGTCCATCTACTCTATTACGCCGTAAATACATTAGAATGCTAACGTATTTTTACATAGACAACATAATTTGGTATGTCAACTTAAATTATTCCATGTGAATTCTATAGAGTACAATATGTAGCATGGATGTTTTGACCTCTGAGCAGAATTTAATTTGAACATAATGTGCACTTATTCAACCTACTCCCTTACACCATAATATCATTACACTGCTTACGCATTTCGCACGGACATGATATTTTTGTACATCAGCCTGAATTTTGCAATTTTATTTATAAAGTGTATATGCAATCTGTACCATGGATATTTAGAGCTGTTAGTGAAATTTGTTTTGTTTCAATTTGTATTCCACATATAGTTTTTAATCTTTTTTATAATGTTTTAATTGTTTAAATTGTTTTAAGCGACTTGTGGTATCTAGACATGATGATCATCTCATATATATTTATATTAGTATAATGTGAACTCGCAGTCTTATATATGTTCATAACCATCAAAGGCAAAGCACGAATGATAGCCTGATTCAATGATTGGTGCAAATTTGTGATCAAGAAGTCACAGATGATTTATATACACTGCATATATCAATAATGAAAAAGCCTCCAGTTCTGACTCTGGTCTACACATTCTGACAGATATCGTTTTATTTTATCTAAAGCAATGCCGATAATGTAGATAAGTTTCTGTACAATTCAAACCACATTGCTATCAAATTCAGTCTAATTGTTGTTTTATATTGAACAAGTAGGTGTGTGGTTTGATACTGACCAGTAGGTAAGTTGTTTGATACTGACCAGTAGGTATGCTGATTGATACTGACCTGTAAGTATGCTGTTTGATACTGACCAGTAGGTATGTTGTTTGATACTGACCTGTAAGTATGCTGATTGATACTGACCTGTAAGTATGCTGATTGATACTGACCAGTAGGTATGCTGATTGATACTGACCAGTAGGTATATTGTTTGATACTGACCATTAGGTATGTTGTTTGATACTGACCAGTAGGTATATTGTTTGATACTGACCATTAGGTATGTTGTTTGATACTGACCAGTAGGTAAGTTGTTTGATACTGACCTGTAAGTATGCTGATTGATACTGACCTGTAAGTATGCTGATTGATACTGACCAGTAGGTATATTGTTTGATACTGACCATTAGGTATGTTGTTTGATACTGACCAGTAGGTAAGTTGTTTGATACTGACCTGTAAGTATGCTGATTGATACTGGCCTGTAAGTATGCTGATTGATACTGACCAGTAGGTATATTCTTTGATACTGACCATTAGGTATGTTGTTTGATACTGACCAGTAGGTAAGTTGTTTGATACTGACCTGTAAGTATGCTGATTGATACTGACCAGTAGGTATATTGTTTGATACTGACCATTAGGTATGTTGTTTGATACTGACCAGTAGGTATGTTGTTTGATACTGACCAGTAGGTAAGTTGTTTGATACTGACCTGTAAGTATGCTGATTGATACTGACCAGTAGGTATATTGTTTGATACTGACCATTAGGTATGTTGTTTGATACTGACCAGTAGGTAAGTTGTTTGATACTGACCTGTAAGTATGCTGATTGATACTGACCAGTAGGTATATTGTTTGATACTGACCAGTAGGTATATTGTTTGATACTGACCATTAGGTATATTGTTTGATACTGACCATTAGGTATGTTGTTTGATACTGACCAGTAAGTATGTTGTTTGATACTGACCAGTAGGTATGTTGTTTGATACTGACCAGTAGGTATGTTGTTTGATACTGACCAGTAGGTATGTTGCTTGATACTGACCAGTAGGCCGGGTAGTTGTTTTTTACTGGACCAGGTTTGTTGTTTGAAACTGACCAGTATTTATGCTTTTTGGAGGGTTTGTATTATACGCTTGGGTTATTTGTTTAGCAGCTTGGCTGTTAATTTTGTGATTGAGTAAAACATTAAAGGGTATATAAGTCTTCTATTTTGGCTTTTTGCGGATCATTATGTTTAAAGCAATGCTTTCACGCCTTTTGATTTAATTTGTATTCAATGCATACAAGTACATGTATTACATTCTAAGCAAATATTTTCTGCTGTTATCACGTCGACAAGAAATGTCATTTGGCCTTTCCGTGATGTAAATACCAGATGTTATTCTATTTTCTCTCTCATATGTAAGAAGTTTTCATTATGAGCAAGTAATATTAAGTTATGACCTACATATAACTAGTATTTAAAAGTTATATATTTGTTATACGCTTTATCAGATAATGATGTATAGAGCGATGGTGTCGTTATAGACTTATAGTGACACATGTGACACATGCCCTTCTTTTTTATGTCAAATGTTATTTTGATGCAAGATGTGTATTTACCATACACGTCTTGTTCATTCAATGCAAAAAAAAAAAAAAAAAAAAAAAAAAAAATGTTTTCAAGAGTATCAACATATATTTTACGTGCTGTTAGTAATTTCTCCTGGAACTTTAGAGGATACTTTTAAAAAAATCTGAACTGAATCTAAGTGTTCTAGTCATGTATTTGAGCTCATTTGCGCCTGGTTACCCCTTTTTTCTATGGAAAATATATCTATTGTTTTCATTTCACTGTTGCTTATATTTAAATAAATGATCATTGTAATGCACCTGTTGCTTGTTTATATACATTTTTTTCATATGAAAGTTAAAACACTACATACATTACTTATTAATAATGTTAGACTAATATATAAATAATGACTTTTCACAAAAAAAAAAAAAAAAAAAAAAGAAAAAGAAAAAAAAAAGAATTTACTTACTTTTCAAAACAGATCGGCTTTATAATAGTTTTCAGTTGACATCTTTAGGTAAAATGTTAAAAAACTTACTTTTCGTTATAAAGCTGCAATAAAGGACTAAGCGATTCTTCTTATGTAACTACATTATTTCAAATTAGAATTTAGGCAGGGTGAGAAAATTGAGACAATTGATTTTTCATTGTATTTCTGTATGCAGTTACATGTGTATTTTCAACGGTTTCGGGTTTAGACGGTTCAACCTAATCTCAACTTAACATGATCTTTATTGTTCACTTATGAATTGAGTACCCGGTAAAATCATCAAATTCTGTATATTGGTATGACATACACCTTTGTATTTATCGTAAACGTTGTTTTCGACAGGTTAAAAGTTTAAAAGTTTGCTGGGAATGTTGAAATCGTGAGGAAAGTTATTTTCTTCTAGAATGTTATACTCGCGGGGACAGTATTTGTCGAGACATTTTAGCTCACCTGAAATATACAATTTCCATGATAAATAAATTTTCCTGATGGATAATATTTTTTAAACAAGTTCAGTTAAACCGGCGAGTGCAACAATCCAAAAATTGACAAAAAAAAAAAATCTCAATCAAATTTTCCACAACCAATACTATATTCCCGACTGAAGAAAATTTCCCGACGAGGTCAATTTTACCGACGAACACAGACTACCCGACGACGAGTACATATTTACAAAGATTACAATTTTCAAGACAAATACATCTCCGACGATATCAATTTTCCAACGATTACAATTCTAGACGACGAAAACAACATTCCGACTAGTCCAATTTTCACGAATAATGCAATTTTAAAAGCGAAAATAAAAACTCCCGATAGAGAAATTGGACATTTCCTGACTAATACAAGTGTCCCCCCCCCACACACACATGCGCGCAAAAACAAAACAAAAATGAATTTGAGATCAATCTCAAAATATTTGAATTCGATTGGTCAAGATATGATATGCCACACAGATCGTTCATTGTCGAGCTGCGATCTGCAACCAAGATCAACCACTTATGTATGTTGAAATATTTGGCTGTGCTACGATCTAGCTCAACCATTCCATGCACTTTTTCAATGGTAGAGCTACGATCTACGACCCAGCTCAACCATTCCATGAGCATTTTCAATGGTCGAGCTACGATCTACGACCAAGCTCAACCTTTATTTTGGTTTATTTCAATGGTCGAGCTACGATCTACGACCCAGCTCAACCTTTCCATGAACATTTTCAATGGTGGAGCTACGATCTACGATCCAGCTCAACCATTTATTTTGGTTTATTTCAATGGCTGAGCTACGATCTTCGATCCAGCTTAGCCATTCATTTTGGTTTATTAAATGTTGGGGTAATCTTCGATCTACGATCTACGCGCTAACTTCACACACCTGATGGAATCACACATAGTGAGACGTAGCTTTATTCCTTTACACGAATTCACGCTCTTTCTTAACATAATAAAAGTCCGCTCTGCTGCGATTGACTCGAAAGTGTTCAGTTCATCTTCTTTAAATAGAAATATTAAATCGTTATTTACAAATAGAAATCGTTTAGTTTTCCATGTTTAAATAGAAAGATTATTTTTTATTTGCAAATGAAATAATTTTTCATCGCCGATGATGGGAATGAAATCCTTGTGATAGCGAACACATATGTGATGTTTGGTGACACAAGCTTTAATAATATATAAGTTATAGCCAATGTTTTCACGACAACGACGTCGACAATAACGATTACAATACCTCGACTTTTTGTGATGCCAGTTATTAAAGTAACTATTTATGTCAATTTAGTCACGTACTTGAATATTTAGTAAAACTCGAGTGGTAAAATGCGAACTAAGTATTTAAGCATATTATTAGCGCTAAGAATCGTTAGTGGGATTCGAGTCAATATACAAACGATTGCTATTGTTGCTTGAGATTACTGTAGTTGCGACAATGTTTCAGTCATGCTGAGACCCATAGCTTACCGTATTGAAGCAACATCGGATATTGTATAGGTAGGCGAGAGAAAGTTGCTTGTCTTATAATCCGACATATACCATTATATATCTTTATATTCATAACAAGCTCTGCCTTCAACCAAACTTAATATTATTCCAAAATGGTGCTATATATACTTTACCGCCAGAAAATTGTATCCACTTCATTGCCTTCAAAATAGTTTATTTTCAGCTCAATAACTGCATGTCTGGTCTTTTATACGCCGTTATCTACTAATTATGTAGATGTAGCTATATGTTATTAAATAAGTGATTTGATATTGAATCTGTTATTTGACTCCGGGACAGTCGTATTCGTCCGAGGCCGCGGACCAATACGACTGCCCTCGGTCATTTACTTATTCAATGACAATTCTATTATATAGATATATTTTATTGGTGTCAAAAGAATTATGTAAATCTTTTGCAGATAATTCAAGCAATTGCTCATCCTGTGAACACATGACACAGTTCTCGTCTACTGCTGTAAAAAACTTATTTGTATCCAATACAAAGCTAAGCACCACAAAAACCGTATTTAGCCAATCAAATTGCAGGAAAATCAGGTCCAATAATAATTTCACTATCAGACCGCGGACAAAAGCGATATTTTTTTATTGGCCCGTATATTGAGATTGTCAGATGAGTGTTTTATTAAAAAATGCCTCTTTAAATGTTAAAGGGTTCATAAATAATAGTTATGTAATATTTTTCTTAGTTTTTAATACTTTGTAGATAATAAGGAATAAAAAAGACCTAACATACAGTTTCAAAGAGAAGTTGACGGATACAGTTTTTGTTGGTACTAGATTTTCTACCAGCAATATAAAGTATATAGCACCATTTAGTTTAAACTTATTTATATTTTACGTCGATTGGGAAACAAGTTCTTACAACTTATATAAATCCCTCTCGACGGTTCCTGGGTTGGACCAGTACTTTGCGCCTGGGAAGGTTGTGAAAAATTCTTGCCTCCAACGGGGTTCGAACCCACAACCTTCGGATACGTAATCGGATACGTTACCACTGGACCACGGCGCCCTTTTGGAATGATATAGCCATGGTTGATGACGGACCTGAATATATACTTGAAAGTGCATGTCGGATTTATAGAAATATATGAATTTCAATAAAACTTACCGATTGGTCGAGTTGCTTTTAGACTTTCCATCGCTTCACTTAGTAACAATATTTGTCTGTAGTATTTTCAGTTATCAATATTAATGTTTATTCAGTTTTATTCAACTCTGTGACAAAAATGAAAGTAAAGAAATTGACAGGATATTATTAATGAAAACTTTTATATCATTTTGCTTGCACATTTTTTTCATATTCATATTCAACATCCGCTAAATCAACTCCCATAATGGTCAAACACATGGTAAAAAAATAGAATTACATAAAGAGGCGAGCGGGCAGGCGCTTTGAGCATGCATTACATGTAATGGCGACGAGCGCCTAGGTGCTAAGGCGCTTTGAGCATTACATATAGAGGCGAGCGCTCAAACTTTTTGGCAGCGTCGAGCTTCCACAACAGGCCACAATGTAGAAACAAATGTCCTTTGCGGAAAAATCAAAGGTGCAACGTACTTTTATGTGATGCATTGATAAAAAGGATAATAATGCTTTCTGTATTTATTTATGTTTTACATAGCATAATGTCTTTTTTTATTTTTGAGTACTTTAAATCTTTACCCTATGACATTTCATGTACAAATGTATGACTTCATGAATATTATGTAATTGAACTGTAAACGATATCTGGAGCAATCATTTTTTCTTTGCCGTACAGACTGTGTAAAAAACGAGCTATAATATCGTATGGGCAAAAACAGAGGAGACTTTGGTCAGAATCTGGGTCAGTTCTGTTTGCCAAGTCGCCAAAACGTCTGTATGGTTTGAAAGGTTAGGGTTACAGTCGATAAAATTCATTTACGTTTTATGCTTCCCACTGTTGACAATGTTTTTCTAGAAATATTTGAATTTATAAAATGATGAATCTATATAGAATTAAATATAAGAATGGTTTACATGGAATGCAGTTCCCGCACTGTATGAACTGATATCCCTATCAGTATAATTCATCTCTTGCATCAAATCTTATGCGCTTAATTATCCTGTTGCTAAACACGGTTCTATCTTTATTTCATCATTACTTATTTTGTTTACTCATGCGTTCAAGGTCAAAATGAAAAATGAAAACATGAAACTTTAATCAGTTTTGGAATATTATATTAAACCAGTAAGTTAAAAAACACACAAAACAAAAAACAACAAAATCAGTAAGTTAAGAAAAAAAAAAAAAAACAAAAAAACAACAACAACAAAAAACAAAGCCAATCCATTTTCTCTTTCTCATTTCTACAAAACAATCATTATCGTTACCACCAATATGATTACCGAGATTTTATTAAATCCTATCATCAAACGTCTGATTGCTTCAAACCGTGGAGATAATGAACTTTTTTTTATCTAATCTGATAACTAAGGCAATACACAAAATAAGCCAAAGTCGACAGATTATCCCTTAATGTACTAAGACTAGCATGATTGAGGAAATGTATTTTTCATGTTTAATGAGTCTAATATAAATTTCGTGAGACGTGATACTTTTAAATGAACTTGTATATTCTCGATGTTTCGTTCATCGGTTTATCTATATTCATTCATCTCTACCGTTGCAAGACGCAGAAGTTGTGATAAACAATTCTAACTGGTTGTCATGCCTCGTCATGTCAAAAGCCCCCTAAAACTGACTGTTACGCCTTTCACGTTGCCATAGACCGAATAAATTGAAGGTAACAACTGTTATTTTACCAAAAAACAATAAACACTTAATTTCAAAAGAAATCATACGTTTTACGTAATTAACAAATTCTGATTAAGCCACGCCTGAACTAAGCATGCGCACTTCAAACGGTGTAGATATAGAAGAATGCCAATATGTCAGGGGTAGTGTACCGATCATCCCCATCTGTCTCTCTGATTGTCTCTCTGTCTGTCTGTCTGTCTGTCTGTCTCTCTCTCTTCTGTCAGCATTTCTTTTCTGTTCAGTCAGCTGATGAAATAATCAACTAAACCAATATTTTACGATCTTTCTCTCCAAAAAAAAAAAAATAAATAAAAAAATGTTGAAACTAATGTAAAATGTTAGAAAGTAACAATGTTTGCATGACGTCCAAAAACAATATCTCTGTATATATCAACACGCCCATAGGTGCCATCTCCGTCTTATAAAAAAAATGTGTGCCCCATACAGTGGTGGATATAGGATCCCACCTCCTAACATCTGATTAGCAAGCACCCCCTCCCCTGAAAAAAGAAGCAACAATGCAGTATTTGTATAATAAGAGGTGTGTTCAAAAAGTTAGTAGACTGAAGTTTTTGTTCCTTTTTCAGTATATTAAGACAAATATTTTCCATATGGTTCGAAAGAGCAACTTATATCCCGAATATTTATTTCCTTCGCGAACTATATGCGTCACCTGATAACCATGGTAACGCAACATTGGTAGTATTATTACTTAATCAAGTGTAAATTCAATTAAAACGACCATTTTAGCGTGAAAATGCGGGAAAACGAAGATTTATATTTGAGTGATACCATACTGAAATTCGACACCATTTTAAGTTTCTAAACAGTTATAGACATATATTATGACGGACATATCACCATCATGACGCGACTGAAAAGAGAGAAATGCACACAATGAGTTGGACTAAAATTTATGCAAAACTCCAACAAAAGAATACCAAGAATATCAGTGTCACGTTCACTTGTTTTTAAAAAGCAAACGATTATTTAATGTTAATTTGAACACGTTAAATTTAAACACGAAGCGTCACTTATTTTTTTAAAAACCAACCATATCTCAACAGCTCGTGTACATTAGAACATGAAATATGCGGAGTTACTATGAACATTTATTTGCAAGTCAATAAAGCAAACGATTATTTAGTATTTGAATTTAATTTTTTCAATAAATTTTATATACTCCGAGCAGCCCGATTACTAACAAACTTCGGGTATCATATGGTTTGTCAGAGATGTTAGGATGAAATGTAATTTTTTCAAGCGTGCACTAAAGTTGACCTTTGATGGAGGCGTCCTCTCCCCTACGCTCTTCTTCTCTTCCTCAATAACCTGGTTGCAGAAATGCCAAGGGGTTTACATTCAGCACCTGGTGTAATGGTACAGGGATAAATATGTCAGACAGCTTAAGAATACAAAACTCCATCAATAGACTCGCCACTTGGTCTGGCTGGTGACTGGTGCTTCAAAGTAAACAAGGACACCTCATTACACTGGTCACCATGTCGTCAAAGCAGAACGCAGGTACCAGGACAACTGTTGCATACAATTAAATTTTATTCATATATTGCTGGAAATTCCAGTCAGTTATGGTTCAAAGTATTTCCGAATGAGGTGCGATTGTTTCGCTTGCGTATTTCCTTTTTTTTCAATACAGTTTATAAAAGACATTACCTCCAGCATCGATTATCAACACATTTAATTCAGGTTCGACTTTCATAACGCAATCGTACTGACATAAACATGAAAATTATCACCATTTAGTGAAAAGACAGAAAAACAAAATTTGGAATCTTTCCTCCGCGTAGTAAAAAAAAAAGGGGGGGGGGTCGATGTCTAATATAGCACCGAAACGTTGTGCGATGCAAAAATGTGTGCTACCATAGAACAGCGGTGCATGCATTTTTAGCAACCTTTGTTACGGGCCACCCAAGGGAAAATCATGCCATGTTTCATCAATTTCTACCCTGTTCAAAAGACTGCATGGAGTACCGGGAGGATCTCAAGATGACCATGAAGTTTATCTCTGCGAATGAACTAACTGTGTAGGGAGAACGAGAAGAAAAGTTATCTGTCTTCCAACAACACTTGATATAATAGTCCATGCTTTCCTATAACAATGTCTTAAATTGCCAACAAATTACATTTTTAATCTAAACATCGTAATAACGGGTTAAAGGATCTGGCGATGATGACAAAATCATCACAATTAGAATAATTAGAAACTAAATCAACCCCGCATTATATTGCAATTCTGGAGATTTTCAACAATGGTTGATTCATGTTTTTCCTTATTTAATCCCACTGATTGTTTCTGTTTTGAGGCAATCAAGAACTACACGGAATAAATAATTAGACAACGTATTCCTATTATTATATTTGGCAAATTCGATAAACAAGAGGACCATTGTGGCCCCCAAAACGTCCACAAGAGTTCCACCAGTTTGATTAGACAATTCAGATCACTTGATGTTATATGGTTTCAAAGCAGACGGTTTTTAAGTTGTTTTTTTTTTTAAATAGCAAATAGAGTTCTTTATAGTTCAACTTCATATTAGCAATATGGTATGCTATTATTATTTCAACCCAGGAACCGTCGAGAGGGATTAGTATAAGTTGTAAGAACTTGTTTCCCAATCGACGTAAAATAAATAAGTTTATTTATTGATACTTTTAATAAACCCAAAGACCTAAATCAGCAGATTTGCTACTCAAATAAGCGTGTGAAGGAAATTTCGTCTACTCCAGGGGCGACCACGATATTGTGAGAAAAAGCCGGCGCGCTTGTACTTTCGAACAAGGGAAGTAACTACTGCACTGAGTTGTGTAAACTGATCGACAACTTTCTGGCTATTTTTATCCATTAAGTTGTGTATGCGGCCGGGTAGTTAAGTCGGTAGAGCATTCGCCCTGTAAGCGAAAGGCCCCGGGTGCGAGTCCTGGTCAGGCTGCACATATTTCCTACTCTGTGACATTAATATCAAATATATTCTCTTCATTCAGAGAATTCGGCCGAGAATATACAATATTTCGCCTACTAGTTTACCTCTTGGTTTAGGTCTTTGATAAAATGGTGTTTGTTGCCATGGAAATCAAGTTTATTGTAGCAACCTTTGTGACGGGCTACCCAAGGGAAAATCATGCCATGCTTCATCAATTTCTACCCGGTGGTTCCAGAGAGATGTTGTTTTAAGCAAATTGTTGACGGGGGGACGCAGGGTAATCACAATAGCTCACGTTGTGTTCTGATGAGCTAAAAATTAGTGGAAACTCAGCTGTTTAATGCCTCACCCCGAAAACCCAGATAATTCACTTGGTTAGATAAAAAGTCTAACACAGCTTCAAAAAACACATTTGCGAGCGAGAGAGACACATTTAACAATATATAAACTTCTTTTCTATTGCAGTTGTTTGTATTTTCGCCATACTTTCTCAAAATGTTTGCCTTACTATTGTTTTTTTTTTTCTTTTGATTTAGATTACGAATATTTTAAACATGTAAAAAATGGTTATTGGTTTCATTTTAACGATTTCTAAGTCTTTATTTCAATCAAAGATGATGAATTTGCCAGTTTATCTTTAGGATTTTTACCTTTCGTGACTAGGTCAACTCACAAACAAGCAGGTGAATCTCTGACGTCAGAAGCTGTTTGGATAAAACTCTTAGAATCTGTATAAGCTGTAAGATCATTAATATAATCTAAATAACATTTAACGATGTTAAATTACGTATGAAAAATTCGTCCGCAATGGCACATTGATCTAATTAACATAAAACGATGTGAAATTATGTATAAAAGATTCGTCCGTAATGGCACATTCTGATTAATTTGAGGTTTCAAATGCAGTTAAACAAGGCGAACAGCCGCTTTCTCCTTTACTTTTCACCTTATTAAATGATAGCAGATAGCAGGTTTTGTCTATTTTCGTATTGACTTTTGCGGATGATATTGCTTTATTTTCTACGAATTAATCAAAATCATCAAAATGTTAAAAGGCGTAAATAATGTTGGTTTTTTTTATTTCTGGTTACCTGACCGACCCATTATTATACCCCCGACCAATTGTTTGATGTTGATAAAGGAATTTCATGTAAATGTCAGTGACTACGCTCTACCCACCTCAATGTTATTGTCTGTCAATCTTAAAATCTAACGCATAATAAGAATTTTGTTGACATAGTTGATTTTGTGTTCATTAAAAAACTAATAACTAACAATCACGATGGAGGCGGCCATTTAAATTTAAGGGTTATTATCAAATTTTCTTAAAAACTGTATGGACATCGATTTTTTTGTCGTGTATAGGCATATTAATTAAACTCAGTAACAAAATAGTGTAAATGTAATTAATTGCAAGAATCTCATGAAAAAAATGGTCCTTATCTTGCTCAACAATGCGGATAAAGCTGTCGAAGTCACCACCTGCAGCCTCATTTGCACTGCAGCTGACAATTAGTTACACGAGGGGAAAACAGAAATAAAGAATATTACAGCAAAGGACACTTTTATCATTAAATTTGGCAGTAGCAGGTTATATTTCCAAATTAAGACTTTAAAAAAAGAAAGAAAACCGATCTACCGGCCCTTATTTTTTTCCAGCCTGTGACCAGAAACAAAACTATTTTTTTACGCTTTATGAATAACGTGAGTGGGGTCTTAATACTAATGTAAATCAAACCGAATGTTGTATTTTTAAAAACGCAGATCTTGTTGCAGCCTAGCATGGACGATAAATATCGTAAATATAGAAATTGTGAATGTTTTTGTTACCTTGGAGTCAAACTTGATCAGACTGGGAATATTCAAGCACTGACAGCTTTAGAGCCAAAGCAGCAATATATCACGGTGTAAAAAGAAAGGTGTTGTGTACTTTAATGTATATGAGCGCAATAATTAGAGAAATAAGGGTGTGCTTTGCTTTTTTTTTTTTTTTTTTGGGGGGGGGGGGGGGTCCGGACAGCACTCGGAAATGGAATCATGCTTATTTTTGGTTTGGACCTCAGGGCGACCGGGAGTTTAAAATATGCAAACTTCAAAGATAAACAATTTACACGTACTATAACAATAAGCAGTTTGATTTATAAAATAAGATAGGGGAGAAAAGTATAAAACAATCTTTTTCAAAGACGACTCTTACATACAGTGCTATTCATAGATTTGTGTCTCGTCGCACTATAGAACCATTTAACACCTAGGTCAATTTCAAATAACAGGACTTTTCTGCGAGTGATAAAAAAATTGTTTAGTTCGTTCTGATTTTACTGTATTTTACACAGTCCATTACAGGAATTACAACTGTAAGCTGACTAATTAATTTGGTTCGAAACAATATTGGGCGAAAAGACTCGATTTGAATACTGGTTCCACTATTAAGCATTCGACTTCTGTGACAATGCGGGAATCAATAGGTCACGTGCTCCACCACTGCAAACATTTTAAACCATATTTAAAATACACCGCGCTGATGCGCCTTGTAATAACAATCTCTTATCAATTATTAGTGAAACTCATCGATTCAATTTTAACACCAATAATATACTGGTCAGAGGTACGGTGCATTAACCAAAAAATTAAGTATATGCATCTCGTCAAACAATATAATTATCAAAATAATATACAATACAACTAATTCACAACATTAGTTTTTGAACATACATTTTTCATCTTATTGACTTCAAGTTTCGTTTCTGACACTTAGTGCCCTTTTTATATATTTACAGAGGAGTTTTTCTATGATAGCATAAAGTTAGATGTGGTAAATGATTTTAATTATTTAGGAACTGTATTTAATTACACAGGAAATATGGTTTTAAACCAGGAACACCTTATTGGCAAAGCTCTTAAAGCTTTCAACTGATTACTCTCAAATTGTAGGAAATAATACATACTGGAAGATATGGAGCAAATTATTTACCAAGAAATGAAAGGCGTTGTGTTTTTTGTCACTCAAATGATTTGGAAGATGAATATCAATTTTGTTCTAATATGTCCTTGTTCTAGTAACATAAAAAAGTATATTAAATTGCTTTATTATAATAAACAAAGCAAGTTCAAATTTACTCAACTTTTGCAAAATAAAAATAAAAGTATTGAATAATTTAGCAAAATATCTTAGAGAATCTTTAACTTATAGGAATTCATAGATTGTTGATTAGGTTGTATGGTGTGTGTACGTAACTTGATTTTCAATTTATATATATATTTTATGTGCATGATTATATGACTATGTACTGTATTAGTATACGTCAAATAAAATTATGTTCTGTTCTGTTGTAACAAAATGACCAAGGGCTGACAACTCTCTAGGTAGAATAAATACCAAACAACTTTTCTTTAAAATTATATTTAATATAAAAATATATACAATGAGGATATTAGAAAAGAATTAAAGAAACAAGAGGGCCATGATGGCCCTGAATCGCTCACCTGAGTACCATTGCTTCAACTGATGTCAAGGTTTTTAAACAGACAAGGATTCTGATATAACTTAATCTAAAACATTTTACCCCTGACAATACTACACACCAAATACCTAAGCAATGGGCCATATGGTTTCAGAGAAGACTTGGGCGCAGGGTCATTTATCACCGTAGGGCCAAGACTTTGAAAATCTTTGTAATGAACCATTAGATGCTACTACATACCAAAAATCTTAGCTCTAGGCCTTATTGATTCATAGAAGAAGATTTTTTAAGATTTTCCTATTTAACTCTATGTAAAACAAGTGACCCCTGGTGTGGGGTCATTTATCACCATTGGGCTATGATTTGTACAATCTTGGTAGTGGCCCATAAGATGATGCTACATACCAAATATCTAAGCTCTAGGCCTTATGGATTCATAGAAGAAGATTTTTTAAGATTTTCCTATATAACTCTATGTAAAACAAGTGACCCCTGGTGCGGGGTCATTTATCACCATAGGGCTATGATTTGTACAATCTTGGTAGTGGCCCATAAGATGATGCTTCATACCAAATATCTAAGCTCTAGGCCTTATGCATTCATGGAAGAAGATTTTTTAAGATTTTCCTATATAACTCTATGTAAAACAAGTGACCCCTGGTGCGGGGTCATTTATCACCATAGGGCTATGATTTGTACAATCTTGGTAGTGGCCCATAAGATGATGCTACATACCAAATATCTAAGCTCTAGGCCTTATGGATTCATAGAAGAAGATTTTTTAAGATTTTCCTATATAACTCTATGTAAAACAAGTGACCCCTGGTGCGGGGTCATTTATCACCATAGTGCTATGATTTGTACAATCTTGGTAGTGGCCCATAAGATGATGCTACATACCAAATATCTAAGCTCTAGGCCTTATGGATTCATAGAAGAAGATTTTTTAAGATTTTTCTATATAACTCTATGTAAAACAAGTGACCCCTGGTGCGGGGTCATTTATCACCATAGGGCTATGATTTGTACAATCTTGGTAGTGGCCCATAAGATGATGCTACATACCAAAAATCAAAAGGCTAGGCCTTGTGGTTTCGGAGAAGAAGATTTTTTCAAGTTTTTCCTATATTAGCCTATGTGAAATCAAGTGACCCCTGGGGCGGGGCCAATTTTGACCCCAGGGTCATAATTTGTACAATCCTGGTAGACAGTCATAAGATCATGCTACATACCAAAAATCAAAAGGCTAGGCCTTGTGGTTTCAGAGAAGAAGATTTTTTAAATTTTCATTTTTAAAATCTATTTTTAGCTCCTGTGACCTAATTATGCGATGGACCAGAACCATTTATACAACTTTAGTAGAGCTTCATCCAAGGAACATTCCTGCAAAATATTTTTCAAATTGGCCAAGCCGTTTAGGAGGAGATGTTGTTTGAAGCAATTGTTGACGCCGGACGCACGGACGCCGGACAAAAGGCGATCAGAAAAGCTCACCTTGAGCACGTTGTGCTCATGTGAGCTAAAAACAACAACGACTGCCGGCTAACTGTCTCTTTATCTGTTGGTACAATAATAGCTGCACTGAATGATCTGTCTTCACTCTAAACCCGCATATTAATCTACACAATGGCTTACTGATATGAACAGACTTCAATGTGCCACACTCACAAAATGATTCCTAAATACACAATACTCATAAACTATATCACGTGCTCTTATCGATGAACACTGGACCGACTTCCTGTCGTCGCTGTCCCTTCAGTAAATGTGATCTACTTAGTCCACCGTAGACACCCTGTCGTCCATATGACGCATACGTAGATTCTCCCGTCCTTGCGACGTAGTCTACCAATGGGGTCCCGTATCGACTGTAACCATCCAGCTTAGATAGGCACCATGACCCAACTAAATACGGCTACAAACAATAAATAGCTCTAATTTACTTATAACACCAAATATAAAGTGCAGACACTGTATTACTTCATAATACTACTTTCATACCAAATAACAAATCTCTGGTATTACATACGTGCATTTTATACCACACAACAATATTATGGTTTTACATAAATGCATTAACGCAGAGAACTGCCCTATTTATTACAATATACTATCATATACTCCAATTTCCATGTATATTCAGGTAATATCAAATTTAAGGACATACCTATAAACTAACAATTATTCTCAAAATTACATCAAATATACATAATAATGCAGAGCTATGTACTTAGATTCCTTGGCCTATAGAACCAAAACTTCCAAAACTACCAAAAATTAAATACGATTGTACACTGGTTTCCCTGAGAAGAAACAATACAACAATATACAAAATAAATGTTTAAAATAAAATCTAAGTTTCATATCTACCTGCAAAAATGAAATACAAAATAAAATTTGACTCACACAAGCTCCGTAGTGTAATTTAGTCAGAATATTCTAGACTGGACTAGGTATCTTCCGTAGCTCCCATCGATATCTGACACTGAGGCTCCATACAAATCAACTTATATACTAAAGCCCCACGATTTACTCTTAAAAAAACAAATATCACGTGAATCGTGCATTAAATTGTTAATCGCTGAATCCCGTGCATCCCAAGAAACACTGACAACACTGAGGTATACTGATAAAAAGGCCTATGTAAAGAAACTATAGGTTTAAACTTCTAAGCCTTAAACATCTCTCTTAATACACATACATAGCAAAACAGAAGATATAACCATTTCAAACCCTAATCATATCTCATTCTGAACAAAAGGTAATAAAGAAACCTGTGATAAACCTTATATAACCAAAATCGGTTAACAAAGTTCCACTCTGGCCTACGTGACAAATACAACGTACTCTAAATCTACGCTTATTTTCAGGCCACGTCAAAATTATTTTGTGACATTTCTTATTTTGTTCTGTATATTTACAAAGGTTAAATATTTACCGGCCATTTTAAATTCTTGTAAGCATGTCCTAGTGTTTGGTGTTTGGCAACAAACCTCTAATGTCGCGACACTCGGAGACTTGGTTTCAAATTACTGGTTTAACATAAGACGTAACTCTTAATGTATCATGTTTAAGCAACAGCGCAACAATTAACAACAACAACAAAAAAAAAAAAAAAAAAAAAAAAAAGAAAAAAAAACCAAAAACTAATGGATATCTTGGATATGGTTATTCATTTACACATTATGATATAGATGAAGCTACCTTTCTGACTGAATTCATTGTAAATAATGGCTCCTTTTAGACATTTTGGTTTTCACGTGCAAGTAATTTTGGTAAAAGTTTTGCATACAATATATTACAATATATTATGATACATACATCTTAGTATCTTTGCTTATTTTTTTCGGGTTTAAAAAACAGAATAACTTTTGATCAATTTAAAAATTTCCTTTTTGGACTGAAATAGTCAAGCGCACTGTCTTACGGACAGCTCCGTTTTATATGCAGTCCACTATATACACACATACTACAAAATATAGCATAATATAACATGTAAAAATAGACATCTTAAGATGTACATCCATTAAATAATTTCATAAAAGCAGTTAAACGTATTTTTATTTAAAATATATGCTTATGTATCGGACTCTTTGTCTGTTAGCATGTTTTTGTGTTTTATTTTATTTGTTTTTTTGTATGTTTGTTTAACTTGTAGTGACCATTATTTCTAGTAACATGTTTGTGAATTTGGAAAAAAAGTTTATTCTGATACAGTAGACAAATGTCAGCGTTGATTAATATTTTGCGCGTTCGGAATTAAATAAAATATTTTACGACTAGATCTTGTCTCCCTGTTTTACAACTTGTGTAATATTCCGCGATGTTACTTGATCCAGTATGTCATAAATATCTTGACCTATTTCATATCAACCGTATGGATTGTTCAGGAGTGATATGCGAGCAGCCCTGATCAATCTAACTGTATATTTGCATAATTCCAAAATGTAATTTGAATAAAATGTAACACAAAACTACATTTATTTAAATTGCCACTACTTTCCTTTCTTCTAATTTGAAATTAAGATGATAATTTAGCAGTATTTTAAAGATGTAGTCGGTTCAACATTTATCTCAGCCTACC
>CM037787.1:8054505-8104505 GCA_021229015.1 Solen grandis
TTGACAGAAAGTTGTATGTTAAAATACTGTATGAAAATAAACCGTGCAGCATTAATATTTCTAGAAAAGTCGAAAGATTGAAAAGACAAAAGTAATATGAATATTGGAAAATCTTGAAAAAACCGCCCACTTTTTAACTGCTGACGAATACACACGGAGATTATCTTACATAGTAGGAAACAATCCGATCGCAGTCGGAAACGCTTGGGTCGTCATGAATATTAATGTGACAACAAACAGGCTGCACGTTTTTCTCGTCCATTTACATTTACCTGTAGGGGACTGACATTATTATTATAGACACGTTTTTTTTTTTTTAAATAAGTCAATCATACATATTCCCAGTTCCTCCTGCTTCTCGGTTATTGTCCATTACTTAAACAAAGAAAAGCATGAATGATCCCAGTTCCTCATGCCTATTACGTTTTTTCAAATATTAATACAAACGGAATAAAGTATTTAAGTGTGAAAAAAGCCAAAGACTTTCCGATAATTCATAGAAATATACATCTCGTCCCTACGCGCCTCGATGTGTTTTTTTCAATGTTCCGGCCTTACATAGAACTTCCATTTTTATCGCTGTCAGAATGTTGTTCAGCCTTTTTGCATTGATAACCTTTTTGCCTGCAAACTTACGGCACTATATACATAACTAATTATTAGCAAGCCTTTAAGATAATGGTGGACGCATTTCCGTAAACTCCCGGTACAAAATTCTGTTTTTTGAGTATACTGGTGTCACCGGCCGATTTGTACAAGTATATTTACACAGATATCGTTTAAAAGCGTTAATGTTTTAAAAGGTTGAGCTGAATACATCCACAAACAAATGAAATGAATAATTCCAGATAATAGATGGACATTTAATTGTTTTGGTGATATTGGCGCAGTTATCGACAAGCTTATTTTTGGTATCCAATTAGCTATTAAGAGATAAATACTGACGAAGATATATTTATGCAAAAGCTTTATTTCCAATATAAGTGTTATTAGTCAATGTAATTCAGAACTCTAGTAATACGTTTAAAAAACAATAATGCAATTTAGGCAGTTATTACCCCATTAAGGTTGGTAATAAATTGTCACAGCGTTCGTTAAGTTGGCCTTGGAGAATACCATACTATTAGTGCGTGCTTGATTTAGGCTTTGGACATGGCACTATCCCTTACATCTGACATCGTTTTGTAAAGCAACTCGTTTATAGCTTACGGAGTAGAAGTAGAAACTTTTAAAAAGCTATGGATTGTAAAATCATACAGAAAAATAATAAGACTACAAAGACAAAACGTTGCCTTAAAGATGCCAGCATTTCGAAAATAAACATCATTTAATGAAATATAAAAACTGTTTCGAGATTCAATATTCTCTTGGCAATGGTAATGATATCTGTCAACTGGCTGAATGCGTAAACGTTATCAAAACGTAGTGTTCGGAAAACCTCAAAAATGACCGCCAAATGCCCTTTCACAATCAATCAGTTCTCACATTTGTCATGGTGTTAAGCCTCCCAGAACAAATAGGGAAAAGCATAATAACAACACATAAATGTGGACCTGTCAGTCAAGGAGAAGATTAAGCAATTTGCCAAATTCTGACATCCAGTACTCTAATCATATCTTCGAGAGCCAGTTTCTGATTTGTAATATTTGCTATGCTTGCGCACGCTTACCGCAATACAAACTAATGCATTTTGTGTCCCCCTCAAATACTGATTATGATATACTTAACGGGTATATCAGTGTAAAATAAGTCATTATTTTCTATAACACTCTTTCATAACACAATAGAAAAGGAGAGATTAAAATATAATAGATAAAGATTCTAAATTATAGAAATGTATAAGACAGTTATCAACATGCCATCCCTATCTTTGAATTACGTCATGCTGGATTAAACCCAAGTTATTGTATAAGTGTTATGATTTAAAGACTGATATCTTGAAGGCTTCAAATTTTATTTAACTGATAATATTTCATAAATACTCTTAAACATGGGTTGTTTGTAATGGCAAAAGAGGCGGGTTATAATGACCTTTCTCGGTTATCTAGAAATGAATAAGTAAACTCAGCATGACTGTACACAACTTTCTCATATTAAAACATAATATCGTAACATATTGGTTACACAGTTTGCAATCAAATATGAGCATAGCTATGTGCATTATGCATACGATAATGGTGTTGTACAAAATAGTTACCATAGACATGGTGGTTGGTATTACACATTTATTTCTTTTTAAGTTTAATGGCACAGAATCCGTAAAATACTGCATGTAGCACTGTCGATTATCCGTTACACGTCCGAGCAAGCGTCATACGTATGAAGAATATTTGCAGCCGTGCCATGCTGAATGGCCAGACTGAAAGGTATTCGACTTTGAACGGTCAAATGAATGACATGCTGAAAAGTTTTATTTAGCAGGTTTATTATATGTATTCAGCATCGAATGGACGGCTGAAGGACAAGCTGAATTGACACCCAGCATGGTATTTTTGATACTTTTGGTACTTTGAATAGTTAACTCATTTACGAGCTGAATGGTCAACAGAAGGGTATTCGAGTTTGAACAATAAGCTTAAATACCAGCCAGTATGGTTTTAAATTTGTTACCAAGACTGGTATTCGATTTTAGAAGGAAAGATGAAAGATCAGCCATCATGGTATTAAGCCTTGAATAATCAAACGGATGGCAACCTGAATGGTCCGATAGCGGGTACAAAGCAAGTTTATTGGCATATTAACACAGTAGTGTCTTTGGCTATTTACAAAATGCATGTCAAATATGACAAAGACAGTAAAACAGGAAACAGCATATATAAATAATTAAAAGTAATATATTTAACTTCATAAAAAATAAAGCAGCATCAATTATAATATTACTTGAAAAGAGTCGGTTGACTGATGCGTAGGCATTATTTCTACAATGCAGGGCTTCAGTATTATATTTTGACACAGCAACAGCATATTTACCTTTTAACATTATCCTATTAAATTTATTATGGATGGCATAGTACTCGAATTTGGATTGTCAGCCAGCGTGGATTTCGATCTGGATAGTTAATGTCTAAATGGCTTATTTCACATCTAGAAGTTTTGCCACAGAATGAATGTTTGAAAATTACTGGATACAATACATTATCTGTCACATCAGGGTAATGAAGTCAAAACCTTGATTGTGGGGTTCAGCCAGTATATGACCATATTAAAATGAATAAATTAGTACAACGTATCATAGCTTCAAGAAAACAATATCATCAGGAACTATATTATACATTAATGTAGTTCTGATTTACCGAATCAAATTGATAAATTGATAAAGTACAGTACAAACCTAGAAATGATTACTTCTGGACAAATAAGATTTGCAGTCGCCTATTCACGACTTCTTTCAGACTTTATAACCCAATGACCACCGATCTACAATACTTTTTGTCTTCTCCATTTCGCAAGGAAGCCATTTGCGGAACTCTACAGTTGTATTTGATATTGATCCTATTGAAATAGATGTAATTGCATATAGCGAGGACTGGAAGAGGCCACTTCAACTGAAAACGTAAATGAATAAATGCGTCAATATTTGATACTAAGCTTTACCTCATACATATATTTAGCAATGACATTTGGCAGAAACTATTATTTGTGTAAATACGATGACATACATGCTCATATTAGTGTAACGCATTCGTGAATTTCAGTCAAAAGGATAAAGCAGAATTATATATATATATACGTTTATAGTATAATTTATTTGAATCTTAAAGAGGATATGGATATTTTGTTATGACATTGACTGATAATCCGCCGAATAATTTGCCCGCTATACGGTATTTGAATCATGTTAAAAAAATGATAATGTTTTAAGAACATTTGGCAATATACGTAAATTACCCATATCTACTTATATATGTGTCTTTTAATACATGTTTTCATATTTGAATATCAAAAGACAATGATATAGACTTTTTAGTATGCATGTCTTTTTGCTAACAGTTGATAGTAGGGGCGTTTTAGAAACAAATATTGCACATTAAATGTCCGTAACGAATCCATGTATGTCCACGAATCTTAATTCTTAATCATCGGAACGCAAAGAAATATGTCTATGACAGAAAGCAATGTTAATATGACACACCTTTCATTACACGATTTCTAAGTCGCTGGTGTCATCTGTTTGTCTTTATGGCATCATTTAATACATCTACAGTACTTTAATGATAAAAAAGTGTTGAAAAGTATAATTTTGTTACTAATATTTGCGCATAGTAGCATCGACTATGACTATGTCAGTAGATATTTCCATTACCAAATTTACAATGTACGTGCATATCAAAATATCCTCAACATTACCACTGATGCTCACCATAGAGAACCTAATTCGATAAAAGCATCCATCAACAGAAATGAATTAGTTTCTCAACGAAACCTTCGTCACTGTCACCCGTCGAGACAAAAGCAATTGTATCATCGAGATCCAAAATATTTGGCATTGTTTCACAGATTTCGATACAAGTTTCCTAAATGGATTTTTTTTTGTCTTTAATATTTTAAAAGCACTCGTACTTTAGAAATACAGGAGTTTGTTTAATTTCAATCGTTCATTTCAATTGTATTCTTTGCAACAACCACCATAAAAGTAAAGTTATGAAAGATTTATGAAAATACAAAAATGATTTTATTCTTATATTATTAACTGTAAGTAAGTAAGGTATTGATCAATTTCTTTATTATTTACTTAATCAATCTATTCGTGATGGTAAAATGTGCACGTCTACATGTATGATGGTCTAACACGTGTTCGCGGTACTTACGATATCGATCCATATTTGCATATAAAATGGAATTAAAATTTTCGTTTGCTTTGAATTAAGTGGTACAACAATTAATTTTGTCATTCGCTGTATACAATTGCGACCTAAAAGGTCATCTCGATTAAACAGAGAAGGTTCGTCCGATGTAGGTCAACGGTGACAACATACTAACAAGTTTTCGGGCTATTTTCAAAAATAAATATAGCGTTCTGTATCAGTCATTCCTCTTCAGGAATAATTGTTAGTATAAATGGGCATTCATAGAATCTATATCGTCTGAGATTCTGTTCTGGTGATTCTTTTACTGACTGGCATCCACGGCCGAAAATTAGATCATAACTTTATACGGGAAAACTACTGACCTTACACCCATTCTATTCGACGATCTTTTTTTTTCCATTTGAAACGTAATGAAAGCTTCAACTGATGACACAGGTCGGTAATTGAACCAGTTTTACACATATCACTAAACATATGTTTTACATGCCTTAAAATGCTTCTCTCACCTGTTATTTTCCATCCCCCGAAAATTAGCAATACACGTCCGCCATATTTTCATCAAATTAAGCTACCACGTGACTTATTATCCAGGCACATGGCGACGACACGCAAACTTGAACTTTCTGTTCAAAATACTAAACTGTAACTTGAGTTAAAAAACAGTTAAAAGAAACAGTGAGATTTTTGTTTGGAACTATATATATTCAAATAATTTAGAAAAGTTTGACCTATCAAATAGATATTCAAATCCGTGTTAAAGATTTTAATGACTTTAAAGGACATCTTAAACATAACCCAGCATTAACACAGGAAGTCACGTGATGTCTTGATTTGAATATTACAATATGGTTGACATTGATTTTGATTATATTATGGGATATCAATACAGTTCATCATATCGCTTTCTCACGCGCAAACAGCGTAAATATAATACTTATACCACGAAAATTGGTTAGTCAGCTATAAACATAAATTAAAAGGATACGTTAATATGGGAAAATATCATCAAACGGTCCACAACTGTATCCAAGATGAGTGGGTAATTATCACTGGAAATACTTAGCTATACTCGTAGCTGACATTTCATAGCAGTGAAAGACACTTAATATCAGATTAAGCAACGCTAAATCGAAAGAGGAATAATCTTGAAGTAATAGAAATATTGAATCATAATAAATGGTGCTGTTCTACGTATTTTGACATCTACGTTACCAATGGTTACACAATTTCTAACGTATAGTCGAATTATAGGAGGTAGGGACTTATTAGCAACAAGTGTTATTTTGCGCTACGAAACATTTACAGAAAATAAAATTTATTTAGTTTCCCATCATATACTGGAATCCCTGCTTTCTAAACTGAACAACAATATACTATGTATACCACTTAGCTGACTATGCTCATTAACTTTTCTTTTTTTTTAAAACTATGTTGAACAGTATATAAGTGCGAAGTTAGATGAAAAAAAAAAAAAAAAAAAAAAAAAAAAAAAACAACAACTAAAAAACTAAAAAAAAACTTCTTCATCGCAGCGGACGAATTAATATTACAATTGAAAACTTCGGCCAGTACTGAACATGTCTCACGCAATTCACATTTTGAAAATGTCTTAAAAAGATATGTCTCTCAGGCTCTCTTTCAGAAGCATGATTTTTGATTGTTTCATCATTAAACTGCAGATTATGATATTGTGTTCAGCAAGAGTATGAGTGAGAAGCTTAATATTTAAGAGTTCACATCAAGTGACAAGAAAATATTCATCAAAACTCATAAAAAAATTTATGTAATTAAGCACCATGCATATTAACGCGCATACGATGGTATACAAGTATCTGTTATCACGAGGCGTAATGTGGGAATATTAAAATCAAATGATCTTTATATTCATGGGAATGCACGAGAATGCGTGATAACATTTCTGAACGACATTGTCTTTGTTGCAATGAGTAAAATTTAATCTCAAACATGTTTAAATTGATCATTCCACTTTTCGCTTCACATTACCGAAGAAAATACATGCATCATATATACAATCAATTTATTTACTGTAATAAATATATCACTGTTAGTGAAACTCTTTATACTTATTCTCTATTCGTAAATATAAAATCTTAATACTAACATTTTCCTTGAAGATTTGAACGAAAGGGTTTCAGTCGTAATGCTAGATAAAAAATATATATTAAAATGCACAGACGGTGTCTTGCAAGCGTTTCATGAAGATCATTGACGCCACTGTGTAAAATGAGATAGCACAATTACATACGCTGTTAACAACTATTTCATTTACGAACAGGAAGAAATAAAGAAACGCATAAAAATATAGAAAAATAACTTCTAAAAACGAACATTTTCCGAAGGGTGTTTGTACATTTGAAGTATAGACTTTAATGCTAGACTTCATATTAATTAAATCATGTTTATTGCCTCATCTCTGATCCCAGAAAAAGTAAGTTTATTGTAATCATTTAATAAACAAATGGCTTATAGCAACTGGTTATAGATCACACAGCTACCTTGGGATAACAAGATCGAAATAAGGATTTGTCCAGAAGATTCCGATTATGTTACATAAGAAAGCAACAACAATTTTTACAAGGAAGTGTTGTTTATTTATTGTTTTATATGTTATATTCTGTTATCTTCTGCATGCCACTACCATTAAGGCATAGTTAAAATACACTTATTTCTTTTTCAAGAAATTTAAATGCTCTATTAATGGACACCATTTAAAACCCCGGGTCAAACCCTCTTTAAAAGCCTATAGGTTGGTTATAATTATTAAAATAATGTGACGTGTTAGTATGTATAGTTATGTATAATTTCAAATAGAGAACTTAATTATGAAATTACAAATTAATACATTAAATGCATGTACACTTTAGATAAAGTTGATTCCAGAACTAAAACAGCAGTAAAACATTTGGTTCATGTGTTATATATCATAAGTAAGTACTGTGGAAAATCTCAACATTCAAGCAATTAATCTGTATTAACAGGAATCTTGTTTATGTTGATTAATAAATTTCCTTTAATCAATCTTTTTTTTTTTCAAAAGTTTTAAGTGTATTTTAATGTTAATGTTAGATAACTGTCTACCTACCTCATTGATGCATTCTGTTATTTGCCACAAATATTTTTTTTTTGTACATCTTCCACTCCTTTTGAAAGAATCTTCAATCAACTATTACATTCTTATCTTTTTTATTTTGACATCCTGATGACAAATTTTAAATGCCACATATGATTGGCTGGTATTTTGACTAAAAACAGTCTGATAAGCCATTGAAAATCGACCTTACTTATCATGAGGAGAAATTAATATGCTATGTTTTCATTTACCCTATTACAAACGGGGAAGGTAAGTTTTTGACTTAAAAAAGTAAATTTTATTAAAATGTGCACATGTCCTGAAATTTAATAACCATTAAAAATACCTCACATATATTTTAATGGGTTATATAAATCTTACAATTAAATCAGCTTTTATTTTTAATTGGTTAAGATAATTTTATAGCCAATAAAAGCCTGTTAAAAGGTGCAAATTACGAAAAACATGACTTATACGTGGCCATTACATTTTCAGTTAACACATTTTCATTTTTAATAACATTTTTGGCTATATTCATGGTCATTAAAGAGCTGTTTTCTTGATATTGTAAAGGTGAAACCTATTAAATATGTTTTCCTGTTAAAAATGTCATCGCTAAAAATAGATGGGGATTAATTGGATAAATCAATGTTTTTCCTGTTTAAATGATATGTCATGGGAAAGTAACAGTATTTAAATAGTTTGTGCTTACAGTAGTTGAGTGTTGAATTGCAGTGCCATCGGCACAACTATCTAACATCTTGAAAGTAATGAAACGAGATTAATATCTCTTGAAAAAATAGTTATCTTTAACCTGCATTAATTAAAAATTAATGAAAAGTTTACAAAACAATTAATAAAAAGAATATGCTTTTGAAAAAAAAAACATACCATGAAATCATAAATCTTAGCTACAATATAACATAAGCAAACATAGGAGGCCTACTAGAACTGTCTGATCTGGGTCTGCTTTGTTTGCCTTGGCGTTAAAGCATTCTTTTTAGGATAAAGAATAAAGAATGGGGCCGGTACAATACAATATTTCCATTGTTGATTATATTTCTAGAAATATTAAGATATATTTGTGTATTACCTCAAAAGATTAATACATCTTTGCATGTGTTACCAATACATGAATACACGGGAAACAATTAATTTCTACATAATTATCCTTCATTTCTTGCATCAAATATGTATCTGTCATTGGTCCTATTGTAATAAAAGTTTTGTGAATATCATTCTATCTGTCTGTACCCATGTGCTCAATGTCATTTTGTATTTTTTTATATTTATTTTTGTAACATGTAAAGTGAAAATAAGTACACCATTAATCAAAGTTTGAAAACCAGCAAAAGTATGTTCTCTTTCTCATTTGTAAGCTAAGTTCCTTACAAGACACCATTTTTATTGCCACCACCAGCATCATTATTGCATTCCTTGGTCAGAATATTATTGTTAGGCTATGGAAAAAGTCCAAATCATCAAACGTCTGATTGCTCCAAATCGGGGTCAATGAACTGTTTATCTTCATGTCTAATGACATAACTTAAACACGAACAAGCCTAGGTTAGCGATGAAAAGTATCTATTTTATATTAATGTGTAATAAAAAATTCTGTGAGAGGCAGTATAAAGCATTTTACCGTGTACTGAGGTTACATCGTATTATATTCAGCTGATAGATGAAACATAATTGGCTGTTAAATGACAAAATTCATGTAGTTTAAACATATTTGCGAGCAAGGATTCACATTTCTATCATTGCTGATGTTTTGTGTCTTGTATTCTATCATGACCAACAACATTTCCCACATGAACAAAGAGGAAACTCACCCATACATTATTATGCGTTAAAATATACCGGCTGTTACATTTCCCACCCCCGGATTGTAAACCGAGCGTCTACCACCCTTTCCGTTACGTGCCGTTTATATACACAAATTTATCAAGTATGATCTTCGATGAGATACTGAAATTTATATACCAGTGATTTACTGGTTTTATCAGTGAGATAAATTTGATATCGTTTCTGTTGTTATCATCAATAGTGATGATATCATTTTTGCCGGAACTACTTTTTTGCCTCTATATCTACTTAAAATGTTTAATTGAAAACATAGAAAAAATCAAGAAAAAAAGGGGGAAATCTGTCTGTATCTCTAATCCGGAATATTTGTAGAAAGTAGTATACAGTCTGGACGACATTCTCCCAGAAAGATATACCAGGACCCATCGAGCCTCCCAGGCGGAGCCCCAGGGACGGCCCACCACCCTCGGGCGACCATCGAAATTTCCTATTAGAGACGTGTGGATCTTGGGTATACCCAGCCAACTATATGGACGAGTTAATCGAAGAGATACTTGCAGAAATGCCCGACTCCGAGGGCGGCGCCCCGCAAGAACCCGGACCCGCGCAACCGACTACGGAAGGTCGAAAAAACGAGGAGATTGATGCGATATTAGAAGAGTATGAAAGGAAGATGAGAGAGGATATAGACAAGGCGCGGAGAGCGGCGAGGTGGGGGACTTCAAGACCGCCGACGCGATTTTCAATTGCCCGGCCAAGAGTATGAAAGGAAGATGAGAGAGTATTTAGACAAGGCGCGGAGAGCGGACGAGGAGGGGGACTTCAAGACCGCCACCGCGATTTACGATTCTTACCCTGTATGGCCGTTTGTCTAGCCAGACAGAACGGAGATATTTTTTTTTACTTTCAGGCTTCTTGTTTTCGCAGCCCCGCACATTAGCGGTGCTGGACCACTTTCTTCACATAGCATATGGTCTCACCCGGCCTGTAAAGTTTGTGGGACATGTTACAATCGTTTAGTTTGATAGTGTTATAGCAGACGACGGTATATTCCTTTTCGATCGCGAGAGTTCGGTATTGCACAACACTTTAGCGTAAGTTTATAATAACAAACAGATTATTCAACTATCGTCCCATTGGGACTGCGGTGAAAGATAAAGCGCTTATTAGTCCCCTACCGGTGTTCACACCGGAGGGGACTATAGGTTTGCCCTCCGTCTGTCCGTCCGTCTGTCCGCTCAAATCTGGATCCCGCGATAACTTAATAACTAAGCAAGCTAACTTGATGAAACTTGGTATATGACTAGATGGCAATGTGTAGATTATGCACGTCATTTTATTTTTGTTCTTCGACTAAAATTGTGGTTGTTATGGTAACGGAAATAGTGAAAATATGGCAAAAATGGGATCCCGCGATAACTAAGCAAGCTAACTTGATGAAACTTGCTATATGACTAGATGGCAATGTGTAGATTATGCACATCATTTTATTTTTGTTCTTCGACTAAAATTGTGGTTGCTATGGTAACGGAAATAGTGAAAATATGGCAAAAAATGGGATCCCGCGATAACTAAGCAAGCTAACTTGATGAAACTTGCTATATGACTAGATGGCAATGTGTAGATTATGCACATCATTTTATTTTTGTTCTTCGACTAAAATTGTGGTTGCTATGGTAACGGAAATAGTGAAAATATGGCAAAAAATGGGATCCCGCGATAACTAAGCAAGCTAACTTGATGAAACTTGCTATATGACTAGATGGCAATGTGTAGATTATGCACGTCATTTTATTTTTGTTCTTCGACTAAAATTGTGGTTGCTATGGTAACGGAAATAGTGAAAATATGGCAAAAAATGGGATCCCGCGATAACTAAGCAAGCTAACTTGATGAAACTTGCTATATGACTAGATGGCAATGTGTAGATTATGCACGTCATTTTATTTTTGTTCTTCGACTAAAATTGTGGTTGCTATGGTAACGGAAATAGTGAAAATATGGCAAAAAATGGGATTGATTACCATATTGAGTCAAGGTGGAGCCGGTAGGGGACTTTATGTGTTGCATACAACACCAGTTACTTGTTTATATAGGTCTTTCATTACCCTAGGATTCAAGTCAATTTCGAAATATCAATAGATAATTTAAGACATACATCCGAATAGGGTTAAATGAGAGACTAAGATAAGATATGGCTTAAACAAGGAAGATCCTTGAGGTTAAATCAGCATAACTACCTGGCAAGCATAGGTTATAGTGAGAGTGTGTGCGAAGGAAAAAACGGATTTACCGTTTCTGTCCATAAGAAAGCTTGCCAGGTAGATGACCGCGGGCAGTTTTGCTGTTTCTCTGGGGTTCGAATCCCAATCGGGGTGATTTTTTTAGAAAATGTCTCAGTAAGATTTTTTTTCTAATTGATTTTTTTTTTGAGAAAATGTGAGACAGCCCCACCAGTGATATGAAAAGCCGGTGTCATTGAGTGATTTTTTTACGTCTACGAGATCGTCTTGGATAGCTTTCTAGCGAGCCAGATTGCAAGAACGAGTTCTGCGACGGGCAGGCTGATCGTGATCAAATCTACGATTGTGAGTGGGCACATTCTCTGTATAAAGGAGCGGGGTCAGAATCTCTAATACACACGCAGCTTAGGATCCATTCACTTTTTTGACGAGTTCCGCCAGTGCTTCTCTGCGACCTTCCTCGAGAAACCTTTTTTTCAGCTCATCCATGTTTTCCGACGACTTTTTGACGCGAACCGATTGTTTCATGTTTTCGAATTTTTGAAGCTCTTTCAGGACTAGATTGTAATCCACCATGGAAATATCTCCGTCCGCTAGGGCCTTGCTTATAATATCCGAGATGGTATTCTGCTTCGCTAGGGATATTGTTTTAATGCGCCGATGTTTGTCATATTTCGCAGTAAGCCGACGCTGCGCCATCTTACCAATAATGCAGAGCCCCGCACACCCCAGTGACCCTGCTTCTAGTCCTATTGCAATCGGAACCGCCACGACTGTTGATAAGAGCCCAACTCCCCCGATACCAAGCCCCGCACCGGCGGTCACCAAAGCGGTGTCAACGGCATCTACCACGTTAACAACGCGTTTTTTAAAAAGGCTGGCTCTGTTTTCAGCCTCACGTGTCAAGTCAGTCTGTATGCGGGTTATCTCCTGCAGGCGGTAAGCATGTCCATCACCGGGCAGGTTTGGATAAAGAGATGGAGCTGTCGGAGCTACTCCGTCCTTCATGTCTATGTATTTATATCATTCACATCTCTAGTTCAATTAGAATGGCAACCACTCCGGAAACATTGTTCTGTTGATCAGGAGTAAGCGTCTGAAAGTTAACAATATCGCCTTCATTAACTTCTATCGGCGGGCGGAAAGACCTGTCACCGGAATAAGAGAGTTCGGACTTAATATCCTCGTTTTCAAAAATACCACTAACAGTTTAGCCTATGGTTACCTCATGTTTCGATGATTTATTACGTTCGAGTGCGGACAGTAACATGGCGAGGATTCTTCCACTTTTCATCATTACGTAGAACACTTTACTGTGACTCTCACCATCCGAGTTTGAACCGAATGACCATTCAAGTTACCAGCTTACCAAAGGTCCGCGGACCTCCGCCATGACAGGGCTTGGGGATTTGACTTATTTTTGTGTCAACGTAGGTGATAACATCTC
Source organism: Solen grandis (assembly GCA_021229015.1). Taxonomy (NCBI): domain Eukaryota; kingdom Metazoa; phylum Mollusca; class Bivalvia; order Adapedonta; family Solenidae; genus Solen; species Solen grandis. The sequence continues at coordinate 8,067,901 of CM037787.1, forward strand.
TCTTAACGCGTTCCCATCCGTCGAGGAATCCGGATTGCACCAACCTGGCCGAAATGGCGTCTCTTTGTTCTTTGATGGCCCTGAGGTTCATGATCCGGCCCCCTCCAAGTCTACATGGCCATCCTCTGTCTTCTTTACATACTGAGACAGATCGAGGGCGCCTTAGATCGCGAAGCAACTGCATCAATGTAGGCCCGCGTAGCGTATTTTCCGCAGAGGATATTCCATATCCGCGGAATATGCTCATTTTATTTCAAGCACAACACTCACTGGCAAACCGTGACAGAGCCCCGTTCGTCTTTAATTGAGAGTGTGAGCTCTGATAGGGTGAGCGTTGAAGGTCCACAAGCCTGGCTGGACGGCGTCGGCTACCGGCTCGTGGATGTTGTACCACCCCACGGTATATATAATCGACCTCAACCCAATCCGGAGACGTCCATAGTTGTTGTCGATCGCCTGTTGAAGGTAGGTTGGTCCTTTTGTAATGTCTGTGATCGTCTGAAACATTATATATATGTACAATGCAGGCCTTTACCTTCAACTCGGGAGCAAGGTATAAAACCGGATCGGCATATCCGCGAAGGTTGGGAGCCGAAAACTTCACCAGTCTGATGATCACGGTTGATCATAAAAATGTCTTCTTTGCAAAAATGCCAAATATCTGGGCGAACTATAGACGGGAAAGGCTTCGAGGCGCAGAAGCAGTTCTTAGCCAATGTGGAGGACGCGATTAACTCCCCTGCGGACATACCCGCTTCGATAACGCGCTATCAGAAGGTACTGCAGTACGCCGAGAGCGAGCTCAACATGGTCTTCGGAACGGGGTTATACATGGCCCCGAGCAACATGGTATTGAGCATCAATCCCGGCATCACGGGATACAACAATGAGATCCAGGAAGCTACGGCTGACCTCCCCGTCGACGTGGTGGATGTAAAACCTCAGACGCTGCGAGTGCCTCAGACTGGTAGCTTCCAAGATGAAAAATTCGCAGGGCGACCAATCCCAGATCCACCATCGACGCCGCCGTCTGCTAGCAGCACAGCTGCGCAGGCACATGAAGAAGAAAAGAGAGCTCTGATCTTAGGCGGGATCACTGTTAAGCCCTCTGGCTAGCGCTTCGTTAGTGTGCTGCTTATCCAGTCGCGAGCCGCAACCAGGAGCAAACCCCCGACGGCGAAGAAAAGAGCCCAAGTGTGTTCGACAAGCCAGCCGACTGCATTGCCAGCTGTTGAAAACAGCCAGGAGACAATGCTGCCTAAAACGCCGGGGATGGCAGCCGCGGTCTTGCCCTCTAGTTTTGCTAGTTAACTGCCGAGCGCTTTGAGCTGCTTTTTTACCCATTTCCGCACACCACCTTTGTTGGAAGGCGGCTTTCCGCCAGCTGCGCCACCGCTGCCGCCTGTTAATGCTAGGGCGAGCGTGCTAATTGTCATTCCGATTGTGGTGATGATTAAAGCGATGGTGATCCTATGCTCCCGGAAGAGAGGCTTAATCCGCTCAGCCAGCGTGGTGTCCTCGTTCAAGATTCGCCGAAAGATTACCCGAATTTGGCTTATCTGTGATCTGAGGACCTCCCGATTGGTTGAAACCGCCTCGAGCCGCGAAGCCCGCTCGAGCTCGAGATCTTGGAGCTGCCGTCTGATCTCCTGCTTCTGGTCTTCGTAATCTGTCTCCCAGAGTTTCCTTTCCTCTTTAGTAATATGTTTATCAAGCTCTCCGAGCTTTGCCAGTTGTTCACAAGATCGCCGCGCTCGGTCTGCATTGCTTATCGAGGCCTTTTTAGCTCACGGTATCGATACATCAGGCCAGACCTATCTAAGTCCGTCGTATCCAGAGGCGGATCGTTGATGGTCTTTAACAAGGTCTCCTTCGCTTGAGGCCTTAATGGAGTCTATACAGTTGATGTCATCATTGTTAGACATTGAAGATGCCACAGTCGCATTTTCTCTTTCCGCTTGTCTTAGACTAGCTACAGCCTTAGCGGGCAGGGCGCTCTTCTGAGTCCAATCTGAGAAACCGAGTTGATCACGGACAAGGTCCGCACCAAATCGGACAGCAACAGTGGATAATGCTAAGGGTTCTCTGGTTTTCTTATTAATAAGATCGACATCCGGGCGATCCTTCAGGCGAAGCTGCCCATACCTGCCCAACTCAAACTCTGTGTTGTCCCTTCCTGTGGTGGGTTCGCCCAAAGCATTATAGTAGTTGAGTGGAGAACGGGGTTGTGGCGGTGTCATCATAATCATATTGTTGGTCCGCCTCACCAAAACATTCAAGTGGAATGTCCTCATAAGCCATTTTAGACTCCATGCTATTGTGTACTATAAGTGCCAGCTTCAATATGTCGCAATACGGCCGAAAGCTCAATCCGCACCGCGCCTAGGGCATCCATCAGACGGTGGTTATCACCAATAACCCATAGACGGTCGACCAAAATCAGCAGCTCTCAGGGGATTGATACCACGGAGGACAGACATGCCACAAGGATAAGACTTGATGCCGGAAATAAGGACGATAGCGTTGCAAAGGGCGCTGCCATTGCTAAGGCCTATTGAAGTCGTTTCTATATCCCGCTCGACTTTGAGCTGCTGGAGAGCCACATGCTTATCTTTCAATCTGCTTTCGGTGATAGGCTCGAATACGAACTCACCTTTAATGACTATAGTCGGGTTATCAAGGCTACCGGTGACGCTTACGCCGGTTTTTCTGTGAAAGATATCACTCTAGAATTCGAGATGGTCACAAACCAAGAGCTGGCAACAATGTTTCGCAACCAGTACGCAGGCAGAATGAGCATCTTGGTCGACAGGGTTTGCGGCATTGAAAAATTGTAAAGGATAAGTCCGACCCGCTATGGTATATCAACCTTAACGTGCCGGCAAGATCGATGAAGGGAATCTTGCTGCTCTTCGAAGAACCCACAGCAGCCTTTGCCCGCCATAGCGAGGCCTTCTTTAACCCTAAGATTACCAAAGTTGAGGTCACCATTGAAGGCATTCCTAACCAGCTCTATGCTAAAGACATGCATTCCTTCCACATGTGGGACGAGATCCGGAAACTTATGGCAGGCTGATCTAAACGCCACCCGGAAGTGTCGATTTGTTGCGAAGGACCTAGGGCTCCACACATGCGATCTCGGAAAGTACCTCACCCACGAGTTCGCCCTATGGCTCGATCTCAGATCAAACGACGATGACGGCCTGCATGACTACGGACGGCGAGTAGAAAATGCCAGCGAAGGCATTACGATCCAAATATCGAAGGAAGTGGGGGCGAAGGGGGCATTAAACGTTTATATCTTCGTAGTGATGGATGCCCAGCTCAACATCGAGAATGGCAGGTTTGTCTCAGCCCTTTACTAGTTCTTTACCGACTTCCACTAGGCGATCATCTGCGTGATCACTGGCTGCGGAAAAATGAAATTCGTGCTGGATCTCCTCGAGGGTCCGTACCGCGACACTTTCGAGCACATTGTGGTCCTCTGTCCCACGCTAAGGTTTAACGAGACGTACCAAAGCCGATCTTGGGTTTAGAAAGGCGAGGTGGTTTACATTCTAGATCCAGGAAAGTGACTTCAAGATTGTTTGTGTGCTCTTTACCGAGTGTTTCAGGGCCAGCCGACGTTGTATATTATTGATGACATGGCCGCCAGCAAACAGCTTATCAAGAAAAAAGACATGCTCTCCGAGTTGGTGTTCTCTGGCCGGCATGCCAAGTAATTGGTCTAGGTACTGGCTCAGCGGTACAATGTAGTCTTTAAAGACCTCCGACAGCAAACTCGTGGGGTCGCTCTCTTCCACTGCAAGGATCGGGATAGTTTCGACGAGTGCTTGCGTGAAAATGACATCATCCCCGCAGCGGAGCGCAATGCTGTGCTATCATATCGTCAAAGGAAGAGCCATTACGTCGCCCTTATAGCCAATGTCATAGCCGCACTGGCCGCAAGAGATCTGCTCATCAAGCAAGGGATAATCCCTGCTGACATATTGAAGTAAAACGCATTGATTAGATAAGATGGCTAGTATTGCGATGATGTTGGATGGCGGGATCGCTAATGCTGTGGTGTTCACTGGGAGTAACTATTTATTCAGTAAGTTAAAGAGTTTTTACAATGAAGAAGAACGGCATCGTCATGACGCCGCAATAGAGCAATTACAGGCGGCACAAGCGGCGTGGGCTATAAATCGGTCCCGGCGAACTGATTTCATTCTAGATGAGATTCGACGGCAAGGTCACGCTGTCAAAACCTTTCAGGATGTAGATGCCGCCATACAAGAGTATTCTCTGGTCACCGGTAAGCAGTTCGATCCTATGAACCCCGAGCCACAGCTGTCCGACTTTTATACACTATCTGACGAGTAACAGGCTAGAGAGCTTGGATTCATCGTATTAGCACTCGGAGCAGTTGGACTTGGCAGCTATTGGGTCGTGAAAAATACTAATTAAAGAACTGCGATCCCCCTTTTTTATACCATGGGTCTCCCCGAAGAGTTATACTCCGCAATGCTTGAGGTCGGATACAGCGCCTGCCGTCACAAAATCGGTGCGGCAAAAAACCTCCTCGGTTGTTCCCGGCCGTGCGGTTGGTCTCAAGGAGCAAAAACTTCCTTCCGGGCTGGGTTTCCGATATCTTAACCAGCCTGGTGAGCTCGAGGGTGGCCGACGTTGATGTTTATCAGAGGAGCTCATCTATGTTAGCATTCATCTCAACTGTACCAGGAGGTAGGGCTTATTTGTGTCCATAGGCCAGTGTGTCCAGCCCATTTTCAGCGATCCAGTGCTTGGAGTCAAATGGAGAGAGTGCGATCTTATTCAGATTCAGGAGCTGCCCTTAGATGTGATGCTCTCCGACCGCAGGACGTTCATGCTGTGGCGGAAGGTTTGTCTTCTGAAGAGATCCTCCTTGTACTGCTCGTGCCTGATGTGCTTTTTCACAATATTCTTTTGTATGCCTTTTGCCTTCTTCATGTTCTTTCCGCTAGCTTTGAGGATGGTGTACATCTTGGGGCGCAGGCCGACATATTCAGCGATAGGGCGCCCCGCACACTCGTCTTTCATTTTACCTAGCACTTTCTTATTCACAGTGCTATGCAGTGGGTTGTTTTTCGGGTAGTCAGACGTGTCGTAAAGATCTGCACGCTCGGCCATGTCCTTGTAGACATCCTCTGTCTGCATTTTTAACAACAGACTGTCTGTATCGTTGTAGAGCAGTTGGCAGCGGAGGCATACTGACTCTTCATCTCGTTGTAGTAAAACTCTTACATCAGGTGCTTATTCAGGTTCAGAACGCACATTCCAACTTATACTGAACGGTTAAGCAATTGTCGGCTTTTGTGGACCTGGCTTGCTACCAGATTATCGTCGAATATGTTTGCTCGGTCAAAGGTTGGCCAGGCAATGAGTCGTCGGAGCTTGTCCTCCTCATGTGCTCGGACAAGCTTGACACTGACTCTCTTGCGCAGGTTTTCCATCGTTTTCCTAAAGACGCTGTTTTTCATGAGTTTGTACAGGTCCTTCTCAAAGTCGGTGTTGGCCTTCTTCCGGAGCCCAGTGTTCATCCTGATGTAGGGCTCCATCCAGGTGTGCTTAAACCTGAGGGCACTGTGGATCTTTCAGGCGAAGACCTAGAGACACGTAGAGCTGCAGATTCCGGTAGTGGAGCACACAACGGTTCTTGTTGCGGAGGTTCTATAACAGTTTCTCAACTTCGGTAGCGCCAACGTTGATTAGGCTTTGCTCGAATTCGGACATCCACTGTTTTTGGACTACCATGCGCTCTGGCGGCAGAGGATACGTTGTGTGCATTGTGCAGCTCTTGTGGGTACTCGAGGTCCACCTCTAGAATGTAGCCCTCGAGGTCATCGACTGGGTGACCTTCAATGGTGCGGGCCAGCTGCTGTCACCCAACGAAAACCACCTGTCGGTAGGGCCTGAGACATGGACCACACAAAGAGGTTGTTTGCATCTAGGTAGAGGATGTGGCTACTGGGCTTATTGGGTTGTATCCCTCGACCAGAGGATTGTTAGCTTTGACATGACGCTTAGAGACCATGGAGATACCTCCCCGCATCCCCTTCTCGATAAACAGGCGTAAGTCATAATTTGTGAGCAGCTCAAGCTCCACTGTCTTCTTGAGAAGGGCGTCCCATGAAATAACACTGCTGGTGTAATAATATGCGGGGTCTAAGCAATATTGCCTTAGGCAAGTCTTCCGGAATGTTACAAAGACATCTGCCAAAAGGAGGTCATCTGTGCGGTTGTAGAGGTCATGATAGTCCCCGAGGTTGTGACACCTAAAGGCCGCCCAGAATTTCTAAGCAGGGATATAGTCCTCCTCGCAAATGTACTCATTGGAGAGCTTGCTGTAGAATACCTCCTTTGGTTGGAGCCTTGTCTCTGTGGAGCGCTCTCAGGTGTCCATATACTCGTAAGGGTACGCATCAAGAGCTCGTGGTCTGACTCATAGCGGGCAGTAACTAGGAAAGCCTCTGGCTTTTTGGCAGCTACCAGCCTGTCGAGGGCTGCCAGCAGGAACTGGGCGCTGTCGATGAAGCGCAGCTGGCCAAAGCTGAATGAGATGTATTTCTCTGTGTTGTTGGGGATGCAGCTTACCTTGCCCTCGACCTTTGAGATGGCCTGCATCAGCAGGTGGTAGTCGTCACTTCGCAGGATGTGGAAGACCACTGGTATGGTGGTTGGCTTTTGGTTAAATAGCAGATTCAGGTTACAAACATTGTGGACTGCTCCTCTGTATTGCCCTGTGATGCCACAGTGGTAATGGACAACAGAGTCTCCCTCAAGTGGTTTTTCACATAGATGGCAGGTAGTAGCAGCATTATAGGCTTGCCAGTCCTCCTGTGTCATCCTCTCGTTCTTTGGGTAAGCCAATACTTGCTTGAGTTTGCACTCCTCTTCCTGAAGGGCCTTTCGGATATGTTCTGCCGCACTGGGACCCCGGTATTCAACTGGCGGCTCTGTATGGCAATCATACCGCACCACGATGTAGCAGTAACTGCAAGCCTCGTGCTGTTGCGTTTTTTGAGTGTTGCCCTTTGTTGAGTCGAGCTCTGGGCCCTCAACCCTTATGGTGAGCGCCTCAAAGTCAGCGTAGATGATATAAGGAGCCTACTTTCAATGGTTGATATCTGGTAATGTCTGGCCAAAGGGTCTGTACCTGATCTACAACCCAGCCAGACCCTGTTTGGGTACACTTCTCGAGCGTTTCTTGGATCCGTGGGAAAGCTCGATTGAGGGCTTCTATTTCACTCTTCTGCAGAATAGCCATCCTCGGAGAAAGTTCTCGATAACCCAGCGGGTTTGGTGGAATGTCAGGCCCTCTTTTTGTGCTCGCCATTGAACAGATCCAAGATCTCTTCCTGATAGTCCACAGTAGTTCTCAGCTTCTTAGGGAGTGGATCGAACTCTTCCAGGATAGCCTTGAGTTTTCTTCTAATGACTTCCTTTGGTGGTCTCACTGGTGTAGGATGGCTAGGAGCTATTGGCTCAGACAGGCTGTCCGGAATGGGTTCATCAAGAATCGCACCTGATGGACCCTGGAGGTCTCGGATGATATCATCGAGCCTCTCACGTAGCTCTTGCAGAGCCGCTCTTGACCTCGGATACGGAGGCAGCTCTCCAACTCATCTCTCAACTCTTGTGCCGCCTCGTGGTGTTTAACCATCGCAGCGCTCAACTGTTATAGCTATTTGTAACATTTCTCTAATAGAGGGATCAAAAACTAACCGCCGCAGCGCTCAGCTTCTATAGCTTTAAGTTACACTTCTCTAATAGGGGCAAATTTTTAACTGCTGCAGCGCTCGGTCGTTATTGCTATATGTAACACTTCTCTAATAGGAAAGAATTTTTTTTTAAAATAAATTAATTGATTGGGTCGGACTAATAAAAACCAATAGCCACCAGGCGCTCAAATTCTTTGTTGAAAGCTCTTCGCCGCCGCATGTAAATCTTGCTGTTTTCCTTACTAAATCCGCAAGGCATGCACAACCCGACGACGTTCTTGACACCCGTCCCACAAACCCTACAGGGCCGCCTACCACCACCTATGTGAAACCTCATGCGGTGTATTTAACAGTTGTCTTTCATACAGTATCGGCCACAGTAGTCCGTGGTACCGAACAGGAGCCAGTGACAAGTATCTAACCCCTTCATGGTGTCGGTGTGTATACCTTAGATATGCCTAACATCTTAATGGAAACCCGGTCCGTCCTTGGACACATCGTTGTGGGCCCAATCCAGACCCTGGACCGGCGAGGGTGGTGGTCTGTCCCCGGGGCTCCGCCTGGGAGGCTCGATGGGCCCTAAATTATCTCCCAGAAGAAAAGTGGTGCCTAGGAGGCTCTATGGGCCCTGATATATCTTTCTGGGATCGAGTGGTCCAGAACCCCATTGTGTATACTACTGTAGACCTTTCTAGCAAACCTTATGCAAATGTCCCTTTTTGTGGCAATCTGCTTGTTACAATCCCCCAATAAAAGATGCACACAATTAATATCCATAAGCACTTTTACAAGGGAATATATCACTTTCTCTCCCCCCAAAAGGCTTCTTTCCATCCATAATCCATTAATTTAATCGGTTTCTTCCAATTGGATTTCCTTAGATTTAATCCTTTATTTTTGTTGAAGAAAAACTTAAACATTAACTTAAGATTACGAATACGCATTACTTGTTCAGTTTGTTGCTACGTACATTGAATAAAATCATCATGAATTTTTCTTTTATTTTATCACTTCAAGCAAAAGGAGACCACTACATTTTACATCATAATAATATAGGGTCCTACGTCATCTTTGATGACGTACAAAGATGACGTATAATTTCGTTCTCAGCTTGATCCTCGTGTTTATAATTTTAAAACATAATCAAATTTTAGAAATGTTGTTTTGGTGGTCACTGTGACGTAGATATAGATTTAACAAAATCACTATCTGCGTGAATTTTTTTTGTGTCTAACCCGTTTATTTATTCTTATTTATTTTTTTTTTAACTTTTTGCGAAAAAAGTCTACATGGTGACGCTACAATTTTCATTCGTATGGGTAAATACAATAGAAGTAACAGCCTAGTCGGCATGCGCCTAGTAACCGAATGACACACGAATGACGCAAATAAGTCCGGCAAATGCAGAGCTGTAAAGTACGAAATATTTGCGTGGTTAGAATCGAAATAATAAATATCTGCCTATATTTTATCGGCGAATAAAATTATTTTTTCTTAAATCATTTTCTCAAAATGTCTTTTTAACTTCTGTCTACAATATTTTTAAAAACGCTCTCAATTTAGAAAACAAAAGACAGATATCTTTTAAACTTAATCGTATTTACATATGAACTTATTTGGCATTATGTTTTGATCATATCATATATTAATCATGGTGATTTTTCACAATCTCATGTTCGGAGTAACTGAGCTGTTCAAACAATGCATATACAATGTACATATACGAAAAGTTTGAGACAATTTATAATTAAAGTTATAGTTTAAGTGAGTACTGCCTATCATCTATCAGATGTACCTGGAAGAACATTAATATACATAGTCAAAGGACATGACCAACTCCTCAACACATAACCATAACACACAGGATATACTTGCAGAGTTCCTATATCAACACTTTTACACATAGGAGATTACGCCTCGCTCCAATTCAAAGACATCAACGTTCCCCACTTGGCGATATCAAATTTTCTATGATGCCATGGGCATTAATTGGTGTGTTAAAATTTCAAGCTTATGTATTTTGTAATTTGTTAAACTACATTTCAAGAAATTAGTATCAGTTCTAGTCATAAAAACGTATGTTTTCTCTCACATTATCGTCGTAACTACAGAATCAGTCACCGAATTTCGTTGATATAAAATTGTGGCGACAGCAAATGAAGAACATATTAGAAGAGAAAACATAGACAAGCGACAATGATGTCATTTTTCCTTTTTATGTGGCATTTAAACCACCTACCAATATTGCAAGATTATTGCTACAAAATATTAAAACGCCCAAACCCCAAAATTCTAGACACATACTTTCGACTCATCTCAGTCGAAAGTTGTCAAATGTTCAGAAATGCAATATTCTGAAGTGCTATTTTAACGTTTTAACAATAAACCTATTCAAAGTTTTACACCCAAGCAAACACATTTTCGTAGAAATTTTTCTGTCAAAATCCATAAACTATTTGGGGTTTGATAAGCATTGTCCAAATATTGTGATCATACATCATATTTTTAATTCGGAATGAAGTGATAAGTGTGAAGATAACACCCAATCATGATTTACATTAGCGATACATGTCAAACATAGTCTGTTTGAAAGCTTTTGTCTAGTCGGTTCATTCAAAATGAAGTATTAACCTGAAATAGGAGTAAAGGCTGCTCCATGTAAACGTTATATTGCATGTGTGGTACATTACCAATAACTAAGTTCAGCAACGCACAATTATATCAAAGTTCACTATGCGCTGAGAGACGGCGACGGGATAAACATGAAAAAGCTATAGTTAACCCAGCGTTTCTGAAGTGATTGAGGCAGTCATATAACGACAAAACTCCACGCGATGTTACTACTCCCTCTCTGTTTGTTACATAATAATTCGGAGTTAGGGTCGTGAACCTTTCATTCATAGAGTTGCATACCTAAGTAGGTCATTTTCTTTCTTCAGTACTAGCGAACCTGATGTATTCATTCTGTCTGTTGTTGTGCATGTGTAGGATTTGACAAGGTATTTGATTATTTTAAAATACCAGAATGTTTGCCTTTCTATTTCAAGATAAGAAATGCTCTGGGAAGAACCTACTCGCCATAATGCAAAATTACGTATGGACTATTTTTAGGTCAATTACATACATACGGAGCACTGCGTTTTCTTTTTATAGGAGTAGATCTTCGTGTATGCAAAATGAATTGCTGTTCTGATTAAAAAATGTCACGGATATTTTTTCACTCTTAAAATAGATGTTTCTAGTGCAAAATATTGGTAAAAGAAAACATGTCAACAAACAATTATACATTATAAGCGGTTACGATTATGATTTAAATGTCTGTGTAATATATTCCACTCGTATTCGTTAGTGCATTGCATTTGATCCGCACAAAGCACGGAAATGGTACAGATAAACTTGTGGAAAATATGCAAATCAGCGAGGCCTGAATTCGTTTTCCAGCATAAGACGACTGAGCCGTCTAAAAATAAAACTATTAGATTTTCAAGGAAAATATTAAATTGGTTTATTGTTCGGCTCTTTACGTGGTTTTAAAGGTAATGAGATGTGTTTCTGTGCACGTTTGTAGTATTTTACATCGTTTATTTGTCTATTTATTTCGTATGTGTGTTGTGGGTGTGATATAAAACTTTCGAAAAGATTACAACTTAAACGTTTTTCGCGTCGTTAAGATTTTGATAATGTGAACTATCATTTAAATTAAGATCGTTAAAATTTTCATTAAATTTGCATTTTCATTGTTTGAGTAAATTGCTTGTGAATGAAACCAAAATTACAATGTTATTGCGGTATTACAAAAAGAAAACGTTAGAAGTTTCGTCTCAGATTTCAATGAAGAGAGATAAATTACTGTTTTAGAAAGCATACAATTATTTGTATTCCGTTTGTTATCCAATAACCGCATCTCCCTTTATAAATTAACTCATTTATCTTTATTTTCTCGCACCCCCGTACACACACACATATAAAACACACACACATTAATCACTTGGAAAGTGTGTACACTTTGGCAGAAGAACAGAACTGATACTTTATCCATGCCTCTCTTTTATACTTGTTATTGACGTCGCGGGGAAACGCGGCGTCAGTATGGAATAAAATAAAACCATGTAATATGTTTGAAAAAGCACTTTATGAATCAGTTGCTTGTAAAAAAAAGAAAAAAAAAGAAGAAGTAACAAGATTCAAAATTACGCAAGTAATATTCGTTATAAAAATGAAATTCGTCACATTTAATGGGAATCTAATAACTTCTCCCTAAATTCGAAGGCCACGGGTTTTAAAACTTGTTTAACGGACATTGAAAGCAACCTGATTCATTAAAACTCAGTAAAAAAGTTTTGGAAGATGTTTTGTAACCTTGAAGCATTCAGATTTTTAGATACATAACGTCAACTTGACTGTTTGTTTTGTTTGTTTGGGTTTAACGTCCCATCGACAGTATTTCAGTCATTTGGAGACGATGTTTACTTGAGGCAGATATAGTGCTGCCACGCTGCAGTATCACGCCGTAGACATGTGGCATGATACCAAACCCAGTCACATTATCCTTACACCGAGCCAACCAGTCCTGCAACTACCCTTATATGCTGACCGCCGAGCAAGGGAGCTATAACAGTATCATTTTTTACGACTTTGGTGTGTCGCGGCCGGGGATCGAACCCACGACCTCCCGCTCCCGAGGCGGACGCTCTAACTACTCGGCCACCGGGGACGGTACGTCAACTTGAAAAATCAATGAAATCGAAGTTTAATAATACACATTACAGCATAATGTAGAAAGCGTAGAAAACACAAACATTATATACATGGCCGTATCGGACATGTCTAATGTTATCATCGTCCTGTGTTGTTGCTGATGATAATGATTTTTTTTACATTGACATTAACACCGCCTTAGCAGCTTACTGTCTGGAAATGCTATGCATCTTTTAGACCTTATCTCTTCCAATAATTACCTGTTGTAAAATGTATCTCATTTGATCTATAGATGAGTTATTTTATGGCATCTCAAATCATCATCATAGACTTTTTTAAAATTTGATAAGAAGAGTTTTTCATCGGCCAATTTCGATAATTTAATGACTTTTTTTAAGATTTAATAGATAAAATGCTTTGGAAAAAAACATTTATGGAAATTAGGCCGAGGACATTCTTGATTTACATGGACATTTTTAGATATCTCTGAAACAAACGGCCTACAGCTGAGGATATTTGTAACAAAAACATGGATCATAGTGGAAATATTAGACCTGTTGTTTGTAAATGATGCATGCAGATGTTATTTAAATATTTTGAAATGGCTTTGCTTTATTTAAGTCGTGCTTCAAAAACATGCGCGGCGTCTTTGATGCTTTGCGTCAAAATTTATCTTGTCATGTTCACATATTAAGGTAAAGTTCCTGTAATGGTTCCGCTACATTTCGGAACTCCTGGCCTTTCACGGAGATTATCAAGTTCTCCTTATGTTTCATTAGGATACTTTGGTTATCTTGGTATAGGTTAAGTTGTCCAAGACATAGCGGAGCAATTACAGGAACTTTTCCTTAATAAAAGTACTAAAACATTCACAAAACCACTCGACATGAATTATGAGAGACGATGTAATAATGTAGGAAACACAATAAAGCATATACAGCTTGATACATCGCGTATCAATTATAAAATATAAATATCTATGCATGGCAACCTACAACATATTTTATACGTTAATTAGAAATTATCTGTACAGAGTATTTCTTCTTGTTTCTTGTGACTAGAAAGCCATGACAAGCTTTTTGTACTGTGTTAAACAAACAGAAGCATGTAAAACGGATTGCTCATTATATATGCCTATCTCTGGATTAATTGCTTCTTTTTTGATATTGAAGGCCCCAATATTCTCGTCGCGGAATGAGTCACATACTTAACAGAAATAGTTTTGTGTAAAGTAACTGTTAACTCTAGTTCTAAATACATGTTTTTTTTTTGTTACACCATCAAGTTCTTTTCGGTTAATTTGATGTCCATTTTATAAGCTACAAGGGACAGCAATTACATTGAAGAGAAAGAAATTAAAAGAATTATAGAAGTGTAAGTAAAGGTTGTAAACAACCAACACATATACATGCGCCTTATATTATTTATTTTGTACATTAAGAAAAAAAACCCACTGACACTAGAATCGTAGAATTGCCAATTACATTGGAATCTTGATTAATATTAAAGATATGTACGATTTGAGATAAAAAAAGTTTCGTTCTCCTGCTCTGTATATTTAAACATGGCAAAGAACACATAGCTTTGTGTTAAGTTTGCATTTTCACAATGATTCATTGTACTATGTGTTATGTGAATATCAGATTGATCGAAAAGTGCATAGAATATAACGGTGACATACATGTATATGTGTTTAAAGTTATGAACTCCGTGATCAAGTGATGTCAGATTCAGTTCTTTACCCTGGTCCATATGCAGTACAGGGGGACAACAAAAATAAATCGTAATAACAAGATTTCAATGAAATCGACAATTCTGCGGTTCTAGTGCCAGTGGAAAGAACCACCGGTTTCTCATTCAGGGAACTCCAAACTGTTCTTAATTACATATCAAAACATTAATACGTAATTACACAAATTAATATTTCTAAAATGAACACCACTCAAAGAAAAAAAACTTACAGTTCTTCACAAATTGATATTTTTATATTCATATTTCCCACACAAAGCTACATAACAATCGCGAAGATTTTTTTCCCCAAAACAACAGTGCAATGCTTACTCGAAGCAATGAATAGCTTTAATAGATTTATGAAAAATAGCATTGAAATAGCATTGCTGTAAATGCTTAGCTCCACTTTTCAAAGAAAATAATGTCATTCATGACCCCCTCGATGGCGCCTGCCTTGGTTAAGGTTTTGATTCAGATCCATCTCTGAAAACCAATCGAATGTAATCAATTAAAGCTTGAAATATTTGGAATATTTGTTAACAAAAAAAACAACAAAAAAAAACACACACAAAAAAACCGGAAACCTATCTCAATAAGGCCAGTAACCCTAAAATTTATTTTGGTAAAGTAATATACCCCTTTCAACGTCGAATTTTCTGTGTTGATTAACCCTTTCCCTCATAGAGGAAACCATGAAAAGACCTATGCGAACAACATAAAACCAAATCAGCCTGCGAGTTACTCGCAGGCTGATCAGGTTTTATGCTGTTCGCTGCTCCTCAGTGGTCTGGAAATGAGGATTTTGTAATTAAATTTGGTAAGATTTAACTGTGGTTTTCTGCAGATCAGGCTTTATGTGGTACCTATTAAGTGCGTCAAAATGAGTCTATATGAGGGAAAGGGTTAAGTTTCTTTTGATAAGGTCAGTTTCTCTATTTCTCTTTAAGGTTGGAATACTTGATCACTTTCATAGTGGGAAACATTTTCAAAAGGACACGAAACTCTTAATTTAAATTAATTTATGCACAGTTATGACTCAAAAAAAATTTTAAGGGTTTTATGTTCTTATCTAGTAAGTACTAAAGCTAATGGGCTGAAATTTTCCACATGTGTTCGTGCTCAATGCCTTATGTCACTTTTTTGTTTACACTACAAATCGTAACAGCATACATTACACTATCCAGTACTAAGAAAAATTATGTGCGCTGCTTTAGGACATTTCTTGGTTAATGATTTGCAGAGTAAACTTTTGAAAACTTTTTTCTATATACGTATTCTTGCACCAAACACAGGGCAACTAAATTCCATTGCCTGCTTTAAAAACAAGGGTTAAAGGATTATTATATATATACAATATCAATGTATGAATTGATGTTTTTTTTTTTTTTTTCATTTGCTTCATTGTGATTTTTTTACTATTATGGACAGTTGTAAATGGAGGCTGGTAGGGAAGTTATGTTTGTTTGTGTAGATGACCATCTTATACAAATTAGGTATCATACAAAGATTCTCAAGGTGAAGGGTAGTCCAAAATGGAAAACAAAAACTATTAATGTCGATATTGAAAATTTAAATCAACAGACATCAGTAGTGCTTTAAATCCTGAGTACATTAAGCCTTAGCTTTGTGTGAAAATGTAGTTAACAATGACTTCAGATATTCCTCCACTTATAATTAGTTTGACATCATATTAAAACTTGATAAACTACTCAATAACAGCGAGCAAATTTTGCCTTATTGACACTACATGTACAACCTCATCTTTCAATTAGTACAATAGTATATTTAACTCTTGCAACAACCTCCCCTAAATAGGCTGAGGGCATATTCATACGTTAAAAGATTTGGGATTTTGCGACGGTTATTATTTTTTCAAAGGAGGAAAAGTAAATCTAAGAGGAAATAATAACATATTATCCTAAAACCGAACCGTAAACGAATGAAGGAAGAAAGAATGGTCACTTTGTTTTTTGTTTTGTTTTTGTGGTGTTTATTCCTTGTTTATTTTAAAGTATAGAAATAAACTGGGATTTCGTGTTTTATAAATAATTTCTCGATATGACAGGAAATGTTACCATCGATTAGAATTTGCACAAAGAAGCGTTTGGAATGCAATAAAACTTACTTTTAAAAGGCATGCTTTCCCAGTTGATTATTAGCCAGTCTATCTGTTGCTTAACCACTAACTGTTTTCTTCCAGTCATGGCACCAGTATAATAACCAATGTATTAACAGGTTAAGTTTCAATTTTTTTTTCATGCTTTTCGGCGGATTATAGAGAAATATCAGTGGATATAATCTTCCACGAAAATTAGTGTCCCACGAAAAGTAATGATTTTACAGTCGTCGATGACATTCAAAACTCACGAAATCACGTTTTTAAGAAATCAATAATAAAGCAATTAAGACACGAACGTGTATTACCATTTAAGACCAATAATAGATTACTAACCATCGTCTATTACTTTGGCTTTGACTTTGAAGATAAAGGTTACAATTCCGTTAAGTTCAAGCTTGATTTACGAGGCGGTGGACTCATAAGCAGCTCGTTCACAGTTGGTCGGTAGAATTGTTCTTTCTTTTTCTCCCTCGTTAATGTTGAAGTTTTTGTTTCCTATAATATATATATATCGTTATTATTTTTCGCAAACGCACGTCGGGAATTCCGGTTTAATAAAGAACCCTGAAATACACAATGCGCAAGCACGCGCTCTTCCCTGACCCCAATTTTTAAGTGTTATTAAATCTTTTCAGCCCGTGAAATAAGTAATGCGTGGATAGTGATTGATCAGTCAGATAACGGCACATGCTACAAGAAATTCTAAATATAGCTTTAAACATTTTAATTTTAGGTTTGGAACCGCTTGCAACGTATTTGCATGTGATGGAGAAATCAACCATTTTTTTTCACAATCACAGAGTGACCATGGGTGACCAAATTCTAAGTCAATGACCATCGGTGAACGAGCCGCTATAAGAAAGCTATGGAAATAGTAAAGGCATGCAGAAAATAACCACACTACAGAGGATATAATTTCCTTAGATGACTGCAATGAAAAATATTGATTAAGCGCGGCGAAAGCTCCTAGCAATTCCGAAAATACAAAACAATTAAATGATATACACACATGTTCCGGGATTCAATATATTCCCCTGGCAATGTGAAGGGAACAAGACATTTGTAATAACTGCTGTCAATTAGACGGGTGTCACAGTTATCTGCGACAAACCTTAATTTGGCAGAATGAATTTGGAAAACCTAAAAAATGACCGTTTTTCCTAACCAATAAGTTTTCACATTTGCCATGGTGTTAACTGTCCAAGAACAAATAAGAAAACACATAAATATCGAACTATCAGACAGGAGAAGATTAAGCCATATGTCAAATACTGACATCTATATATATTTGGGAGTCATTTTCTGATTTGTAATGTTAACTATAATTACGCTTATCATTGAAGCTTATATATCAAGAGTTGTGATAAATGGAATTACACATCTATCTCTCTAAATAAGATAATATCAATGTCTTAAAGGCGTAGAATTAATGAGGAGAATACTGTTCGTAGCACTATGTATTTCTCTAGAAAATCGAAAAGAAACTTATACTGCAGGTGCGGTTGCTAGGAGCATTTATTCATCAGAGAGCTTAATATGTTATTTATCGTAGAGATTTCACTTGCCGCTGTTTAGACTTGTTTAATCTAATTCGTTTTTAAAATGGTTTTCCGTAAATTCAGTACCTTCTTTGGAGAAAAATGTGCTTATTTGAGTTTTACCGATAAAGAAATGTCAAATGTATGCTAGCTTAAAATCTAATTGACTGAATAAATTCATAATGAAATAAACAGCAAACTACTATAATTTTAAAACATGCGGAGTTACATCGATATTGGATTTGCAAGAAAGATATATTTCTATATCATGCCTTGTAATAGGCAATAGGTTAGATGCTAGAACACTTACACAATTTTCGATAATGCTGCCAAATCGCCGTTCCTATATGTTATAGATAAAAAAATATATGTTTTCTTGGTTTTATTAAATATATTTTGTTTATTCTGTTGCAGGTGCATGCTGGTAGTTGTCTCACTTTGATGGGATATTTTTATTTACATGGTACGTCTCAGAGAAATACATTCGAGTAGTTAAGGCCTAGACAAATAAAAATCTGGTTTCAGAACCCAAATATGTCATTTTGCCGGCTGACCGTTCCAAGATTTTAAATATTGTAAAATCTCAATAATAAGACCACTCTTGGGACTGTTGCTTACTTGTCTAAATAATGAGGTGGCCTGGTAATAGAGTTTCAATTAACAGGAGATCGGGAAAAATGACTTGAAAATAGTGGTCTTAATAGTGAGTTTTTTTTATTTAGTGGTCTTTATATGAGGTTTTACTGTATGGTATTCTCTTTTAAATGTATATACCATCCATATTTAAAATGAATACATTTAAAGTTAACAGCGTATATTAATGACACTGGAAATAGGTACCAGACGAAGCGAGAGGAACTGGTTTATATATACAACATGGGTATAAAAATCCTTTGTTTTTTATCTCGCATAAATTTAGCCATTATAAAAAAGAACCCGTGTATCTATAAACTTTTATTTATTTTACTCATAGTTAGAACTGTTGCATAAATGGCAAGATAATATAATAATGTATGTCCCTGGTATTGAGGAAAGGTCAACGTCGCTGCATATTCGGATCTTATTTAAGGAAAACGGCACTTTTATATTCACGGATTAGTGGCCGAATCAAAGCATATGGTTGCTCGGTTTTATGTACCAAATATTGTATCTCCACATAAATTGTGTGAGAATTTGTTCGAAGATTTTTCATGTGAGGAAGCCTTCCAGCTGGCTTGCGGTAGGTCGGTGGTTCTACCCGGGTACCTCTGTGAACTCGGGGTCTTCCTCCAAGTGTAATTAGCTGGACGTCGCTATATGATTGAAATACTATCGCAGCGACGGTAAACCCCAATACAACAACAACTTTGTTCAACATGCAGCTAAAGAAAATATAATTTATTATAATGGTGGAACAGCTAAGTTAAGCGCAGGTGTTGTTTCTTTGGCCAGTTAGTGCATAGTGTTGGGTTTTACTAAAGACATATAAAACAGCTATTAACCGAAGATTTGAAACTAATCTAATCTCACAAAAGTACGCATCATATTGTCACATTCTCGCAAAGTCCTATTTAAGTTGTGTGAAAATACATAATATCTTACAATCGAATGTTACACCAGAAATAATGTGAAAGTAACTGTAAATTAAGTTTTAGCCTACCAAAAGTTCCTTACAGGGCATTCTAAACTATGAAATATGAAGGGTGTTTTTCAGCATTTGCATATGGAAGGTATAACCTTAGAGTACGAAGATGACAAACTGTATATTAGTTAACTATGGTTGCACATTTCTCCAAGAAAAACACAAGAGAGTCCAACTCTGGTATCTCCTTTTCTCACCCATGAGTCATTTTGTCTCAAAACGCTGCCATTTTTCGTTGGTCGGACACGACCTCGTGACACGAACAGTCACGTGAAAGCAGCAATTTACAGACATATTTCTTGTGTTTTTCTTGGAAGTGGATGCCTTAGCTTGTGTCAGGACCTGAAAATATTCCCAATCACTGTTTGTGTTTGTGATCAGACCGTCGGATGATCACCGGTATCAAAATTCGCCCTCGTTGAGTTCCATCCCTTGTTTATATATATAGACACTAACCGATTTTCCCCCAAGTATTACGTGTCAAATCCCTGTGGAATTAACAGAAAACCAGCACGTCATCAAAAAAGCTAAAATGGCCGATAAATAGGCGGATAAATGGCGGACTATGATTTCACGTGACTTCAGACTGGATCCCGTCTCATCGTAAGAATCATGAAGCACACATAATACTGAGCGGACAAACATCTCATCAGGTGCTAATCTTATATCCGGCAAGTAGCGAGGAACGACTATAGATGTTCCTTCACATGGGAAGGGATAATCATGAGAGTCACGTGCATGAATTGGAAAAGCCTGCTTATACTCTCAAGCGAGGCCTTGACATACTACATGTAATTCATACTGATCACGCTCAAAAATGACAGTAAATCAAACCATAAAAATAAAAAAGATTAACGCATTCCAAAATTATATAAGCTGTAAATAAAGAAAATCCAATGAAGTATCGGAGATAAAATTCGGGACATATGCTAATGTCAAAACTGTATAATTTGCAGTTTACACACAATAAAACTGCTTGACTTCAATATTACGAAATCATTAAAAGAGCATAAAGTAGATATATTCCACACAACTAAGCAGTTCATTTTCTGCATATATTTTACAGAAAGTATGTGACTAAAAGGAAAAAAATCGAATGTCTGTGTAGAATTAATGGATCATTATTTGAATCATCTGAAATAAACAAAGGATGGACTGAGGATGAATTACTAGTTAAGGAAGAGAAATTACAAGGATCTTCGTCTGCTTTCCCAAATGAAGGTGATAATATTCTCTATGGCCAGTCACTAACCAAATAATACTGAATATTACTTGTTTTTGTCCTCCTTGGATTACTGATGATAGCAACAAACAGCTTTGGTG
This sequence comes from Solen grandis, assembly GCA_021229015.1. Taxonomy (NCBI): domain Eukaryota; kingdom Metazoa; phylum Mollusca; class Bivalvia; order Adapedonta; family Solenidae; genus Solen; species Solen grandis. The sequence continues at coordinate 8,088,673 of CM037787.1, forward strand.
GCCAGACCATGCCACGCTTTCCTCTCAAGTAAACAACCGATCTATAGACGCCTCTGAGGTATGCTTTCCTATTATGGAGTTTGGACTGATCCCTGCTATCTGGCAAAGAAAACAGATGCTAGACATGGGGATGGAACATGGCACAAAATAGAAATAATGCTTGGCTGTGTAGTAACAATATGCAAACAGTGGTTTCCTTGCAAACACTGACAAAACTCAATATTTGGGTAATGGGCGTGATGCCGACTTGGTGTTAAAATTATTTTACCTCTTAGAATAATAAACCTAAAAAGTACAGTATTTTGTCATTGCTACTCTATATAATTTGTTCTGTGTGAGTAAAACATTAAATTGTCAATTAAACTTGCCAAATAGTTACTACCCATATGGACCTCAATGAAGTATCTAGCTAGAAGTGTGGGCGCATAGTGTTTTACTTACACAGCTTTGTAACACTTCAGTACACATGGAAGAGTAAACTTCTATGCGGGACATCACAACATTTGTTTATTCAGTATAATTTTGTGCAGTATTGTTCATCAATAAAAAATTAATCTCTCCCGTTGTGATAACTTCATAAATATATACTGTAGAATAATTAATTTTCAGAGGGAACTAATTTTCGTTGATTTCGTCAATGACTCTAATCCACGAATATTTATCCCCACGAAAACTGTTTACTTAATAGACCTCATGTTTTCTAGAACATGGTGCCACGAATATATGTACCAACGAAATGGATTTAATCACAGTTTCCACAAAATTTAATGTTAACGAAAATAAATGATTTTACAGTACCTAACGTTTAACAGAATTATATTTGCATATGTATTCAGTCGTATTCATCGTGTCCAATCTCGTGCATGCATATATGATGCTAAACGCCGTGCACATCGCAAGCTAGTTGCCGTACAGTCTTCATAACACATCTTCCTATTCGCCGTACACACACGCCTCTTTTTTATCAAAATTAATTCAAAGTCAGTTTAGCTCATATTCTGCGATCAACGTTAACGTGGGCGTTTTCTATGTTATGTGATGACAACGAATGTGTAAAAACGTGTGTCAGAGATTAGAAAAATGATTGTAAGAGAAAAATATAGCAAGGTTAAAGTATCCTATCATCCTATTTAATATATAGCAAAATAACCATATTGCATTTTGATACAGTAAAGAATTCTATTACCATTGGACTTGACTTGACTATTTGAGTTTACCGTCTCTTCGACAGTATTTCAGTCATATAGCGACGTCCAGCTAATTACAGGTGGAGGAAGACCCCGAATAGACGGAGGCATCCAGGTAGAACCACCGACCTACCGCAAGCCAGCTGGAAGGCTTCCTCACATGAAAATCCGAATGACCCTGCCGGGTATTACCATTGAAATATTTCTTCGTGCAGTTATATATTTTACATATAATATTTTACAATAACTGAATATATAAATGCATGATAGGTCTTATAGGTCATAAAAGGATAAAGAAGGCAACCTTAATATTAAAATATGGGCTTTGTATGACCATGGTGAAATGATTTTTTGTTGTATTGGGGTTTACCGTCGCTGCGATAGTATTTCAATCATATAGCGACGTCCAGCTAATTACAGGTGGAGGAAGACCCCGAGTACACAGAGGTACCTGGGTAGAACCACCGACCTACCGCAAGCCAGCTGGAAGGCTTCCTCACATGAAAAATCCGAAGTCCCTACCGGGATTCGAACCCACAGCGGTGAGGGGCTTAGAGATTTGTAGTCCGTGCGGCCCCCGCCATGGTGAAATGAATTTTTGAGGATAACGTTTTACAGCTTTCAGATAGCAGCAATATCACCAGAGCTAGGGCATACAATAATGTAATCCTGATTTACCAAATCGAATTGATGAATTGGTAAAATACAGTACTAATGATTAAGAAGAAGAGAAATAATTACTTCTTGGCAAATCAAATATGCGGATACCTTTAGAGGACTTCTTTTGGATTTTAGACCTATTGATCATTAATCAACATCTCGTTATTTCCCCTCATTGCGTCTCGAAGTCATTTGTACAATTTGACATTGATCCAAAAGAAAAAAAAAGTTAATTGCATATAAAAAGGTTCTGGAAAGACCATCTAAAAGTAAAACGTTAATGAATAAATACGCATTCATTTATAATTCGTTTATTAAATATAATGATATAATATACTCAAGACAAAAATGGGTAATTATATAGGTCTGATTAAAAATATCTGCATAGCTTTTGGTAATATATTGACTTCCGGTATCTGGGTCTTGGATGATTCATAGTGTCACATATAGTGGCTGATTTCTGCCATTTCGTGTTGTCGTGTCTTCGCCCCGAAAGGCGAAATAACGAAAACATGCCATATTGTCGTTATTTCGCCTGTCGCCTTTCGGGGCGAAGACACGACAACACGAAACATGTAAGGCGAAATAACGAAATTTTAACAGGCGAAAGGACGAAAAGTTTCGCCTTTGAATGTTTCGTGTCCGCGGGTCGAAACCTTTCGTGTTGGCGCCCTTTGTTTGTCGTGTCTTCGCCCCGAAACGCGAAAGGCGAAATAACGACAATGTTGCAGATTTCGTGTTGTCGTCCTTTCGCCTCGAAAGGCGAAAGTCGAAATAACGAAAATGACTGTACGTTTCGGGTTTCGCCTTCCGGTAGACATAAATTCATACTTATACGTAAGCATCTACATATAATGTGTATTAAAACATCAATTTTATTACTCAAAAGGATATTATCTGCGTATATATTCTGCTGCAGTGAAATAAAGCTATCTTCACCTGGCATTGTTGATATTTACAGCAAGTTTGCATGTGTGTAAACGTTCTGCGCATGTCTAACGGAAGGCGAAACCCGAAGCGTTGTCATTTTCGTTATTTCGACTTTCGCCTTTCGAGGCGAAAGGACGACAACACGAAATCTGCAACATTGTCGTTATTTCGACTTTCGCCTTTCGGGGCGAAGACACGACAACACGAAATGGCAGAAATCAGCCACCATAGTCACACAATATCATTTTAAATATTGAGTCAAAAATGCATTAAACTCATTTAATTTATTTAACTGAAAGATATACATAAACAAGTATATCTCCTTATCTTGGCTCTCAACATTAAAGGTAGTTTAACCCTTTCCCTCATATAGACTCATTTTGACGCACTCAATAGGTACCATATAAAGCCTGATCTGCAGAAAACCACAGTTAAACCTTACCAAATTTAATTACAAAATCCTCATTTCCAGACCACTGAAGAGCAGCGAACAGCATAAAACCTGATCAGCCTGCGAGTTATTCGCAGGCTGATCTGGTTTTATGCTGTTCGCATAGGTCTTTCATGGTGTCCTCTATGAGGGAAAGGGTTAAGGACTGACTTGTACAGCATCAGAAAAATGTGACTACATGATATCTAAAAGAAATCAGAAACAAATGTAACTAAATGTGGTATGTAACGTTTATAACGTATGGTGATTTAAACGTTAGATTAAGTGGTCTAATAGTTGTTATTAGATATAATTAATGCCTATTGCTATGGTAAAACAGTTTAAGGAGATCCGGAGAGAAAAAGAGAACAATTAAATCAAATGAATGACAAACTGAACACCTGTGGCCACTATTCCTGGCAAACCTCTGGATATAGATTCTAAATTAGTAATACGATAGCTCGCTCCTATAAATATATCGAAATCCACAAAAATGCGATATGATAATCTACCACTTGTCTGCGGAGGGATATATCAATGAGATAGCATTTAAATGATTGGAATATTGGCAGTGGTAGATTTAACTCAATCAAGTAAAGATACAAAGGATGTGCACCTATACGTCAATCATTTTGACATAGTTCCAATAAATGTCTCGAACATCACGCGTAGTGATATAAACTATTTAAAAGGGACTTTGTCTTGACGATTATTGTATGTCTCATTCAAATTCTAGGAAATCTTGTTGCTATAAACTACATGATATTTGCATAATTGCTTAAATTAATATCATTATCATAGAAAACTTAATAAACAGGAAATTTATATATTGATATTGCGATGGTTATAGTGTAAATGTTTCTTTTGAAGATGATTATATAACTTAAAAGATACATCGTTAGCGATTCGTAGTCATCATCAAACATATGTAACACTTACCGAAATCAGTCAGACAAGCATGTCCTACCCAAGCATGTGATCTATAAGGACAATGGTGAGAATGCACAAATTCAATGAATGTAAAAAGTTAATATGAACACCAGTGAACCCTACTCCTGGTCAACGTTTAGATTTTCCTCACATAAGTTACAGATACAATTGAGGTATTGGCGTATTCGTTTCTTAACATTCAGGCATACCGTATATCAGATTACTTATGTGGTATTCCATTCTGCGAGTCTGCGGATGAAAACGCAATCACAGATAATGTAATAACCGTGGACACAAATAACGCAGAACAAAAAAAAGAGCTTTATCCGTATTATTGGGTAAAATGGCCATAACTGCTCTACTGTGCAGTTAATAAAAAACTGCAATTATAAGATACGATTTTCCTTGAGAAAATGAAATGAAGTGTTATACAGGTATCTCTACCTCTATCGAGCAAGCGCAGAAATAAATTTCTCAAGATCCAGAATGAGCAGAAATGTCTTCAATCATGATATAGATATAATTTCTTTGTAGAATCACTGATTGAATTACCCACAGAAATAAGAAATAGTCCGCTATACATTTGATAATACACGTAAATGACCCATATCTACTTATGTATATGGGGAACATTTTGACACGTTTTTGGCATAAGCTGTATAAAAAGGATTTTGACCGATATCTTGGTTTACAACCGAAGAGTTCGGAAAATTGCCCGTTTCATTGGTTTGCATATTAAATTATTTTAGGATATTCCATCATAAAATGGAAGTGTATATTTTTCTGCGTGATTGCCAATTGGCAAATATCGATTTAATATACCTATTTAAACGTAAAAAAAAACCACGCAGTTGAAAAATTCAAACATAAAACCAGCCAGTTGAAAAAGTAATCAGTTGTGAAAGTCTTAAGAAAATGTTGTTGTTACTTTGGTATTGGAACTCAAACTCATAGATAAGCTGTTTATAGTAAAAGACTTCGTCGCGCAGTTGGTTAAGTGTTCCGTCTGCTAATCTTAGGGTCCCGAGATCGAATCCTACAGACGGAGTTTATTTTATGCTTCGCTTATATTACATTTTTTGTCCCTTTCTTTCTTTTTCGTTGACTAGTATATTACATATCTTAAATTTAGCGACAAGTACGCTTTCTAGCATTATTTTAAACTCAAAGACCATCTAAAACCTAGCCAGCGTTATTATAAAGTATTATATTGTAACACTTTTACCTTAACTTTCATATCTTTGTTTTTTTATATTTCTTTCTCCGAATATTTTTTATTGATTTCTTGTTAGACAAATTTACATATTTGAAACATGATATGGACTACAGTATTCGGATCTCTGTTAACTCACAGTTGATGGTAAGTTGCCTTTTGGCAAAATACAACAACAAGAAAAAACAACAACAACAAAAAAAAAAAAAACAACAATAATAATAATAATAATAATAATCTTCATCATATATCCGTATAAGGTATGTTCTTTTTTCATAAGCATCGGGGCGCACAGCAAATCCCATGAAAAAAAATATTGTTTACTTCTATAAACTATGGGCAGCTGTTCCACGGAAATTCAGATAGGTGCCATCTGTTTGTCTTTAAGTGCTGAAAAGTATATGTTTGGTATCGTAATGTTTGCCTCTGGTATCATCGATCGATTTTAGTAGATATGAACGATAAGTTCACTATTCATCGAGACAGTGTATGTACATAACAAAATCTCTACAACATGGCCACTGATGCTCATCCTAGAGAATCTTATTCGTTAAAAGCATCAATCAATAGAAATGCATTTGTCTCCCAACGAAACCCTCGTCGAGATGTCACCTGTCGAGACAATTACAGTTTTCTTATATTCTTGAGATCAAATCGTGGGGCCATGCTGCATAGTGCACTTAGCCTAGTTTCGCTCTCGACCCCTCGAAATATATTTGGCGTTTATCAGAAATTTCATGTTCCTATTTTAGAGGTACTTCGTACTATCTGATCATGTTTTAAGATTCCTAAGTTACCAAGTGCATTAGTGTGCATAGCCCGAGATTAACAATATGGCGAGAACTTTTTACTTGAGGATTGGCACAGACAGTTACAAAATTTTATACTCAAACGCCAAATAAACCGTGCATGTTTGTGTTTCGAATAACTATAGCCTAGGGCTGCGTTCAGTTAACCATAACGCTCGCAACTGTTATGGATTTGGTTCCCAGCTTACACTATATATGCGTTGATACGACAGTTGATACAAACGCTTTAAGGGTATCTGAACGCGGGGTAGTAATATTGGTCCAAACCCTTTAACATGTAAACCCTGTGATGCATGGATGTTTGTCTATCTAACTATGGGTACACCTGCCCTGCGTTCAGTTACCATTAAAAGTCCATAACGTTAGCTTTTGTATCCCTGTTGTATTATGGCGGATAGAGTGTGAGCTGGGTACCAAATCCGTAACCTTTGCGAGCGTTATGGTTAACTGAACGCAGCCTAGGCTTTACATAAAGCCTCAAAAGAAACGTTTTGCACGATTTGCCCGTGCGCATTCTGAATAAATGTGAAATTGGTAAAAAAAAAGTCTTAATACTTTCTTTCAAGTTCTTAGAGAAAGAAAAACACAAAACATTTTGATTTTTTTTTCAAAACTTGCAATGCCGCGACTTCCTGAATGTCAACGTATTGTAGCTTTGGTGATGTCTGGTAGAGGTGATTCCGTCGATGTTGTAGCACATAAACACTGTAAGTAATCTTCGTTCAAGGTTTCAGCAAACTGGGACAGTTCGTGATCGTCCTCGAACTGACAGGCCTCGCGTAACTGACGTCAGATTAGACCGTCATTTGGAACTGACGCATTCAAGACGTCGTTTCCAAACGGCTACTGCTACTATGAGACAGTATAGTATAAGTAGAGACACCGTTATGAGTTGCGTCACTATCGGAATACTAGCGCCTACTGTAAACTCTCACACGTGATCGTGAGGACAAATCTGTGCAAGGCGTCAGTGTAGCAGAGTCGTCTTTTCTGACGAATCTAGATTTAATCTAAGCCACCACGATGGAAGGGTGATGATATTCCGAAGTAGAGGACGCCTGTATAGTAGAGAGAAACAGGTTTGGCGAGAGCAGTGTCATCGTATGGGGTGGAATCATGAGAGACAGGAAAACTGATCTGGTCATTGTGAATGGCGAAACTGAGTACATAAATCAAGTTTTGAGACCAATAGCTGTTCCATTTATTCACAAGTCCCGCCACACATGCACGCACGTCCGCATACCGTACAGCTTATTCGGCAATGTTTGTATTCAAACGTCTTGCCTTGGCCTTCCATTTATCCAGATCTGAACCCAATACAGCATATATGGGACCTGCTTGGCCGTAGAGTTAGATCCAGGCATGTTGTCAAAAATCTTCAGGATTTAACAAATACTCTACGGGCGGGATGGAACAACATTCCTCCACGTGTCGTGCAACGCTCCGTCGATTCCATGAGACGTCGTATTTTACAGGTACAAGCCGGGGGTCACATTCGATATTAATGACAGAATCACTTAAAATCATAAAGAGAGGCAATACCTCTCCCCTACCATTTTTATTCGATTAACACGTCTCTACAGAAACCGCTATTTATATCCCCGCTGAAGGCGGCGAGGGATATAGTTACAGCCTCCGTCCGTCCGTCCGTCAGACTGTCCGTTCTTCCATCCCACATTTTTGTCCGGAGCATAAGTCAAAAGGTATTTAAGATATCAACTTGAAACTTCATAGGTAGATAGATCTTAGTGAGGATGAGCGCAGTGCACAGGAATGTTTACTCTACTTTTCATATTTTTTAGTTACTGCCCTGTGAAGGAAAAAACTATAAGAGGTCACAGTGACCTTAACATTTTACCTGTAGACCTCAAAATAGGGAAATTAGTAGGTCTCCACATGGTTTTCACATATATAATCACTTCAAACATCAGTCTTCATTACCTATTTTTTAAATACATTATTCTACTCTCCAAAACATCTTCTAACGAGCAAGCATTCGGCGGGGGATGGCCATGTCAACATGGCTCCTGCTTTAATAAAACACGTCATGTTTAGGCAATTGAATTAATTGAAAATTGGTACCAAACTTGAAAAACTGACAAAATTAATCTAAACTATATGCACAGTTTCTTTTGCGTTTGAGTATATATTAATCTAAACGTATGTTCACACAACTAATATACACATACTTGTAAACACACAAATTTATCGCGGTGCACATGACTGCGTTAATATAGTGAGTTTATATATATATATCTTTTATTCGAGACAACTAGTCTTTGTATAGTTTCCAAGCCATGCTTCCATAAAGGGCCGATAATGAAGATCTACTCGTATGGCGGCGCCTTTATAAATCGTCAAACCATTCTACCTTGCAGACCATTCTTCGACTCAAGATTTTTCTATATTCAATGACATTGTCTTAAGGACTATCATTTTATCTTCATCAAATGACTCATGTAAAAATCACCGCAATTATCTGTTTCCAAATATCATACATTTCGTCAATGCTTCAGTGTGTGCTATGTATTAGTTAGAACTAAGGGCAAATAGTTGATAATCCTTGAAAAACAAGTAACTGGTGTTATATGCAACACATGAAGTCCCCTACCGGCTCCACCTTGACTCAATATGGTAATCAATAATACATTTGTGAATTGATGAACAAGTCTTCAAAATAATCTTCAGGCATACGAAATGCAAGCAAGACAGATGCAAGAAATAGAATTAATAATAGTTACCTTGCCTGATCCAAAATGCTTTTCTTTAGTCTTTAGTCTTGTTGATGAGAATTGAGAACTTTCACTCTGCATCACCACCCTGACTATATACATGCCTTATAAAATTTATTATTAAGTTATCGCGGTCGCGGGATCCCATTTTTTGCCATATTTTCACTATTTCCGTTACCATAGCAACCACAATTTTAGTCGAAGAACAAAAATAAAATGATGTGCATAATCTGCATATTCCATCTGTCATATACCAATTAGCTTGCTTAGTTATAAAGTTATCGTGGGATCCGATTTTTACCATATTTTCAGTATTTCCATTAACATAGCAACCACAATTTTAGATGAAGAACAAAAATAAAAAACGTGCATAATCGACACATTGCCATCTAGTCATATACCAAGTTTCACCAAATTAGCTTGCTTAGTTATAAAGTTATCGCGGGATCCAATTTTTTGCCATATTTTCACTATTTCCGTTACCATAGCAACCACAATTTTAGTCGAATAAAAAAATAAAACAATGTGCATAATCTACACATTGCCATCTAGTCATATACCAAGTTTCATCAAGTTAGCTTGCTTAGTTATAAAGTTATCGCGGGATCCCATTTTTGCCATATTTTCACTATTTCCGTTACCATAGCAACTACAATTTTAGTCGAAGAACAAAAATAAAACGACGTGCATAATCTACACAATGGCATCTAGTCATAAACCAAGTTTCATCAAGTTAGCTTGCTTAGTTATTAAGTTATCGCGGGATCCAGATTTGAGCGGACAGACAGACGGGCGGGCGGACGGACGGACGGACAGACGGAGGGTAAACCTATAGTCCTCTACGGTGTGAACACCGGTAGGGGACTAATAAGACTTAATTTGAGAAATTATTTGTTTCTTGCATAATTTACAAAACAATCAGAAACCTGAGAGCAATGAAATAACTTCGTACCAAAGTTTTAAAAATAAATCCAATTTCTATAAAGGAAACTTGTAGACGCCCGATATTTTGGGAGAGCAAATCAAGACAAATCACATATAAACGTGTGAGACTCTCCACATCTTTTTTATCCGAGCAACAGGATTTAGACTGAGTTGCGACATCTCCGAGGAGAGAACGATATCAACTTCAATATGATTTTGCTATTGTATATACTTGACCTCGTATAAAAATAAATGTACCAGGCAATGGGATGGAAAAGTGGTCGCTTATTTCTGGTAACTGATAAATGGCCAAATCTCTAATAAAATGTAAGTTTTTGGAACATCAAAACTGATCGCTAAATTGGACGTGTTGAGTGATATTAGTCTCAGCTAATGCTGTTTCAAATAATACGTAATTTTACAACTTAATATCAACTATGAATGATATTAAGTTAACAAATCAGTACTAAGTTTATGAAAATCGACGTCAGATCCCGCATATGTGCTGCTGAAAACTGCTTTGTTGTAACTTTGGGAATATAATACTTCTCGTAAAATCTTAGATATAAAAACCTAGCTGCTAAAGTTCAACCTTAATCTGTAAAAGTAATAGAGTAAAATTTAGTCTTTGAATCTGCAACGTTAGGAATGAAAAGGACAAAGAAATAACACCAATTAAAAGGTTAGTAATGTATAACGATATAAGCACGTAATTAACTTAGATATTTGAAAACTGTACAGAAAAACAACACATTTTACAAATTAGTTATCATCATGCAGGTCCATTTTATTTTACATAAAACATTTTATTTCTAGATTTATATCAGTGCATAAAGCATCATTTGATGGTAATTTAATTTTACAATTTAAGATACAATTCATAGAAAAGGAGATTTTTGAAAACGTGACTTTTAGTGGGGTGACAATCAGTGACTTTTGGGGGTTGGGGTGGCCATAAAAGTAGAACAAGCAATGCTATATACCAAAATGTTCGCAAATGTCTGTAGTATATGAAACTGCCGGCATAAATTGTCAACGCGTGGTGCGGACGCGGAAATCCAAGATGGCGTCCAAGATTGCCGCCATAAATTGCCAACGCAATGAAAATAATATAACTGAATATTTAAAATTCACAAACCAATGAAGTTCATTTTTTTGCATGGATATTATTCCTTTTAAGATGTTTATCAAATACAGACACAAAAATGGCCTATTCCAGGTCAAGGTCATTTCAAGGTCATATTAGAAAAATTATATAAAAAAATCTATATATGTGCTTTTTATTTAATGTCCAAAAAGTTATTTTTTACTCAATTTGATTTCTGAAATGATAGCAGTATGGTTAAATAAATATAATTACATTAAGGAATATTTTTTTGACTGAGATGTTACATATTATGCTGAAAAAGCGCACTTTTATACTTTAATGCGTTATCCAAATTGGCTGCCATATTATGGGTGTTTCAATATGTTCAAATAATTATAGAGTTGCTTTTTTATGGTAATTCTAAAAGAATGCTTTGACTGGAATCTTGATATTTTAGCATGCAGCTTAAATTAACATATTTGACCTGTGCAATCCAGGTAAAGGTCAAGGTCATTTAAAGGTCAAATACAAAAAAAACCACTTATAAATACAAAACTACCTATTTTGTTTCATTTTGTTGAAAAAAAAAAGAAAATATATGTACAATATGCAATGGTTATGTAATCATCATTTATTTTCACATTTGAAACCACAACAGAAGTTAATATTGAATATTTGAAAAAAAGGTAAGAAAATAAATTCATCTATTCATCAACTTATTTTGCCAGTAAAATGATGTGTGATAAAATGCCTATTCAAAAAATGCTTATAGTTTATTCCACTTCACATTGCCACAAAATGCACATTTTATTATTTGAGAAAAAAGAAGAATATACATTACAGGACTAAATACAAGGGGTGAATTTAGTATATGACACCTATAATAAGTTTTCAGGCGGGAAATTCAAATCAGACACTGATTACAAACACATTCTATTACAGTTATAAATGTATTTCCATATACTTTATGTACAATGATGTAAGTATTAAACACTTCTTTATAATTTCAGTCATAAGATATATCAAAGGCAGTCTTATATTAAGTGAAAATACTTTTTTAAATAGTTATATTATTAAGAATGGTCAGGTCTGGTATGACAATTCATAAAAAATGGAAATAATTAAAAATATTGTAAACAGAACACAATTTTGTTGAAAACATAAACTTACATACACAGTAAAAGTTTTTATTGGCTATTGCACCTATCCAGCATATTCTACAATAATTCTTGTGTATTTAAAGTATCTTAATCTTATACAGCAGGTGCACATGTAAATATTGTTTCTGCAAAATTGTCCTACTATGAAATTAGGTATCATTATGGTTTATTCTGTACATTTCAGAATTTCAAAGTGATAAGATGTTATGGAATCAAATACATGTCAAAAGAAAAGGAGACAAAGTTTTGATAATATAAAGTGTTGTTTTTTTGGCAATGGAGAAATAAACAGTAATCTACTGGCAAAATTACAATGTATGAATGCTGAAAAGTGTGAAAATATTTTATCAAGTTGCAAAGAGAGAGATGATGACATTTCTAAATATATCATTTTAAATGAACAAGGTATACGCAAAGGGGAACATCAGGTGTACTATCACAAATCTGAAGAAGCTGAATCAGCATCATTTTTTACTCGTTCTAAGATAACAAAATTAGAATTTGATTGGAAGAACAACTGCTTTATATGTGGTGAAAAATGCCAGTCTAAGAAGAGAAGTACCTGGTCTCTGGTTCAGACCTCGATTGATAAATCTTCAAACCTTTACAGTCAAATATACAAGGCAGCTGAATTAAGAAATGATCAGGTGGTACTATCCCGTCTACTCTCGTGTAACGGAGATATTGTGGCTGTTGAAGCCAGAGACCATCGGAAAAAGGGGTGCTTGGCACATTATATTTCAGACAGAAATATTGGTTCAAAAACCAAAACTTCTTCAAATAAAGTTTTGCTGAAGCATCTGAACAGCTGAAACAAGATTTCACGGTACCGATCTTACATCAGATGTGTGTCTATGAATTGTCAAATCTAAAAACTCACTTTGAAAAGCATTGTTCACAAATCAATGATAGTATAGACACACATGTAAAATCATGCCATTTCAAACATATATTGCAGCAGAACTGGCCAGAAATAAAATGTGTGTCAAGACCAGGTCTCAGTGACCTTGTATGTTCAAGGGATTTATCAGTTGATGATGCATTGAAAAAGAACATCAATTTAGGTAATAGCGATGCTATGTGTGATATATTAAATGAAGATTTGATTGATGTTAAGCAACCTCAAATTGATGTCAATGCAAATGATGAATCAAGCATTCTACACAGAGCTGCAGAAATTTTGATAAACCGGGTACAAAAATCAATCAAATTAGAAAAAGAATATTTTTCACCCAGTGAGGTTGATATAGAAGAACAGAAAGCTTATTTGGACCCTGTACTGCTTAAATTTGTAAGCTGGTTGACTGACAAAAACAGTTTTGAAGAAGGTTTAGATAATACTAACACTATACCAGATCAAAAAGTCATCTCAGTATGCAGTGATCTAACTGCTTTAATTGCAAAAGTGATGACCCCAAAACATCTTGGTTTATCTGTGTATCTCCATCATACATACGGCAGAAACTGATAGAGGACTTATGTTTACATGGTCATACCATGCCATATTCAGAAATCAGACATTTTCTTACTTCAGCTGCTGTGCAGTTAGCCTCTATGCAAGCAAAGACACCATCAGGTGCCTTAGTACCATGTAATGTTAATAACAGCACTGGAAGTGGCCAACTCATAGTAGCAGCTGCAGATAATTGGGACCACAATGAAAGGACCCTCAGTGGCAAGAGAACAACACATGCTATGAAAAAACTTGCTGGTCATCCCACAATCTTTGGTCCCAACTTCAAAAAGACTGCCCAGAGTTACAGAGAGATCTCTAGACATAACTGCACTCCCAGGTACAAATCTAAACAATAAACAACAAATATTTTAAGTAGATTGCTACTTCATCAATTATACTTTTGCTATACTTTTTCTGTTTGCCTTACTAAACAGTTCAGTCATTACTGTTAATAGAAGCAGGAACAGGCTAACATATTCACACTAAATTTGGACAGTCTTGAGTTCATTTTTCAGTAATTGTTAACACAATCTTGCATTTAAAATATCTGCTGTTATATAAATGAGAGAAAGATAAATAATAAAGTAAATACAAAAATAAGTGATAAATAAATAAAAAAAAAAAATAATATGCAAACTTCTTTCCATAGGTAAAGGACTTGCTCATGTGCTTCATTACACAAAGCCATGCTCAAGGCCAAAGCCGATCCTGTCTCCTCCACTGGCAGCAATTGAACTAAACCCTCCTGAGCCACAAAGTGCTAAAGTGTTAAGACTAAAGGAACTCATGTATAATTTTGGTAGATGTTCTTTGTTCTGTGATGACAGAGCAGTTGCACAAGATATTTTACCCCCATGGACTATTTTTCAGTCTATAGCTGAACAAGACAAGTTGTCATCACAATGTAACATTGTTTTAAACCCAATTATCATGGCTCCACCTAAGGAATATAGCACTGTTTACACAACACTTAAAAGAGTCAAGGAACAGATAAATGCATTAGGTCAGACTGCATGTCCAGTTGTTTTTTTTTGACATGGGATTACTGAGCAAGGCACTAGAAGTGGTATGGGCTAACCCATTAGAGTTTGATGGTGTGTACCCACTTGAAGGTGGTATGCATTTTTTAATGTCGGTGTTTGCTTCATTCAATGGGCAATTTATATGGTTCTGCTTGTCTCACAGAACTTGTGTGAATCAGATGTATATGCCAATGCCACTGTGGGCCAGATTTTTGCTGGGAAAGACTTTGAGCGAGGTATGAGAGCTGTGTTACTAATTGATGAAGTTCTACAGATAAGATTTTTTATAAACTTCAAGGACTGGTTAATAGGTAATTCTCCTGGTATTCTTGAAGAGCTACATGCTACAATTGAACAGTTTAGCTCCTCTGTAGATGACCGACCCTATTGCAAAACATTCTGAAACATTTGCATTTTTAGAATCAAGGGTAATTCCTCTGATTGAACAGTTTCGAGCAGTAGGGCGTGAAATTTCCCCACTTTTTCAGCTCTGGGATGAGTATCTCACACATGTGTCTGCTCCCCTAAAACTGTTTATAGCCTCCTCAAGACATGCATTATGGGATGCAAATCTTTTTGCTAAATACAAACTTTTACCACTTTCGTTTGCATCAAATAGGCATACCTACTCACGGTATATGACATTCCTTTTGCTTCAATTGAGCCGCATTCCTCCTGATTTGTTAGAGAGCTTTAACAATGGCAAAGCAAAGCTCACAAATGGGACATTCAACTCTGTTTGGATTGACTATGTTTTGGAAGTTACTGAGAACAAATCTCTAAAATCATCTGGAGGCATAATTGGTCTTACACATCAAGATACTGATCCAGGCCATTTACTGCAGAATATTCTTTGACTTTCAAAGGGAAATCTGACAACTCAGGTCCAGCATCATGCAAGACACATCATACAGATACTAATTTCTCCATGGTAGCTTTCAATGCAGATCCTCAGAAACTATGCAGCTTGTTTAAATCAGAAACATTTATTGACCCATTTAACCTGTCCTCCCCACCAACTAAATTGGTCAATTTTGCTACTGGTACAGAGGCATCAGTAGACACTCAAAGTAGTTTACTGAAATGGCATACCAATGGTGACACATTATTTCAGAGATTTGCTCTTGAACGCTTTGATGTTGGTGGAGTTTCTGAACCTCTAAAAAGTTTCTACGACCCAATATCAAAAAGTAAGGTGAAAACCATGGAAAAGACTCTTACAACCATTAAAACTAAGTCCAAGGAAATTCCAGTTAATATGAAAGAGATGTACCTGAGGCTTCTTTCTATAAA
>CM037787.1:8104605-8143954 GCA_021229015.1 Solen grandis
GGGTTAAAATGAGTCTATATGAGGGAAAGGGTTAAGCACTAAATCAAACTACACTTCTACCCGGTGTATCTGCTTATTTTGCCCCCAGCCTTAAGCTATATAGTAATAATACATGTATCACACTCTGTGCACAGCAAGAGATGAATAATTAATGTTATACACTCATTTCATTTGATTATACTAGAGTAATGGTTTTGATATAACATGGTCGCAATATTTAGTCAGTCACAATTTTGAAAACAATATTTAATTTATATTTACGTGGCTTTATTTATCATCTGATCAGCTCTAAACAGGTATATAACACCAACAATCAAAATGGTTTAAAATATATCTGTTTTGGTGATGTTTGATAATGAAAGAGATATGGTAAACTGATGTTGACATTGAAGACAGATAAATGTACATGTAGGTATTTTCTGTTTAAATTTAGAGCTAATTTTTCACATTATTAGGAGTCAGGGTGATACCATAAGCTAGATGGTAAACATTAGAAAAGATAAGATTACAAATGTGAAGGTGACATGTAAAAACCTGAGTTGGGAGTAAGTTGTCAACCGAGCATATTCTTCAGTGTGTTGAATATTTGACCCGACAAAACATAGTAGATGTTTTGAAATTACTGATTTGTGACTTTTGTGAATGGATTAGCAGTGGTTTCTCCTGCAGATCAACCGGAAGGGATTAAATCTCTGGACTATCAACATGAATATTCAAGGGTAATGCATACTTGCATAATTATGTAGCTGTCTTAATGTTGCTTTATTATATTTTACAAAATAATGTAGATTTTGGTTGTAATTTGTTATGAAACACATGTAAACTGATTATGAATCCTGTTTTGTTTATGCATTCACTCTTGGAGAATGATATATAAAGTTTATTTTTTGCATTTTTGACATGTCAAGGATGAACCTCAAGTCCTTGTTCAGTCACCAATAATTCAGAAGGACTGAACAAAGTAATAAAACATAGTGTGGCACCTCCATGTGATTAGGATTTAGTGAGTTTCTGATCTTCCGGCAGATATATGTTCTCCTGACTGGCAGAGGGAAGATGAGGGTGTAAAGAAAATTTAATGCAGGGGCACTAGTTTGTGTTGCAGAAAGTGACCTTTGATCAGCATTCAAAACTAGCCTTTAAAGTAATACTCTCTTACTCATTAAATAAGGTCTGAAGCAACCCTATCCACAGATTATATCAGTTTTTTTTTGTATCATTTTAATGTCATCTGCACGACGCCACCCTTATGTTTAGTAGTAGTCTAAGGCACAGTTACTCACCCATCATACAGTTTCATTGTTCTCATCAGGGTTTTATGGACTGAATTCTGAGTATTATGGGTTTATAATAGGACTTAATTTCATTTTATATTAGGACTTAATGCCATATTATGCCATATTAATGATTGGTTTTGGGCAGATTGCCTGTAAAAATGAAAGACCCAATTTACATAATTAGGATAGCAACTTGAGTAAGACATATCACCCTGTTGTGAGATGTTTCAGGAGAGGGAGTGCGTTGCTTGGCCAACTCCCATTATATTGTAATAATGTTTACACAAGTGATACATGTTATGTAGGGATCAGAAAGTATTTAACAGTTTATCATTTAATCCATAACCTCATAATGACTCGATATGGCGCACTGGCAAACAGAGCAGACCAGATCGGACAGCTCTTTCCAGGAGTTTATCTGCTCATTATACAATTCCACACAATATGCATCGCAAAGAAAAAAAAAAGTTTCATAATATGCTAGTCCACATTTGGGTACCCTTAATTTGTGATATCATTCTACTTTCGGTTTGGCTATATCCCCTATGGCAGAAGCGTGACAACCAGTACCAAAAATAGCGTATCACAGAGCGGCTCATTGATTGGACTACATGATATGCCATTTAAAGTTTGGTCAAGTCATAAATTTGTGCATGAATATTCATGAGGCAATAGGTGAAATATATCACTTTAGCTACCCCTGGGCACCCATCTACCAATAACAGTTTATTTAGTTTATTGTTCTGTCTCTGCATGCAATGTTAAATATGCAAGATAATATGTGAGTTAAAGAAAAGTGTCAGTTACTCATTCTGATAGAATGTGATATTTTGTTGTTCATGATGAGGAATATGCAAGGAATCTCTCAGCCATAGAAGGAACTAAAGTCATACTCTATACGAGGAAACTTTAGCGTCAAGAAACTTTTGTGTTTTTATGTGTCCAGGCACATATATATATATATATAATTAAAATTAAAAGGTTGTTTCTTCATAGGTATTTTAATTTAAACTTTCTTTTAGGTTCAAGTGGCACATCCTTGCAGCAAATAACCTGTTGTCTTCAATTATAATAACTATTCCCCTCCAGCAAAGGCAGTGTTGCAACTCACAATCCATCAATAAAATATAAGTGTCAATTTGTATTCATTAAATGTTTTATATGAAAATTAAAAGATGAAACTTGACAGAACATCTTATTTAATGAAAGAATTAATGAGTCAAAACTTTAAAAATATATGTAGTCACCATTTATTAGAAAATGAGCACCTGGATACTTGTGTCACAGGAAAAATCAAATAAGTTGATACAAATATATATGAAAATAATAACAAAATTTAAAGGAAAAAATGCCCCGAATTTTCATTTCAATGCATAGTGATGGTGTTTTTTGTAAATTGCTTGCATTTTTAGCTCACCTGAGCACAACATGCTCATTGTGAGCTATTGGGATAGCCTTTTGTCCGTCATCCGTCTTCCGTGCATGTGTCTGGTGTCAACAATTTCCTTTAAACAACATCTCCTCCTAAAGCACTGAATGGATTTTGACCAAATTTCACAGGATTGATCCTTATGATGCCCTCTATCAAATTTTTTCAAATTGTTATGATTGGTTGAAAAAGTAGGTCACAGGGGCTAAAAATAGATTTTAAAAATGCAATCTTTGAAAATCTTCTTTAAAACTGCCAAGCCTAGAGCTTAGATTCTTGGTGTGTAGCATTGCCTTGTGCACCTCTACCAAGCTTGTTCAAAGCATGACCCTGGGATCAAAAAAGGCCCCACCCCAGGGATCACTTTATTTTTGGTTGGGTAAAATGGTGTTATTGACATTTACCTTATTGTTCACATCATGGCCTTGGGGTCAGAATTGGCCCCGCCCCAGACATAGGCTTATATAGGAAAACTAGAAAAATCTAATTGTCAGAAACCACAAAGCCTGGAGTTTCGATATTTTGTGTATAACATGGCCTTATATACATCTATCAAGTTTAGATATATGGTGTGTTACATGGCCGTATAGACATCTGCCATGTTTGCTCAAATCATGGCCCTGGGATCAAAACTGGCTTCACTCTAGGTGTCACATGTTTTTACATAGATTTTCCTTTTTAAAGGGAAAAAAATTAAAATGTCAGAAACAGGCCAATCTTTACAGTGAATGCCTTTAAGTTTTTCTCTCCTCAAAACCTGACCCTATTTTATCGCAGGAAGCCTGAATATTACTAATTTTAGAAAAATAATAGCGAAATTGATGTATTTAATTTAAAAGTTTTATTAAAATGACTTAAAATGTAATCTGATACTGGGTTATATAAGCATTTCCATTTGTTTATACAAAGTTTCAATTTTCTGAAGATATAGGATATATTGATTTTAATAACGTACATTTGCAAATTTTAATCAAAAATTCAAATTACCTGAAATTTTTAAATTGAATTAAATCACTTTTAGCAAGATTGAATTTTTATTATTATGACTGCTGTGGATTACCAAATGACAGGTCATTAAAATAAACTATTTAAACTTATTGATTATATTGATTATCTTTGAATTATTGATCATTATTGATTGTCTCATTTTACATATTTTTATGTTTTTAAAAAACTTATTTTTAACCATTTTTAGCATTAATTTTATTTTATGTTATACAAAATATCAAACATTCATAAGCGTTCTGTATGGTGCATTATAGCCTCTACATACATTTTCATTTTCAGGGAATTGCTATAAAAATGGGCCCGTTTCTGAGGCAATGTTTTTTTTTACTCGTTTCAATATGCAACATGCATTCATTGTAAAGATTGGCCAGGTGCTCAAAGGATATAGGAGTCTTTAAAAGATCTTGTCAGAAACCACAAGATTGTTGGTTTAGATATTTGGTATGTAACATTGCCTTGTGGACCTGAACCAAGTTTCAAATCATGGCTATTGGGTATAAATTGGTAATGCCCTAGGGGTCACCTGATTTTATAGCTATGACCAACAAAATTTGGACTACAGGTACAGTCTTTAACACATAATATAAGCTTTGCCTCACTTGCGCATAAAATTCCAACCAAGTACTGCCATAACATATGCCAACTCAAATTCTTTAGTATGGAAAAGACTGATTGTTTTGTTGGCTGTATGTATCTATATCATGAAAAAGAATATAACCTGTACCTTATGCCCAAGGTAGACAATGCTTAAGGTACACTGTACCTTATGCCGAGATCACAAATTGTCTATGTACACAGTTAATGTATGTTCAATCAACTGAAGCCACACTGCACTGGGTGATAATTGTGCATGACACAAAGTGGAAGTGGGATAGGGATGGTAGGTGCTGAGGTTCAAAATGTATTGCATGATGTCAAGAGCTGAAAAATATTCCTATATTTAGATAACTAATGGGTTCTTTGATGTCCCAGTTTAGAAATGCCCACCCATGAACCCTGGTAATTGCCAGTCAGTGTAAACCAGAATCTTTCGATAATAGGATTGAATACTGAGCATGTATTCATGTGTCGTAGTAGTGATATTCATATTGTTCGAGGGTTGTCTCTAAGGCCACATACACAGTGTTACTGTGGTAGCAATTGATGATGCAGGATCACTTATGGAAAAGAAAATGTAATTTTCGGTATTTGAGTCAAACGATTTAGACGAAAAATTGATTTCACTTGCTAAAATAGTCTCAGATTTTATATTTGTGTACAAGCTGCTCTTACATTGCATATATACCATGGCATTTAATAATTCTACTTTAGGATCAATTTGACACTTTTTTCTTTGATTTAAATTTTTATTATATTCTTTGCATAGAGAGATTTAAAATTGAGAATTTTTTATATTTTCAGTGGTTTAATAATTCATTGTCCTTTGAAATAGAATAGCCTTTAACCCTTTCCCTCATAGAGGAAACCATGAAAAGACCTATGCGAACAACATAAAACCAGATCAGCCTGTGAGTTACTCGCAGGCTGATCAGGTTTTATGCTGTTCGCTGCTCCTCAGTGGTCTGGAAATGAGGATTTTGTAATTAAATTTGGTAAGGTTTAACTGTGGTTTTCTGCAGATCAGGCTTTATGTGGTACCTATTGAGTGCGTCAAAATGAGTCTATATGAGGGAAAGGGTTAAATTGGGGCTTTTTTATGTAAATGTTTCTTGGAGACTGTAATTATGATATATGATAAATGTGGTCCCAGTAAACTATTTAGAGTCATTGTAACTCAGTATTGCACATTGATCTGGATAAAGTATGTTTGTGTTGTTTGTTTGAATATTGCTACCTTTAGATTTGCAGCATCAATCAGACCTTGCTTTAGTAATATGCCTGGTGCTAATGAGTGCATGGTTGAAATGTACCATCGAACTGAATCAAATGGTATCAAAGTAGGGTATGATACACCATTAATACAGGGGAAAATTAATTCCATTCTGAAGAGGGTCAGTATTGACAGGGATTTCCAGGATGCAGGATTCCGGCACTCCTGACACACTTTCCATGGACGCATAAAAGTTTGGGTTTGTGTATCTCTGATATCATTAAATGCAAGCAGATTTAACATGATAACTTTTAGCTCCACGATGTACTGGTTCCTGTTTTTAAATCCATAACAAGCACATCCCAGTTATGTAGATAGGTTAAGGTACTGTCCTGGGTTTAAGTACTGGTAACAGTTGCAAATGTTAACATCTGTATCCCTGTTGTATCAATGAATGCAAGCAGGGAACCAACTTCCTAGCACTTGCAAGTGTTATCCTTAACTTAGTTATGATGTTGGAACGTCTTGTGGCTAAAGTTCGGGGCCACCAATGTTACGACTGAATGCAAGTAGGCAGGTTACCATAATTGCAGGTTACATAGATTACAAAGATTAATTTTCTACGGGCGTTAGACTTTGGGGGGTCAAGGTCATTTGAAAATCAAGGTCACCTGGTGGGTAGAGCTCATCAAGGTGCATACACCTGTGAATTTTGGAGGCTGTAGGTGGAAGGACTTCCGCGTTATGGTCAAGTTTTGTGACAAACAGACAGACATGCCCCTCAACCTATCGATACGGGGGACATAAAAATCCAATACATTTCTTCTTAACCTCATTAACTCATGGCCTTTCATGGAGATAACCATGGTTTTCTAATGTTTAATTAGGGTACCTTGGTTATCTTGGTAGAGGTTAAGTGGTCCAAGACTTTAAATGAAACCATTACAGGTACTTTACCTTTAAAGTATTGTGTTATATATCATCTTGACATTAAATATTTTCTTATAAGCTGAGAAATCTTTATCCTAATAATATGTTCAGACACCAGACAGAATATACCCATCATCAGATACCTAAACTGTATATTTTCTGTAAATAAAGCAATAATGTAGCAGAGGCATTCCCTTATTGCTCTAGTTAGGCAGAAAATAAGCACACTTTTATCTTTGTTTATAGTTTAGATTAATGCTTCATTTGTTTTTGTTTTAACAAGGCCAAACATGTAAATATAGAAAAGAAATGAAGGAAATTTCTCAGCAATGTACAGAACAAAGGACACAGCACATAAAAAGTACAATTCTCTGGGGTTTGGATTTTACTGCTATACTGTGTCTTACATATTATTACTTCTTCAAGTCATAAAAGTTGTTGTTTTATTATCAGGGATACAGACCCTGAGTAAACTTGACTAATTTCGTGGCAAGAAAACAGAATAACCATTAACTGTACAGAGAATTGGCATTTTAGTGCACACTTTCCCTTCCAGAGAGAAGTACATTAGTACATTGGCCAAATGTTACTGTCCTTCAGCTCACTGTGATTGGCAAACTTTTTTTTTTTTTTGTGTCGTTTTTTTTTAGGTCAGATAATGCCAAATAGGAGATCTGTTGAGTGAAAGGTCTCAAATAATTACAACATTGAGTGTTTGATAAATCAATTCTTACAAAACCAACTGATTTTCTTTCCTTTTTTTTTATAGGCCATCCCTTTCTGATCATTTTTATGCTATGTTTGTGTACTCATGGTAACTGTTTTAATAAAAAGCTAAAATATACATCTATTGTTAAAAGAAAAAAAAAAGTAAAAATTCTAAAAATAGAGGACATTTTAACAGAAATGGACGAAACCCCATAGAATCTGAGAAAATTTCAAACAAGTATGAGGTTTTACTGAAGATACTTTCACCCTTTCCCTCATAGAGGAAACCATGAAAAGACCTATGCGAACAGCATAAAACCAGATCACTCGCAGGCTGATCAGGTTTTATGCTGTTCGCCGCTCCTCAGTGGTCTGGAAATGAGGACTTTATAATTAAATTTAGTAATGTTTAACTGTGGTTTTCTGCAGATCAGGCTTTATGTGGTACCTATTGAGTGCGTCAAAATGAGTCTATATGAGGGAAAGGGTTAATAGATTTTTTTCTCCAATTATTCTAAATATTCTTTAATGGTTTCTTGATCAAAGCAATGAAAAATAAGTATAGGTCAGCAAGTTTCTTTTTGAGCTACTGAGCTGTTTCTATGGTAACTGCCTAATGCTGAACAAGAAAACAAAGTTTAAAATTATTAAATATACTTAATTCATTTCAAATCAATAAATTATTTGAAAAGGAAATGTTATAAATATAAACAGTTGTTGTTTACTGGTGAAACACCCTTCTAAGCATATTTATACTGACATTGTGACAGCTTATATACAAGAAGAAATGTGATACAGAGTATCACTGCGGGCCCACAAACAAAGCTGACAGACATGTAGGTATTTTTATGTATATTTCCAAATTTTCTTTTGCACAGCTTTCGAAAGCTGTATATCGCACAAACTGTTCATGCGCCTTGTTCTTCTACCAGTCTTAATGGTGAAGAAAATCCATGCAAGCAAAAATTGCTCTATAAAAGATCAATGCCTTGAACTAAATTGATTCATCAATCATTTCAGAAATATAAACTGAATATTTTATTTTCACATACTAAAAATTACACACAACTTCAAATAATAAGTTATTTCTTTCAAAAGAAAAGACAAAAAAAAACTAACTGCAATTCTTATACTAAATATTTTATTTATAAAAATCTTACACTTAAAATATGCAATAAGTAATTAATTCTAATATATATATACAAAAATAATAAAGAGGCAGTTAAATTTTAAAGTTAGAGATTAGCCGACTACTTTTTGTAAATACAGTACAGTACAATCCTGCATAAAGGACCATTTAAGTTAACCCTTTCCCTCATATAGACTCATTTTGACGCACTCAGTAGGTACCACATAAAGCCTGATCTGCAGAAAACCACAGTTAAACCTTACCAAATTTAATTACAAAATCCTCATTACCAGACCGCTGAGGAGCAGCGAACAGCATAAAACCTGATCTGGTTTTATGCTGTTTGCATAGGTCTTTTCATGGTGTCCTCTGTGAGGGAAAGGGTTAAATAAAGAGGTTGATTGGGCAGATGAGTAAAATGGCTACTAAATGTAGGATAATTTAATTATTTTAGCAATACACCAATCATTCATCTGTGTTTAAACTACTATATGGTCTGTACTAAAAAATGTATTGATAAATTATGATAAAATGGTCAATCTGTACTAAAAAATTTGTTGATAAATTATAAATTTAGGAACTGTAAATATGCTAGCCGGTGACAAAAGTAAGGGTGGCCAAAAAAAAATTAATTAAAAAAAAGAAAAAAGAAAAAAAGAAAAAGATGAATTGGGGATTGAACTCATGACTTTTGCCCTACTAGACTGAACTAAGTCTTTACCACCTGCACCATGGTTGCATTTCACAAAGTGTGCCAGCTCTGTTACTGGTAAGTGTTTAGTTTTTCTTTTTTAAATAGAAAGATTAAAGATTAAATTATTTGAAAATTGAAATTGTAAAGGTTTTCATGTTTAAATAGAAAGATTAAATTGTTTCTTGCAAATTGAAATCATGGAGAAAGAATTGGTTGTGATGGACATAAAAAAATAGTGGACTGTGACCAAAGACTGTGTCTCGAATTTACGTGTTAAAAGAACATCTTTATTTCTATGAAGAATGAGTTGCAAATTCTCCATATACTGCCTCAACACCCCATGTAAAGTATAGCAGGGTCCCCTTTGGGGGCTGGCAATAAACAATTGGGAGTATCCAAAATTCAAAACATTGAGATGATAAACTGTTTCATATGCCCTTAATATAATTATATTTGTTTATTGCATGCTAATTATTACAGCTGCAAAAAATGTCTTATCAGTTTGTATGTGGTCTCGATACTAAAGCTGTAACCTTTCATCAATATTTCAATACTAGACTTAAAATGTCCAGGATGTGTGTAGCTGTTCTTCGAAGTAAAACCTGGCACGTGTTCATTATGCCAAACTGTATGCAACCATTTGCTAACAATCAGCTATGAAGCTGTCTTACTGACATACAACACGATGTTAATGCATACCTACAGCATGAGGTACACGTGAAAAGCATGGTATATGGCCCTAAGACAATTTCATTTCAACGGTTGCATAAGGATTTGCATATTGAATGCATGCTTGATGACATGTAGTATCAAGAGGATCTTGTGGTTGTAATGATATGAGCAGCAGTTTTCATCTTTTATTAATACCTTGGGTCTTTGTAAATACTCATCTGTCATGGTTAAGAATTGTAAGGGGAATTGTTATCACAGGCACAACATTGTGCCATGGAGATAGCTTTTGTTGCAGTCTTGATTTTTATGTTGAAGGTCCTAAGTTTGAGTCCAGGTTAGGGGAAGGATTTTACTTTGTTATATAATAATTCATGAAGAGAAAAATGTTAATTATTATCAGTGAATATTTTCACTCATTAGCATAACTAGAGATTCCAATGTTTAGATGTATTCCATGATTATAAAGAATACATAAATAATCTGTTTCTGCAAAGCTTACCACTGCAATGCATATGTGGTACTGGTGCAGAACAGCCTGTGACAAGAATTTCTATCGTAATGTAGTTTGCTCAAATATATTGATATACCATATGACATGACATTATATGCTCAAACAGCTGTTTCCAGTTCCATATAACCATCACATATTTTTCTTATATTTAACACGTTACATATAACTTTCAGGCCGAATTACGTCACTCAGGGTCCTGTGTGTGTATTCTATAATTGATACATAGTGTATTGAACTCGAACAGCTGGATT
Source organism: Solen grandis (assembly GCA_021229015.1). Taxonomy (NCBI): domain Eukaryota; kingdom Metazoa; phylum Mollusca; class Bivalvia; order Adapedonta; family Solenidae; genus Solen; species Solen grandis. The sequence goes on from CM037787.1 coordinate 8,115,025, forward strand.
AAATGTGTTTGATGCAACTAACTTTGATAAAAAATATGCATTATTCATATGATGTTGAAAATGTATGAGATATACACACGTTAAATTGTTATTTTCAGTTATTATTTGAAACTATTTTCTTGGTGTTAGATTACAAATAGTAATTCCTTCACAGTCCATTCATGTTGTTATAATCGCGATTTACTGTCAGTATAATTCAAATAGTAAAATGAGTCTGAACCAGAGGCTTCCTTAATAACATTTTCATGAATTTTCCTATATATATTACACTCTGTTGGTAAAGAAAGTGTGCACCCAGGCTGTGAATTATTTCTATCAGAAACATGTTTTGGCTTAAAGCAGCTTGTTCACAGAATTTGATATTTAACTATATGTGTATAGTACTTCTATCAGTATCCATCTACAGGCACATGGTCACCCAATGCAACCACCTGTGATCATAAAAAGTAGGTGGTTTCCCAATCACAGGTATTAATACAATCACATGCAGATAGTATTGAAACTATATTTAGAGCTATAAAACCTTTCTGTCGACTTTCTATTTTGATTTGCCATTACTTGGCTGATCATAATCACTTTTAGAGAATGCGCTAACTTTATATTTTTATATAAATATACGAAATCACTACCCTAAACTGGTGAAGACGCCATGTTGCAGAACGTGTCACATGGTACTGTATGCATCTGCTTTTGGGATGCCGTATTCTATATTTAACCGATTTTGTTGGGTTTAAGAAAATAGCTGTCTGGTTTGAGTGCTATCTGAGATAAAGGGTAAAAACACACATTGACTTCTTAACCCTTTCCCTCATAGAGGATGCCATGAAAAGACCTATGCGAACAGCATAAAACCAGATCAGCCTGCGAGTAACTCGCAGGCTAATCAGGTTTTATGCTGTTAGCTGCTCCTCAGTGGTCTGATAATGAGGATTTTACAATTAAATTTGGTAAGGTTTAACTGTAGTTTTCTGCAGATCAGGCTTTACGTGGTACCTATTGAGTGCGTCAAAATGAGTCTATATGAGGGATAGGGTTGATATCGCTTACACATGAAGAACTTGAAGCAAATGTTGTAAATGAGAATGTTACCATTCTATCCCTGTCACATTTATAGATTACCCAAAATCACTAGAACCTCAGGTTTATATATATTACACATTGGCTGGCAATATGTCTTGGCTTTATGCTGTTCTTGTAATTTCTACGATTTTGACTAAATCAATAATTGTATTGAAGTTACAGTAAAATATTCATTGATATGGCATTTATGTCAGACTCATGTGACTCATTTCACTGCATTGTGTTCTTTGTAGGACATAAGAGACAAGAAAGAGCAGCATCTCACTGAAGTCATAGTCTGTCGGAGCCTATTAGATATTTACAGATAACTGATATTAGAATTATATGAACGTTTTACCACAAATTCCTACAAGTTAAAATTGGAGTGACTAGGAAATATCAGTTTGCAAGGAATTTGTGAGGAGGGAGTCCTTAAATTAGGCTGCATGCTATGGTGACAATTCATTAACTGATTGTACAGTGTCATGTCTTAATTTTGGGTGAAACAAAGGACTCCTTTCTGACAAACACCAAACTGGCTTGATGATTAGCTGATTGCTTTTGTTTTGCTTTTAAGGCATTGAAAATTTATATGATAAAATAATCAAAGCACTGAAGGCACTGTGTGTCTCAAGTGAAGGCGGGTTTGACGAGCTGCAGATCTGCTGGGTAACTTAATTTTTGCCAGAAACCCGAACTTAAATAAAATAATGAAAGATTGTTGTTTTAAGTTTGCTTCCTTTTGATTTAGATATGCATATTGATATAAATCTTATAAATTGTTGGCAAGAAAAGTAGAAAATGTAAGATTGGCGATGTGCTATAATTGTTAGCAGACCATTGAAGCAAATGGTGTGTTCATCTTTTCTTGAAATAAAAATGACCAAAACCTTTATATTTACTATCTAAAATCGTTTACGAGCCACCTTTGCATCAAAACAAACTACACGTTCCTCTGCATGGTAAAGGGATAATTATGCAACATCATAGAAAAATCAGTTCTTTTGTGCCTTTATGCCACAGAAAATTATTGTTTCCTGTAAAATACTTATTTTTGACACACAATTGGTTTTTCAACACTTTTGCTCAGGCTCAATATACCTGTGTTGTAGAGTTATGTCTAATTGTTAAATCATTTTTACAAAATTGAGAGGTTCTTCAGTTTTCAAAGTAGAGAAATGAATGCTCAGAGAGTTAGTACTATAGTTGTGAGTGACGTCACACACAACTAAAAATATGATCAGCTTTTTTCAGAAGCCTGATAAATGACTCATTTTATCTATACATTTAATCAAGTTTCTGAAATTGTGTTTGATTATTAAATATTGTTTTGAAATCCTTGATATTTAGTTAGATTATCTGTCAGAAATTTCTGATGATTGTTTATTTTGATGTGCAAGCAATTTTCTCAGTAAGCACTTAATTGAGTTGCCTTTGCAAGAGTGTCAGAGGTATTGGTTATATACAGTTTGATAGCATTTAATGAGAATCATGGCCCCTGGCTGGTTATACAAACATAGGAAGAAGCTTTGTTTGCAAGATGTTTTCATGCACATACCACATCAACCACTGATGTCTCTTTTATCTGTTGATTAATTGCTTTAAATAATGATGTATGTTGCCTTTCGGAAAGGTCATCTTTGCAATTATCATGCAGAATTTACTTTTCTTTTTTTTTGAATATTTATTAATTATTCATGCATACCAATGAACATAAGTGGGGTATGTAGGAGTTGGTGAGTAATGGTCGAATGGTAATGGTTTGAATATCATTACCGTCTGATACGGATATAATCCTATTTCAATGAAATTTTAATCAGCATTATGTGTGTCCATCAGACACAGTGTTGTCTATACTGATGATGTGCATGTGGCAGCTGCATGGATAAGTGGTCTTCTTAATGAAATTATGTTGACCTTTTCCACCATGATGCAGACCTGATTCAGCATGTTGGGCTAATATCTCAATAGTTTCATTATGGTGGACTGCATATTACCAGGTAATGATGCTTGTATAGAAAAAAACTTAAGCTTATGCAATGACAAGGCTGATTAATTTCATGTAAGCTCCATCAGATTATGAAAGATAATGGAGATATGTAATGTCCTAAAACAAAGTGCAATTATTGGAATATTGATATACCTCTATGTCGAACATTGCACAAAGGTATATATTGCAGAGTTGTTGATTCATTATTCTCAATGTTGGAAAAAAAAAAGAAGCAATATTTGTGAAAACTGTATGTAAAGAAATTTTCAGGGCCCCTGAAGAAGGAGTTGAAAAAAACTATAATATCACACACCCTTGATGACTTGGCGGTTTAAGATGAGTCATTGAAGCTTTATTAAAAATGCTTTTCTATGGTCTCGGACTAAAAAATCACAATTGAATCCTTCATCAAGAACACTAGGCCTATTGTCATGCTTGAGTTGTTGACCCTTGAAATACATCTTTTTTTCTGTATAAAAACTGGAATAAAGATAACTGGAGTCATTTTAGATCAGTTAATTTTAAACAGATTTTGTTAGGTTTTGTGTTGACATAAAAGGAGGAAAAAGTTAATTAATCTATAGGGAACACAACCGTCTTAAAACTTTCAACTTGAAGGAAATCCTGACAAATAAAACACTCACTTTAATCCCATTCTTGTATATGTCATACTTCCAGATATATGCACCTTAGCTCAAAAAAAAAATTATTATTATTATTTTTTTTTTGAATTGTGAAATCTGAAATTAATTGAGGTCATAGTTAAAACTGTAAAAAAAATCTGTAAAAGAATAATATAAGAGTACATAGGGGATTTTGAGTATAAAATCTCTTGAGTTCGTTGATATCTTTTTTTCACAAGCATCATCCCAGCTTCTGTTGGGTATTCAGTGTTAGGCAAAAAAAGTTCCGTTTCTGGACTCCTGACCAACCCTCTTTTTTAATGACCGACCCTAAAGTTTTTTACATTTCCTCCTTTAAAAAAAATCCCTTTTTTACCTTTCGTTTATTAAAAAAAAAAAAAAAAAAAAATTAAAATCCCGACCTATGACCCTCTTTTTTATTTGCTGGAGACCAGAAACGGAACAATTTTTCTTTTTGGCCTTAGTAAATTGGCATCAGTTACCATATTGTCCAAAAGACTTTTTTCTCACCCAGTGTTTGGCAAAACTGCAGTGTATTATTGCATTATATATGTTGGAAGTTTCCAGGCATGCGATTATGAAGCATTACTCTGTTTCCAGCAGCTTTTATCTTGCAGTATCCCTCAGTGATGTTTTGGAGGAAATGCTCCTAAATATTCCAAAAGAGTGACAGCAATTGAGTCTGCTAGATAAACATGGTCTAATTATTAATTTACTATAAAAATAGTATATCAGATGGAATGCCTTAAAATAATATTTGAACCACTTAGTTTGTCCTCGTAATAAATATAAGGACATGAGACCTGTAATCTTATATGTCTATTTCTATTTTATTTCTTTGTCGATCACTCTGAACCTGATATCTACTCCCATGTTAGACAGGGAACACTCAGAGCAGACTGATTGTCATTTTTGGCATTACTGGCAGGATGATCTGAGTTTATATTGCTGATATATCAGACAGTTGCCAAAACTTCAAAGTATATTGAAAATCCATTATATTACTGTTTCAGAGATACCATCAGTCATTCATCAATGAATAGAGTTAACAGATATAAAATGGATAGAAAATGCAGCCAAAGTTTATCTGGTGACAAGTCATCCCAAGGACTGCTAGAGGTTCTTGTGATTGTTGTATGGAGGATGTGAAACAAACTGTGACTGCACCATTACACATATACTTAGCGCATCTGTGTAAAATATTTCAGTACTCCAAACCGGACCAATCTTTACTGTGAATGCCTATATTGAGTTTGTACAGGATACGTTTTTTTCTCCTTGAGACCCTGAAAATATTCAATTTTAGATGTTTTTAATGTTGCCAAATTAATGCATTTGATTTAAAATTGTTTTATTGAAGTTTAATACTTAAAATATAATTCAATATTCGGGTTATGTAAGTGTTTCAGTTTGTTTATTAAAATTTCAATAGATGTAGGTTATATTGAACTTAAATCAGAAAAAGTGAATAAAAATGTAAATTTGCATATTTCAATGAAATAATTCTGATTACCATAAATTTCTAAGTTGAATGAAATCACTTAGATTTTTAGCTCACCTGAGCACAATGTGTCAAGGTGACACAGATGTTCCTTAAGTCACTCTGTACCAAGATTGTTCAAACTATTTTGATCCGTTGAAAAACATGGACCCGTTTTCCTTATATGTATATAGTAAAATCTTTAAAAATTTTCTCCTCTAAAAGTACTGGCTGGATTTCAAAATTATTTGGCACAGATGTTTCTAGGTCACTCTTTACCAAGATTGTTCAAATTATTTTATCCTGCATCGAAAAACATGGCCGCCAGGGGGGCTAAGCCCATTTTCCATATATGTATATAGTACAAATTTGAAAAATCTTCTTGTCCTTAAGTACTCACTCGATTTATGGCTGGCAGAGGGCAGAGCCCATTTTCTACAATATCATAAGATATTTGCTGTTTATTTCCTCCCACTAATACCTGGGCCCAGGGCGATCATGGCCCTTTTGTTTATTTTTATTGTTCCTGTTGATATCTTATATATTTAATTAGAGCATCACTATAAACTATTTGAAGAATTCAATAACATTGATTTTTTATTATTGATTATGTTTGATAATTTCATTTTTCATCTTTTTATGCTACATACAGGTTCTCGATATAAACCAAACCACATTAAAACTTGTTATGGTCAATATTAAGAGACAGTAACCATAGAAACTCATTAATACGGCTTAAATATTTCGTAGAATGCCAAACTTGTAACTTGATGCTTTGAACAAGTTGTGTATCTTTTTAGATTTGATCATGAACAGGCTAAAAGAATTCTACCAAATAGAACAAACTTTACCATACCTTACCTGTCACAAGGAGCTTGCCAAACAAGAAATGGACAAGAAACATATTCTGACCATAGGTATTTGACTTGTATGTCCAAAACCCATTTTCTATGTATAATATGATTCTGATGGACACAAATGGATCTGTTTATGCAATGTGGTAATGTGTGACGGAAGCATATACAAAGCCAACAAATTCATGACTAGCTGGGACTATGATAATGAACTCAACAAATTCATGACTAATATTCATGACTAATTGCATCTATGATAATGAACTCAACTAATTCATGACTAGTTGGGTCTATGATGATGAACTCAACATATTCATGACTAATTGCATCTATGATAATGAACTCAACTAATTCATGACTAGTTTGGTCTATGATAATGAACTCAACTACTTCATGAAAAATTGGGTCTGTGATATGAACTCAACCACTGCATGACTAATTGCGTCTGTGATAATGAACTCAACTAATTCATGACTAGTTGGGTCTATGATGATGAACTCAACAAATTCATGACTAGTTGGGTCTATGATGATGAACTCAACATATTCATGACTAATTGCATCTATGATAATGAACTCAACCACTGCATGACTAATTGCGTCTGTGATAATGAACTCAACAAATTCATGACTTGTTGGGTCTGTGATATGAACTCAACCACTGCATGACTAATTGGTCTATGATAATGAACTCAACAAATTCATGACTTGTTGGGTCTGTGATAGTGAACTCAACAAATTCATGACTAGTTGGGTCTATGATAATGAACTCAACAATTCATGACTAGTTCATACATGCCATATTTTCAGTATGTCTCCCAGGGAGATTTTGAAATTTTCACAGGGAGATTTGGGGTCCAGCCAGGGAGATTTTACGACATATATCGAAGAGACGTTTCTTAATAAAAAAAAAAAAAATACACATTTGATTACCCCTTCATTAAATTCATAACAGTTTATATACTGTTTATTGCATTTAATTAAAATACCATATGAAATTTATATGTAAAAATTTTTTTAAATTTATTAATAAATCTAATTCAAATAGAAACTTACTTTCCACAAGCACTGTTTTACATTAAATGCAACACTAACTTATAACAAATTGGAGAACATGCCATTTACATCAAACACATTTAAATTGATACAGTATCTTTGATTTATTAAATGATTTCTGATCATAAGGTTTTAATTAATGGGGATGAATAAAGATGAAAAGTTAAATCATATTTAATAATACTTTCACCTTCCGTCTGTGTATTCTTTTTTCTGAATTAAATTGCTTTAGCTAAAATATTATTTAGCTTAAAATATTTATCGTGTACAGTATGGTGGTATGAAGTGGTTACCCAACTCTTCCGATCATGACATCTCATTATAGTAAATTACTCAGCAAAACGATATCCCTTGTTTATCAAGTCATTTTCGGTGTGAAAATTGCAATTCATTTGCAATTTATCGCTAGCTGAGGTGTACTTTCTATGATGTGTCAATATGATGAGTTTTGTTAAGATTTAAATGATTGGTAAACAGTTGATCTAATTATCATTTATTGTTTACACTTCCGGTAAGTAAGGATTAGCTATTCTCCGGGACCTTTTTTATCCATGATAAGATTTACGTCTTTATTACAGTGTACCATCCTAACTTACTCATTCTAGCTTTAATATTGCCTTGATAGCTGCTAATTACCCGACGATAATTGTTTCAACTGATAAGAGTGTCCAGTCTGCTACTGTCTGAATTATGCAATTTGATTGGATAAGGACGATCACACATTGCTTGTGGCTTACAGCACATGGTCAGGATTGATACTAACACATGTTCTTACGTAATCTTCCTAATGCTGTATCATAGCTCGGTAATAAAATGGATTATACTGATTTTAAAGGGAAACCAGTTTGATTTAAGTCAGACCGGGAGATTTCCCCTCCCGGCGGGAGATCGGGAGACAAGTCGAAATCCGGAGAGATTTAATCTCCCGCCGGGAGATATGGCATGTATGCTAGTTGGGTCTATGATAATGAACTCAACAAATTCATGACTAGTTGGGTCTGTGATAATGAACTCAACAAATTCATGACTAGTTGGGTCTATGATAATGAACTCAACAAATTCATGACTAGTTGGGTCTGTGATAATGAACTCAACAAATTCATGACTAGTTGGGTCTATGATAATGAACTCAACAAATTCATGACTAGTTGGGTCTGTGATAATGAACTCAACAAATTCATGACTAGTTGGGTCTATGATAATGAACTCAACAAATTCATGACTAGTTGGGTCTGTGATAATGAACTGTCTGCATCATGATGGAGAGCATAGTAATGGATCTTCACTTTATCCTGATTTATGTTCATTAATATGTTTTCATCTAAATATTGCTACCTGTCATTAATCTACTTGCAGATTTCAATTTCATAAATCATTCTTCATATCATTCAAATTGTAATCATGCATTTGCAACATTTGTGCAACCAATTTTTAAGATCCAATAACCAAATGTATTAAAAATATTGTTATTATTTTACACATCATACACAGTTATATTCAGAGAAAAATATCCGTAACTGTTCCTGTTAAATTCTTGATTGCTTTCCTGGTTTTTAATTTGAATTCCATCAAAATTACAGGAGACACGAGATCCTCATTCAGATAACTTAAAGCATTCACAAACACATTTTACACTACAGTATATTCAGGTTTCATTTGGCACAGGATGGTCACAGAAATGAAGCCTGTCTGTAAAACTTTTGTTCTGAAATAAATGTTCCTTCCACAACAAAACAGCTATAGAGCCAACTGATTCAATGATCAATCAGTTGCTAATATCAATTTGGTTTTAGTTTGTAAGGCATCTCTAGGCCAGCAGTGCTTGATTACTAGCTGCAGTTCCCTTCATGATGATGAACAACCAGCCAAAACCTCCTACTGCCTGACACATTCATGTAACTTGTGTGGCTGGTCAGGGAAGCCAGAGATTGAGTATTAAGCACTGGGTATCCTGTAAAAAAATGGGTGTCAGATAGTTCCAACCGGATAGCGATTAGTTTCATCTGTTGCCAGGGAGATTTTCCTGAGACCTGTGATGGACATATGCCATTGCCAGAAAAAAAATGGTCTGTCAGATGATCTTGTGAAGATTTGTCTTGTGCTAGCTCCATGATGAGAATTAGGCTGCCATTATATCCCTCTAGAATGGCTGATGCAAATTATTGTGTTACCATTCGTTATAGATATGTCATTGTGCCGGACAGTAGGTGAAGGGTGCCAGTGATTGTAATCATGCCATTCATCAAGTTATTGTGCTCTGTTTTGGATGACTAGACTTTTCAGGAGTAATTTATTGAGTTACGAGTTAATGGCAAATTGGCCGTGGTCCACAATGGAAATGTCAAACACTTTGTATGTCCCACAGGACAGCATCCTAAAAATGTTTAGCATCCTAGCACTGATTGTTTAATCATTTTAGTCAATTGGCAATATTTGGGCCTATATGTACAAAGCTGTGAAGTCAGTCTGCTGTACATCATCACCTTTGAATACAATGATAATCCTGCTTCTGCATCTCATATAGATTGTGTAGACAGAATTTAAGGCCTACCTGTACTGGTTTCCATTCATGACAAGGTCAGCTGCTCACTTACCAGGGCTGGATCCAGGAGTTCAGGTTAGGGGGGTGCTATATTAAAGAAATGTAGGCAGTGACTTGCTACTTTACCCAAGCCTTAGAAGGATGTATTTCTGGTTGGACTGGTGATCAGGGAGAACTCCCACATAAATTTTTTTAGTTTAAAGCTGTGAAATAGTGCATTCTTGTGAATTTTTTGGGGGGTTATGTGTCTATATTTAGGTATAGTCAGGGAATTTTAGAGGGTGCGTGCGCCAGGCAAATATATGTTTTACATAATCAGCATTATTGATTTACATTAGCAACATAAGTGATTTACATGAGCACTATATGTTTTACACAAGCAGAATTAGTGATTTATATGAGCAACATATTATTAAGTCAGACGATCAGTTGAACTTGACATATAGATCAAATGGCAAGGTGAATGGTCTGGTCCTACATGAATATGTATTTGGTCAGGCTCACAAAATTGCAGTAAGTAAGAAACCCCATTCAAAATATGGTAGTCTCAGACTGACTTAATTACCAGTTATTGCGCAGTCTTCTGCATATATGAGGGGTGTTCAAATCTGAATGCAACTAGGTCAATTTTCAGAAGTGTTTAACAAACAATGACAAAATAATTCTCTCCATCCTTCAAATATTCGCCACTATGTGATATAATAAATTTTCAGTCTTTTAATCCAATTTTTAAAGGCGTTTTCATAATATTTCTGAAGTATACTGTTCAGACACTGGAAAATAGCTGAACCGAGATTTCTACTTGTTTGATAATTTCATCCAGCAAGGTGAAATAGGAAAAAGTCACAAGGGGAAAGATCTGGCGAATAAGGAGGGTGAGGAAGCCCGACAACCTTTCCTGTTTTAGATATTTGCGTACAATGGCTGCTTTGTGTGACGAAGCATTGTATGTAGGGTGTATAGCCAGCAGCCTTGAATCTTCAGATTTGGTTTCCTTTGCATTTAAAACAATTGAAGTTGATTTTTGTTAGCTCACCTGAGCAAAGTTCAGGGTGAGCTATTGTGATTCATGAGCGTCCGTCGTCCGTCATGCATCGTGCGGCGTCAACAATTTTAGTGTTTACACTCTATCACCTTTATTTCTTAAGCAATCATCCTCAAACTTTAAGACAATGTTTATGACCATAATGTCTCAATTGAGTTCGATTATGGCTGAGATCCGTCAATTAGGTCAGGAGTTTTGCCCCTTTTAATATTAAAAAAATTCCATATTTCAAGTTGTTTACACTCTAGCATCAGCATCTTTTGAGCAATCATCTTCAAACTTTATGGCAATGCTTATGACCGTTAGGTCTCGATTGAGTTCCATTTAAGCTGAGATCTGTTGATTAGGTCAGGAGTTATGCCCCTTTAAATATAAAAAAATGCCAGATTTCACTTTGATTACACTCTACAATCTTTTTTTAAACTTTAAGACAATTTTATGCCCATAATCTCACAATCGGGTTCAATTATAACTGATATTGACTAGTTAATTTAGGAGTTATGCCCTTTTCACCATAAAAAAGCCAGATTTCACTTTTACACTCTAGCATCTTTATTTCTTAAGCAATCATCTTTCTCAGGTGAGCGATCAATGGCCATCTTGGCCCTCTTGTTTATTTAAATATTGACATATAAATGCATTTACATACAGCTGTTTGCCTTTTAGTTGTATCCCTTCATTCCCACATTCATGTGAAATAGCTATTGAGTCTGGTTGTTTGGGGTGGTGGGAGAATGGGGTATGTGGGGAGTATCTGTTAGCCTTTGGTTTAAATTACAGTTTTAAAAAAAAAATGTCTGAAGAATTTGAAGAATATACATTGAATCCCATACGTAAAGCAAAATAAGCACTGAAAGAGCAAAAACCTCTGTAAATCGCACACCTCTGAAAACCGGACATTTTAGCTGGTCCGGGCACCGTGCGGTTTAGAGAGGTTCCACTGTATATGGGTGTGGTTTTTCTTGATATGATGAATGGTTCTTCTGGTTAACACTAGAACATGAAACTGTTAGCCATCAGGTAAAATTCAGTCATGAAGGAAAGGATGGGCTTGTATAAAATCATTGTCACAGCTGTAACTGTATAACTGTTAGAAGAGCATTAAAGTTCAAACAAGGCAACACAAATTCACAGTACTCTATTTTTGTTTTCATCAGGGGTTGCTTAATATTACAATGACGTCTTTGCTTTAAAAAAAAAAAAAGATTTAAAAATAATTTTCCCAAGAACTGCTAATTGCTTTTTACCGTAAGTTTTTTCTTCTTTCTATGCTAAAAAAATGTTTCCAATTAATGTGAAAAATAAGTTGCGTCAGTGTTTTATTTTTCATTTCTAAAACAGAATGTGACTGAGTTGCCCCCTTCCTTGTGCTTTTGAAAAAAAAAGTTTCTCTAGGAAATGGTAATTGCTTCATGAGATATTTATAAAAACACCAGTGTTTTTCAGAGCTGATATATGTTGATCCCTGCATTAACACACAAATAGCATGAAACAGCTGCTGGTTTCTGAGTACTCATGTAGATTATATCCTATGGAAATTGATTTTCCCTCTAAATGACAGAGTGATATGTCACATCAAATATTAATTGATTGGTCAAAGAATGGATGCCAGATATTTTTCTCATGATGCTGATACCTTGTTTACTACAGTTTCAAAATGCAGCAATTAAAGGAATGCTAATGAGGAAAAATGGTTAAGGGGGGGGGGAATAAAAAAAGATTCTGATTGGCACCCTGCAGTTGATCAGATTCCATCAGCTTGATTGCAGTGTGTGATTTTAATAATTATTATGGTCTGTTCCAATTTCTCAAGAGATTTCTACATCATATTGTTTTTCTGAGCTCTGATTTGTATGACATTATTGTACCTGATTCTTTTTTCTATGATAAAATGAGAGTACTATTTCTTATGTATTGCAGCATTTTCTGTTATTTCTTTTATAATTACTTTAAATCTTCTATTTCATGCATTTCATCATACCTATATATGTGTTTACTCAAAAGGTAAATTGAATTATGTTAAAGCATTGGCCTTCTGTCTGTCTGCCCTTTTGTAAAATGTTATGCACGCAATAATTTTAATACATAGTTTTGGCAGGGTTTTAATAACATCTCATATAAAAGATATCAGTATGAAGTATAGACTTGCTTAAAACATTTCCTTGTCAGTAAGATAAACCATTGCAGAGTTGTTGACCCTTGAGATCACTAAAATGGCAATGTAAGTATTTAGAGTTTGGTTTTGGAGTCTACTTTTAATGTTGGTGGGGATAAGCCTTTGAGGAGTTATTAGCCCTTGAGTTTAGACAAAATAACTGCACACTATTGTAATTTATACATGTATATGAAGTTTATACATACAATTTATTCTGTAGTTTTTGAAGAGATAAATGAGACTGTGGACATGGTCAGATTGATTTGTAGATGAAGATAAATTCCTACACAATTATCAGTCAAGAGGACCTTTGCAGAGTTAATTGGCCTTGAAATGAAAGACAAAAATCTTTAAAGGGACATTGTAAGTATATAGATTTTTCCAAAATAAATTGAGGCATTTTGATAAACTTAAATAAGTATGATCAACATTAACCCGGCAAACTGAGTATCATGTTTTTCTGATAAATGTTTTTATCCCCTTTAATCATGTTGGCTAATCATGCTACATGAACATGTTAGACTATCAATAAAATTTCTGGAAGTCTGATAAATAAATCATAACTGCCCAAAGCCCTGCAATGTTAAAAAGCATTGCAACATGTCGGGGTTTAACATTTTTTTAAATCAATTTCCAAATATCTTTGACAGATGATTTATGATCATTTTGTTACCCCTTGGGTGAAATAATTTATCCGATATGCTATAACTTTGTGATTCGTAGTTATTGTTAGTTGCATACAAATAAAATTTCAAGTGAATAGAATTTACTGAATTAGATTTAAGCAATTTGAATAAAGTGCTTTGAGGTCTTGACACATATTTTGGTAATATTGAATTATTGTTCATTTAACTGTACTACCTTAAACTATAGATTTTTTTTTATTGAAATTGAATTTCCATATATTAGAAGTCATGATTTTGGATTTAATGATTATGAAAAATTAAAAACTGTTAATCATGTACCCCGACCACGTAGCTGTTATGTTCACAAAGATATGTTTTAATATGCTTGAATATGTTTTACTTTTAGATAATTATGTTTAAACATGGTCTAAAGCCCCGCGGGGGCAAGGGTTCATTCGAACATAGGCTTTTTACCATAATTTTCTGATTATGTTTGCAATATAATAAACAAATATTTTTGTTATATTGAATATTATTAATTTACCTAAACAAAATACATGTGTATATAAAATGAAATAAAAAAAACCCCATACATTATATTATGTAAGATTTGCTTCCACATATTCAAATAATCTTATAAAATCAAGCAAGAGAAATAGGAGGAAATAAAAAGTGGCGGTATGCTTTTTATTAGCAATCCATAGAGATGAAATTAATGACATGTTTCATCCTTTCTTTTAATGACCGTTGTTCAAGCAAGGATAAAGTGGTTTATAACATTCCAGGGTTTATTGGCAACACTTAAAATTTGAGCTTCATTTATTAAATTTACCTTGATAAACAATAGAAATGTGACATCATCACATTTAAAAACCCTTTTTTCTCTGTGCTATCAGCCCTTTAATTTAACATGTTGTGATCATGAAAGTTTAACAAGAGGGTAGTTGTGGGTAACATGTTACAAATATAGATATATAGAAGGTCCATCTCCATGAAGGCACATCTTGTTTTAGTACTTAAATGACTTTTTGTGTTTGCCCTTTTTCTAATATTTTAAGAGGCAATATTAGGCACATATTTACTTTCTTTAACATACTGTGATAGCAATTTGCTTAATTACTTCAACAACCTGATAACTATTGCTTAATTACTTCAACATACTGTATAACTATTTGCTTAATTACTTCAACATAGTCTGATAACTATTTGCTTAATTACTTCAACATACTCTGATAACTATTTGCTTAATTACTTCAACATACACTGATAACTATTGGCTTAATTACTTCAACATACTCTGATAACTATTTACTTAATTACTTTAAGTTCATCAAGATGGTTCATTATACCCCCAGGGGCTACATTGGAGTCAGTCTGTTAGTTGTGGGTTGGTCAGTCAGTCGGTCAGTTTGTAGAAAAGATTTGTCTTACCTTTTCAGCTTTACAAGACTAATGAGTACCAAGACAAGTTGCACATATAGTTGGCATGTCATGAGCGGCTCGATTTTAAATGAGTATGGCTCTTTGTTATATATATTGAATACATTTTTTCTGAACTATTCTCAGCTTGGCTTAATTTCATTTAACGGCATAACAATTATAAGTACCAAGCCTAGTTGTGCATAGTCTTGCTTCAATTTTCACAGAGTTGTGCCCCCCTTATTATATTTCTTGAGTATATTTTATCTGCTCTGTTAGTAGCGACTGTTGAAATCTCCCAGTTTGTTTCCTCACTAAACAATCTCTGCAATGGCTCAAGAAAGTTGTCAAAATAAACGCTTATTATTCGCCAATTGAGGTGAAATTTTTAAGGATCTGAAAGTATGGATACATTGAAAAAAAATATTTTTTTTGAATCATTATAAAATGTATGGAAATAAAATTTTTTGGGAACTATTTTCCTGTTTTTTTACACAGATGGGAACAACAATGTCAACAACGGTCTGAATAATCACAGTCACAGCCCTTTTTTTTAATGCACAATTTAGAACTACTTTCTGAGCTCACCAAAGAGGTGAATGTCATGTAACACAATGTGTAAGAGAGTGCTACTATTGGTCAAAATTTTTACTTAACCACAGCTTTTTATAATAACCATTGCTAGTTGTACATACCTTTGTATGCCAAAAATCAGCTTAAATTTAATTATTGCCCTTATACCTTGGGAATATTTTGTGTCTGAAATACATATGTATAATTGTAATCAGAGCTCTACCATTTGTGGTATTCATCATTTTCAATGATAATTCTTTAATATTCAATTTAAAGCAGTTTGTATTTGAATGGTTTTTAAATTTTCACTTTTATATAGCAGATGCTGGTCTTGTCTGTTCAAGTTTTCAATTCATTTCCATTGATATACATGGCCATGGGCTTGTATATGTCAGCCAGAGGAATTGCATGAGATTCAAACCCCAGTAATATTATAATCTGGGACTTAAAGACAGGCAAAATTGTGTCTGGGGTTAGAACAGTCATGATTCATTCATCCATTGCTTCATCTTTTTTCTGTGAATTGAATTTAAAATGTCAACAATACCATAAGTTACCATTGTAAAATCTTTGTGGCCGTTAAAGCTGCTTAATGGGCTTTTATGTAATGTTTTTTTTCCATATTGGATTATGTCTCAAAAAAAACATGCGATTTTGTTATAATTCCTGAGTGTGCTGAACATTTAAATGTTAATATCAGTCTGTTAACACATTTTTGATTTCTATTTACGTAAACAAATCTGACCTTGACCCAAACATTTATGTAAAAAATACAACATTATTTAAAAGACAATTATTGACACCAAGTTCTTTGTGATTCAGTAATATGTCATGTGTGTTGAGACATGCTTGTTTTAGATACCAAACAAATGACAACTAGACAGTTATTCAACAGTGTTCTGTCCCAAAAATCAGACATTTTAACTGATAATTACCAATAGTTTGGCATTTACACTAACGTCTCCTCCCCGACCATGTTTTTTAGTTCTGCCTCTGATACTTGATCTGACAGTACGGGATTTCCCCAAGGGGCTTGGGGCCAATGTTGAAAGGGCACACACAGCACCAGAGGCAATTAATCATACAGACTGACTTAACCATGGGAGATATCAAATTTCTTTCTATTTACCATATTTTATTCATTAACAAAGGTATAGGTTGGTGAGAATTGGAAGACAATTCATTGTTTTGAGAATACAATAGACCACACTATATTAGAAGTAATGCCATAAATGTTTAAGTGTTTATGCATAAAGACTTTAAATAAGAAAGCTGGGGAGGTAATTTGATGTTAGGAAACAAATAGAAATTTGCAGTGCCATAGCCAGTATACAAACAGGAAGCCTTTGATAGCAGAAAATTTTTTACCAAGTTTAAATTGAGCTTTCAAAGCTGTAAGTCTTATTCTGGAGCCCCAGGATATTTGTAAGATGTCACTAAATGGATTTGTTTCCATAAATCCTGATCAATGGAATTTAACAATCCTGATATAAAATGATTAGCTATGTCAATTTTTTTCTTCCATCATGCATCTTAGAAAGTTAAGGGATTGCCTCTTTTATAAGCATTTTAAGCTTGAAGTCACGCTGATGAAGTGCAGCAGCTATTAATTTTAATTCATCTTAAGAGACTTGAGAAACCCTTAACCTATAGATATTTTTTTTGTTTAGATCTAGAATTTAAAAAATATCCAAAAATTTTAAAATACATTTCTTTGAGTTATGCCAGCCTTCCAATTAAATGTAAATTACTTGCATTGATCCAATTTTTAACATCTGCATGAATTTGTCTTACTTTTATGTAAGACTTTGGGGGCAAAAATTAAAATTGTTGAACATTTTGCTATAAAAAATCTGCTGATGTATAAAAAAAAATGTTAATACGCTTATTTTTAGAGCAATTACAGAAAAGGTTCAAATTTGAACAAAATTTTTGATATTTTTAGCTCGCTATTCGAAAAATGAGACTATGTAGTCGCCAGGCGTTGAAGTTTTGCAGCAAGTTACTATCAACTTTTATCCAAATAACCTTTATGGTATTGACTTGAAATTAAAAATATTTAAGGGGCATCAGAAAACCCAAAGGGTAAAAACCCTTTGACAAATTTTAATATGAATTATGCCCCTTTTTTAAACTTAAAATTTTGGTTAAGTTTTGCATGCTATAAAAAATTTGTTAAGTTTTGTGTGCAAACTACTATCTATTTGTATCTAAATAACCATCAGGTATTGATTTGAAATTTTTATGAATATTTTTAGGGCATCAGACAACCAAGAAATAACTTTTGAGGGAAAAATTTTAACAAATTTTTCCCCCTTTTTAAAAACTTAAAATTTTTGGTTTTAAATTTTTTGCATGCAAGGAAATTTCATGCAATATCTCGTATCCAGCAGGGTTTAATTTAAAACATCTTTAAAAGGTTGGGGATACATACTTTCAGGTAGAAATTTTTTGAGGGAATATATTACAAATTTTTGCCCTTTTTAACTTAGAAATTTTGGTTTTAAAATTTGCAGCAATTACTTTCAGCTAATTTTTCATACCCAGGCATGCAAGAATTTAAAACATCAAAAAATTTTTTGGGAGTATCAACATCAAGGTAGATAACTTTTGAGGGAATAATTTCAGTTATGGCCCCCTTTTAGCCACATGAGCACAACGTCTCAAGGTGAGCTTTTCGCGCCTTTTGTCCGCTCCGCGTCTGTGCGTGCGGCGTCGTGCGGCGTCCGCCAACAATTGCTTCAAACAACATCTCCCCCTAAAGGGGCTTGGCAATTTTTAAAAATATTTGCAGGAATGCCTTGGGAAAACCTACTAAAGTTTTTATAAAAGGTTCTGGTCCATTCATAATTAGGGCCGGGGCTAAAAAAGATTTTAAAAAAAGAAAAATTAAAAATCTTTTTCCGAAAACCCCCAAAAGGGCCCACCTTTTTTATTTTTTGGTATGTAATGACTTATGACTCCTACCCGGGTTGGGACAAATTATGCCCCGGGTCAAAATTGGGCCCCCCCCAGGTCCCCTTATTTCACATAGGTAATAAGGGAAAAAATTGAAAAAAACTTTTTTTCCCAAACCACAAGGGCCAAACCTTTTTATTTTGGTAGTAGCATCATCTTTTGGGGCCCCTACCAAAATTGTAAAATCATAGCCCTATGGGAAAAATGACCCCGCACCAGGGTCCTTGTTTTTCATAGAGTTATATAGAAAAATCTTTAAAAAATTTCTTTTATGAATCCATAAGGCCCAGAGCTTAGAATTTGGATGAGCATCATCTTAGGGCCACACCAAAATTGACAAATCTAGCCCTAGGGATAAATGCCCCCACCAGGGGGCACTTTTTTACATAGAGTTAAACAGGAAAAACAAAAAAAATTCTTCCATGAAGCATAACCTAGAGCTTAGATATTTGGGAGAACACATCTATGGCCATACCCAAGATTGTACAAATCATAGCCCTATGGTGATAAATGACCCCCCACCAGGGGGCACTTGTTTTACAAAAGGTTTTATAGGGAAAAACTTAAAAAATCTTTTTCTATGAACCATAAGGCCTAGAGCTTAGATATTTTGGATTACATCACTATGGGGCCCCTACCAAGATTGTACAAAATCATAGCCCCAGGGAAAATGACCCCGCACCAGGGTCACTTTTTACATAATTATATAGGGAAAAATTTAAAAAACTTCTCCCTGAAAAGCATAAGGCCTAGACTTAGATATTTGGTAGAAAAATCATCTTATGGGGCCACTACCAAGATTGACAAATCATAGCCCTATGGGATAAAGACCCCCCCCAGGGGTCACTTTTTACATAAGTTTATAGGAAAATCTTAAAAAATCTTCTTCGAACCAAGGGCCCAGAGCTTAGAATTGGTAGTAGCTCACTTATGGCCACTACCAAATGTAAAAAATCATCCCCATGGGGATAAAACCCCCACCGGGTCACTTGTTTTACAAAGTTAAATTTTGGGAAAAATCTTAAAAAATCTTTTTCTATGAACAAAAAGGGCCTAGAGCAAGATTTTGGAATTAGTCACTAAGGGGTTCATTACAAAGATTTCAAAGTCTTGGGCCCTACGGTATAAATGACCCTGCCCCCAAGTCTTCTCTAAACCATAGGCCCATTCTTAGATATTTGTGGGTATATTGTCAGGGGTAAAATGTTTTAGATTAAGTTATTCAGAACCCTTGCTTTAAAAAAAAACCCTTTGACATATTGAAGCAAGGGGTTCGGGTGAGCGATTCAGGCCATCATGGCCCTCTTTTTAACTTAGTTTTGCATGCAAGGTCCAGGCTGGGATTGATTTGAAACATCTTTTAAAATTTTTAGGGAAACATATATAAAAAGATAACACGTGATGGTATATTTAAAAATTTTGACCCCCTTTTAATTTTGAATTACAGTCGAACCGCTTACAAAGGCCCCCCAAGGAAAAACAATTTGGCCTTTGTTAGCAGGGGGCCTTTGTTAGCAGGGGCAGTTTTGTCTGATGTTCGTGATGTACATATTGTATGTGGTCATCTCTCTCTCTCTAATTCCAATTTGTGCAAAAGTTTATTTATAGGGATATACAAATTTTAAATAACAAATGTGAAAACTAAAAATGTTAAAAAAGATTTTAAAAATAATAACATTTTGAACAAAAAACATGTATTTTTTTTGTGTAAATTTTTCACAGCGTTTTTGTTTCCATGGACTTGAAAACGAAGAAGAAAAGCAGATACAAACAGAATAAAACATAAGAATGTGTATATGTGTTCGTTTGTTGAGAAAAAACGGATAATCATAGAATAATGTTATTTTTAATTAGAATCGTTCTGACAACCTTTAAACAATAAAGCAAGTGTTTTTGGTTAAAAACCAACTTTCCATAACGCGAAAAAATGTAAACTCTTTTTCTAGTCTGGCAAAAAATCCGAGTATCCACAATTTGACGTCGGGTATTATCGGTCCTCAATACCTCGTGTATTTTTAACAGAGATAAGGTGCTTTTTTTTTTCTCTCTAAACTCTTTGAAAACAAAACAAACCAAAAAATTATTTATAATTAATGACAAGACCGCATCTTAAACACGCTTGAAGCACCGCACTTTACACTCAATCATTGTTATCATTTTCCCGGATTAAAAATGAGGAAGACATCTTGCTAATCAATGCCAATTAAGGTCATCCACACCTGACAAACACCACCTGTACGAACAGTAATGGTCACTATGGAAACCATCCTCGCCACCCTCGATGATTACGGTATTGTCTCAAATCTATTGCTCGGCTCTCACCTGACGGTGTTAGCCGTTACGCAACTTCCTGATGGGGCGAGTGGCGCGTGGCCGTCGTACCAGTGGGGTACCAAATGGGGTCAAATATGGTGGCCGTTGGTCGTAGTAAGCAGTTGGTCGCTGATAGCAGGTGTAATATAGAACGAAATTGGTCGGGGGAATTTGAAGTGGCCGTTGTTAGCAGTTGGTCGCTGCTAGCAGGTGGCCGTTGGGACCAGGTTCACTGTATGGTTAAATATTTGCATTTAAGCTACTATCCACTTATACCCCAGAAAATTAGCTGCGGAAATTTGACTAGAAAGTTAAGGTCGTGTCTTTAGGGGCATCAGAAAACTTAGAAGGGAAACTTTTGGAAACTGAATTTTAAATGCAAATTATGACCTTTTCCTAACTTGGATTTTTGATTAAAGTTTTGCATGCAAAGTGTTATTGGCTTAATGTCCTCATAACTAGGCATGGGATTGATTTTAGACACATAAAAAAAAATAAGGGTATCAGACATCAAGGTATACCTTTTTTAGCTCACATGAGCACAACGTGCTCAAGGTGAGCTTTCTGAATCGCCTTTTCCGTCGTCCGTCTCTGTGCGTGCGTGCGTGCGTGCGTGCGTCCGCGTCAACAATTGCTTCAAACAACATTTTCCTCCAAAACCGGCTTGCCAATTTGAAAAATATTTTGCAGGAATGTTCCTTGATGAAGCTCTACTAAATTTTGTATAAATGGTTCTGGTCCATTCGCATAATTAGGTCCACAGAGCTAAAAATAGATTTTAAAAATGAAAATTTAAAAATCTTCTTCCTCTGAAACCAAAAGGCCTAGCCTTTTGATTTTTGTATGTACCTAATTTTATACTCTCCTACCAGGATTGTAAAAAATAATGACCCTTGGGTCAAAATTGGCCCCGCCCAGGGGTCACTTGATTTCACATAAGGCTAATATAGGAAAAACTTGAAAAAATCTTCTTCTCCGAAACCACAAGGCCAACCTTTTGATTTTTGGTATGAAAGCATCATCTTATTGGCCACTACCAAGATTGTACAAATCATAGCCCTATGGTGAAAAATGACCCCGCACCAGGGGTCACTTGTTTACTTTAGAGTTATAATAGAAAAATCTTAAAAAATCTTCTTCTATGAAATCCATAAGGCCTAGAGCTTAGATATTTGGGTATGAAGCATCATTTTATGGGCCACTACCAAGATTGTACAAATCATAGCCCTATGGTGATAAATGACCCCGCCCAGGGGTCACTTGTTTTACATAAGTTATATAGGAAAATTTTAAAAAAATCTTCTTCTATAAAATCCATAAGGCCTAGAGCTTAGATATTGGTATGTAGCATCATCTTAGGGGCCACTACCAAGATTGACAAATCATAGCCCTATGGTGATAAATGACCCCACCGGGGGTCACTTGTTTTACATAGAGTTAAATGGGAAAATCTTAAAAAATCTTCTTCAATAAATCAATAAGGCCTAGAGCTAAGATTTTTGGAAAGTAGTAGCATCTAATGGTTCATTACAAAGATTTTCAAAGTCTTGGCCCTACGGTGATAAATGACCCTGCCCCCAAGTCTTCTCTGAAACCAATGTCCCATTGCTTAGATATTTGGTGTGTAGTATTGTCAGGGGTAAAATGTTTTAGATTAAGTTATATCAGAATCCTTGTCTGTTTAAAAACCTTGACATCAGTTTTGAAGCAATGGTACTCGGGTGAGCGTTCAGGCCATCATGGCCTCTTGTTTTTATTTGCCACTATTTAAGACTACCATCAAAAACTGTATGAGAGCACAACATATTAGTTTTGATGTAAACTGAAAATCCTCCCTCCTTATTTAACCCTTCCCTCATACAGACTCATTTTGACGCACTCAAAGGTACCACATAAAGCCTGATCTGCAGAAAACTGACCTCAAACCTAACCAATTTAATTGTAAAATCCTCATAACCAGACCACTGAGAGCAGCGAAGAGCAAAAACCTGATCAGCCCCGCGAGTTACTTGCAGGCTGATCTGGTTTTATGCTGTTCGCATAGGTCTTTTCATGGGATCTTTTATGAGGGGAAAAGGGTTAAAGGTCACTTTTCAATCATTTCATTTAGCATCATGAAATAGATTTTTAGACTTTACAATTGTGTTTCCATGTGTAGAATTGATGAAGGGATGAATTAGATGTAAATTGATAAGAATTATTTAGATCAGTCTAAAGTGCATTTTTCATCAATCAGAATAAACACAAAATAGAACCACGTATCAAATTATATTACTTAAAATCATTGGAAAAATATATTATAAAGTTACATTTATATTGCACTAAATATTTATGTTTAAAATCACAGATAAGTATTCATTACTGTAGTTGATAATAATTATTTATCAACAGACAGTTCCCAAAACATATGTTTTTCCATGCTAGCTTGGTAAGAAGACTAGTGAGCAGGAGTAATCAAAAGTGTTTCAGTTCACAGTGTATCCCTCTTACATCGTTTGCTTTTTTGTTGTGTGTGACGTCACTACGTTTTCAACCCAGGTTCTCCTAGATTTAAAACCGAATAACCTGTCAATAGTGTAAATATATCGAACAAATTTTATATATCTCTACAATATAAGTATACTAGAATTATGCAAAAATGCTGAATAAGAGGGCCAAGATGGCCCAACACGCTTCACTTTGAGTAAAACTGCCTTCATTTCCTGTACAATTATTAAATTATAGCATGTTGTATTGTATACATAATCCATGAGATCAATTTTTAATTCTACGAACTAAACAGTGCCTGTGGTCAAAATTTGAAGTCAAACTTGACTGAGATATTATGGCTTTAAACACACAAATTAAACATTAAAAGGGGCAAAAACTCCGGCCTTATAGGCCAATATCAGTAATAATCGAATTTGCCAAGAGATTATGGTAATAAACATTGTCATAAAGTTTAAAGATGATTGCTTAAAGAATGAAGATGCTAGAGTGCAAACAAAAAGAATGTTGGGATTTATAATATTAAAAAGGGCATAACTCCTGACCTAACAGTCCGATTTCAGCCATATTCAAACTTGGCCAAGAGATTATACTAATATACATTGTCATAAAGTTTGAAGATGATTGCTTAAGAAATGAAGATCTAGAGTGCAAACAAACTGAAAAATTGCATTTTTTTAATATCAAAAGGGGCATAACTCCTTATGTGGACGACGGATGACGACATTCTCGATCCTGTGCTCAGGTGAGCTAAAAATCAATGCTGTGTGAAAAATAAATACTTACAGGCTACAAAAATCGCCTGTGACATGAAAACATTATAGGACTTACTTTTCTATGCTGATGTAACTGCAATTGAATGATGCAACTGTTTTTATCACGTGATCACTCAGATTCTATAGGGTTTAGAAGAAAATAATTGATTTGCTCCTTTTTCTTCTTTTTATATGCCCCAAGGATTGTATTATGTTATACTATCAGTCGTCCGTCCGCCTGTCTGTACGTTAGAAAAATTTTTTTCAAACTTACAATCAATACTTGCCCTTATATATGCAAGTGTGCATGACAGCTGGATTTGGCTCTCACATGAAACTTTCAAGAGTTATGGCCCCTTTCCACTTTTTCCTATGCACAGTTTTATAAGCAGAACCTTTTGAACACAACTCCTCCTCCTTTGGTTCAAACTTACCAAAATACTTGCCCTATGTATATGTGCATGAAGGCTGCATTTTGCCCTCTATTATTTGAAACTTTCAAAAGTAAATGTAGATATCAGCAAACAATGTTGTAGTCAAACATAAATGTTATTTTCATGTCAGCACTTTGTGATACGATAAAAAAAAAATGAAAAAAATTCTGCCCTTGATAGACATCATAATTGTACCATATAACGTACAAGGCTTTTTCCCACATAAAAAACCTTGCGTATTCAATGTTTTGCGGTGCCTTTTTTTCTTTGCATTGTCAGTTACAATATCCCTTTTTGTTTTTCGGGGAAAGCCTTAGAGGAAAAAGGCAAACCTTTTATATGTCAGTATGTTAAAGCTTTCAAGTCTCCTTCTTTCTTGTAAGGGGGTAAGAACTTCCTCGAATCTTTACAGGATGAAAGAAAATATCTACACAACAGTTTTTGATTATGTTGTGATAATTAGAACACTGTGCAAACCCTTAGATAGATTCTTGTCTGTCCAAAGTTTTTCCCAGGGGTTTTGGCTGGGTCATTTTGTAATATTCCAAAGAAACTACGATTATAATTGTGCTGATATATAGGTGTTACCAAAGACCTCTCTCCTTCATTCTGTCCTTATGAGTACAAGAATTTAGTGCTGTTTTCCTACATGCTAATAAAAAGAGATATTAAACTGACTCTTTGTATGCTGCTACACCAGTACTTATTAAGTTTTTAGTTTCCTCCATTGACTTGTTTGGAGCAACCATGACATCTTAGGGCCCGTTCAAGTTGGCTCTCATGTTTAATTTTTAAACTTTAAATTTATTATGCTTATAATGGGAATAAGTCTTTATAACTTATATTTATCTCTTAGGAACTTTTTAGAGTTCATGAAATTATTGTCAAACAGGTGCCTTGGGCTTTAAACGATTTTGAGCACATTTGATAAGTTTAACCCTGACAAAGGAATAAGCATATAAAATTATATGTACATGTTTATACATGCTTTAGAAAAAAAAATAACCAGAGTATGCAGTCCATTGTCATGCTCTTTTATTTAATCTTATCATGCTAAATTTCTTCATTTTGGACCGAACCATTAGTTGTTTATGGATGTGCAGTTGATATGGTCTGCATTGATTGCAAAGGCTGTGACAAGTGCCCCACAGCAATGTAAGGGTTACAGTTAATTTTGTCTAAACTTGTTTCATGCTTAGAAGTTGAGAAGACAGATGAATATAAAAAAAAATGAATACTGTTATAGATTTAAGCTCTTTAGTGCTTGAAATTATATTTTGTCCAATGAGATCGTTCAATTTTTCAAAATTTTGTCTCCATTTAATTCATTTAATTGGCATAAACTTATCAATAAACACTATTCTGTTAAATGAGTTGATCAATTTAAAACCACCTCAAGCACCTTCGAGTGCGCATGTGTGTGAGGTTTGTCAAGAGGTGGAGCTTGATGTGTTTACCAATATCACGCATGTGTAATGTGTTACAGGGATTTTTGATGTGACGCATGAACATTGATAAAAAAAAACAAAAAACACAACAACCATAGTGAACAAACATTTACTCACCAGCAAATCTGATTTATCCAAATTAACAAAAGAACTCTACCCTTCCACTTAGTTAGTTCAAACATTTTTATTGCCGTAAATATGATGATACAACATTGAAGATTTACAAAATAAGTAAAAGGTCTGACCGCAAGTTTTAACAACATTTAAGTATCGGTCACCACTTTAAAGCACTTGTGTAATTTCAATGTCTACACATGCTAACATAGAAGAGACAATATATAACTAATTACTAAACAAAGCAATTAAGTAAATATCTGATTAAATAAATAAGAAGTGAAGAAAAAAAACACCTAACTAACAAGGGATACTAAAACGAAAAAAATAATAATGATTTCCAAAACACAAAATATTTAGTTGCAGATATATGAACCAGGGTTCATTCTAGAAATGAAATCAGTGGGGTCAAAGGGCCCACTGTTGGCAAATAAGTGGGGACATTGCCAAATCACAGGGGTCAATACAAAATATATCTTAACAAACAGAAAGTGACTTATAAGTGACCCATGCCTCTTAAATGTCATTCCGTATTGCTAATGTCTTTGAAACATCCATTAACTATGAAGAAAACTAAAACTATGGAACTTTTTTAAATTTTTGAACTTTTAAGTCTGTTGAACAACGTGTTTTGGTTATGACAAAAAGTCACTATCATTAGTCATTAAAAGCCTTCCGTGCTTCCTCTCATTCCAATATTAAGGCACTTTTGAAGTCAAATTTATATACACTGCAGAAAAATCGGGTTTTATTTATTCAGCTCCAGTCCACCCACATGATCCTACTTTCTGCATACCTGGTTAGCATACTTGAACGAAAGTGAATTGATCCTTCTAGGGATTTTTGTTTATTATCAGTTTTATTTTTGCATATGTCACAATACATTATACTTTTATCATTACCGTATCTGATTCTGAACCAAGAAAACTTTTCAAGCTAAGTTATGCTTACTTTTTTGTGACACACTAACAGTAACTGTATCTGACGTATCTGTTCAACTATTGGCTGGGGGGCCTCTTTTATCATTATTTTCCACTGATTTATTCTTATTTTCATCACTACTTGTCTTTTGTTGCTTTGACCATAGTCGAAAGCGTCTTTCGCTTTCGTTTTTCAGCCATCTTTGCAAATTATGAACTGGAAAAGAAACGCCGATATTGATTGGTCGTAATATGCTAACTTGGTGAAAATATAGCTACCACAGCCAATCAGAGACGCTGTAATAAAAGCAGCTATAATTTTAATAGTGCACTAGATTGTGTATAAACCTTTCTTTACTGTATCTTTTATTTAAATTTCAATCACCATTTTTTTTGCCAAAGAGATCAAGGTCAGGGACCGGTTTAATGCTCAATTTTTCAGCTTCCCGTGCGTAGATCACACAGCTAGAGCAACGCATTAAATCTGACCTTTGACATAACATGTTACATGTCATGTGATATAATTCACGCCGGGAACAGGTGGATAGGGCGGAGTCTCAAAAATCAATACTATATTTGGAATGTGCGACTGCATTAAATTTCAAAACATAATTCAACCATTAAGTAGGTTATGTTATTTAGTAAGCATTAATCCATTAAATCATCGTGCGGCTGTGCCGTGCCAGACCGATTTAATTCATTAATGCTTACAGAAAAACACTAACCTTTACTTAGAGAGCTATAAGCTAAAAAGAGTCAAACAATTGAACAGTGTTTCCAACAGTTTGTTTGTGGATGAACTAAAAAAATTGAAGATAAAAGAGGTTGATTTCCTTTGAAGCTAAGATAACAATTGCTTTTCCATACAAATTATATTGTGGAACATGCAGAATATTTCAATAATGATTTCCTTCTGAACTCCAGTGCTGATCAGCTAGGGTTAGGTAAACATTTCTGTTGAACCCTTTACCTCATGAATATTCATGAACAAATTTATGATTTTATGAGTATTAGTTTTTCTGACTATTAGTAGGATATGAAACAATGGATTTTCTTGCATTGCAGGGGCTACAAAATTGTACATGCAAACAGAGGAGACCTAGGAAGAAGCTGTCTGATCTGGGTCTCCTCTGTTTGACAATGCATTGAAATGAGTCTCTTTGATTAGCATTTTAAGCTGAAGCATGCTGTAAAGTGCAGCTGCTATCAATTTTAATTCATCCGAAGAGACTTGCAAAACATTTAACTTTATAGAAATTGTGTTAGATTTAAGATTTTAAAGATATCCAAGAATTTAAATATACATTTCTTCGAGATTAGTGCCAGACTTCCATATTAACTGATTTAACTTTCAATTTGATTCCAATTTTACAGTCTACAGTGAATTTATCTTACTTTTATGTAAGACTTGAGGCTTTATATTCAAATTGGTTGAACACTTCTGCTATAAATAAATCTGCTTGATGTATGATTGAAAGATGTTAAAACGCTAATCTTTAGAGAATTACTGTAAACGCTGATGGTTTGCTGATATGGTTGCATTGTTTTATTACATTCCTATATATACTCAAAGGAAAAAGAAACAAAGGGTGACTAGAATCTGTAGTAGCAAGACTCAAGTTATTACTTGATCCTCACCTTGCAATAAACCTTGTATGATAGACCCAATCTCATTCTAAAGCTTTTATTTTTTTGAAAAAAATATCAGAATAATTTAAACTGTAATACTGTCAAATACTTCCTATTTAAAACTGACAAAAAGTTTACCCTGCGTTTTTTTTCCTTTGAGTATATTATAAATTACTTTCTGATTAATAAACTTACTGTTATCAAATATTTTTTAATTCTTTTTCAGGGTCCAAGAATCAGATGGAAATTTCTTTGAGAACTTCACTGCGTTGTCATGGCGCCAAGAAAACAAGAGACTGAGAGCAACAAATGAGGTGAGATGATGTGTTGTCAAAGTCTAATGATCTCTCTCTCTGGACAGATTTTTTCATATTCCATGACTCTGAAAAGCAATTCTCCTCAATTTTCCATCATTTTTTTTTTAAAACTA
>CM037787.1:8144054-8194054 GCA_021229015.1 Solen grandis
TACATTCTACAATGTAACATTCTCGCAAACCATTTTAAAACTGCATTGAAAATTGTTAACTGCTTTCGTTTTCAACAAATAAGGTGTATCTTACGATTTCTTACAAAAATCATTTAACAGCCAACTTGTCCAATGTAACTGTAAGGGCATCAAGTTTTCTGTTCAGGTATTTAGGACCAATTGAGATAAATTGTATGTAAAGAAAATATAAATTTGAAGTTATATAGCATTAGATAAATATGAGGATACAGGTTGAAAAAGAAAGGAAAACATGAGTTATTGCAGAGGAAATTTTAATAGTATGTTATTTGAAGCCTCTCTTCAACGTAAAATAAATTAATAACTTAAGTATAAGCATTTGACTATTTCCTTATATAAACCAATTGCCTTTAAAATCATAATAGGTGTCTTAGGTATGATAGATATCGATTATGGGAAAATACACCAAGAGAGGTTGTATATTCAAACCTAGTAACAACAAAAAAGGTGATTATTTTTGCTGCATATGATTTGCAAGACGTATACGTACAGAATATAGTAGTTTTTCGATTTCAGGAAATGCATATTTTTTTCTCATTAAACGATCAAACTTCACTTAAAATTTCCAAAATATAAACTTTAGTTGTTTTAGATAGTGTATTCACTATGACTATACTACAATGCTACAATATAGTATACCTTGCAAAGGTCAAAGTTATGTTGCGATTATTGTGTGTTTTTTTTTTTTGTTTTTTTTGTTTTTGTTGTTTTTTAATATTTATTTATTTAAAATAAGTAGCTCATAAATGAAATATATTTAATCAAGGAATTAAACATATGCTATAAAGCTCGGTGTAAAAGTAGGCTAAATTGTGTTCTCTAGCGATATATTTTCCTCATTTCTTTCATGATATGTTATGTAAGATTTATATTTTCAGTAGAGATTCCCAGCAATCACTACCTATTGTAGTGGTCTTCTAAAAACATCAGGGAAAATGCAACTTGTTTGTTAAGGTCTTCCCATCCTAATAGCCATATTCCATATCTTGCCACTGGATGGTTATATTTCTATGGAACTTTGTCACTTTGAAGACATTCAAAAACAAAAATATTTCACCAAGAGTTTTTTCACTTTTATCTAATATGGGGAAGATAATCCGCATATTCGTAAGTTATCATTGAAGCCTATAGAAAATATGTATTTTCTGTGAATATGAAAAATTGAATTTAATTTATGAGAAAAAAAAAACATGTTAGAAAGATGCATTTTATGATTTTGTATCAACTTTTGTGAAAAAAGCTTAACTTTTACCATAGGAAAATGGAGAAAAATCACCCTTTTTTTTAGTTTTCAGGGGAGATAACTCATGGCAACAAAAGAATCCAGGAGAGGTAATAAAAGAACTTCTGTCACTTGTCATAACATGTCAATTTGCCCCTAAGATTACCCATTGTTTGACACTTTAAAAGTTTAAATACATGTGCATTGTTAAGTTATATGCATGGCTTTGATGGAATATATCGCTATTAGGATGGGAAGACCTTAATATGGTTATTCGAACAAGTTTCAGAAATGTAGTTGATTTTGCATCAGTGCAATTTGTCTCATTTTTATTTCGGATGAAATACAAAATTTATCAAAGTATCATTTTTTTAAATTTTACTCTAATATTCATAATGATAACTTTTTAGAACATCCCCTGAAAAACATATCTTGATGGCTAACATAGCCAAAAATCACTATAAATACCTTGAAATGATTGCTCCGATTCCCTTTTGACTGCTAGAATAAGACCCAAAGAAAAGAGTTCGGAGGATGTAAATATCACCGGTCTATCCTGACAATGTCGTAAACTGTGAGAACCCTTTCATCAACTGCGTACGTCCTTGTGTTTCTCTGTCAGTTGCATCACATGTTATCAATGACAGACTCTGAAACCGTCTTGATAAATCAGGGTGGCAGTGCTATATATGATTTTTTTCAGAACTGTTTTATTTTGTGTCTCGAGACTGATACGAAGTTGTTTCTTTCTATAAATTGTAAACTGCGCAAGATATTAATTATGTGCGTTTCTGTGGAAGACCCATCAATCGTCTGGTGTGATTCAATTGCTTAAATTTATATTCGCCAATAAGATAGTTACTCATTCGTATTATACACAATCAGTGAAATATATCTTGTATGAAAAGTAGGAATGTTTGCTGACAGGAATGAAGTTCAACTCATTATGGAAAAGTAGAATTTACAACGGCTATTATTTTGGTATAGGAACAGATTTGGACAGAATGACGTTTTTCCAATATAAAATTCGTGCCTGTTGCATAGACAGGATGAAACGGCGGTTTGAAAGTATAATAAAAATCTTTATTTCTCAATCAAAATCTTTTGTTTATTGGTCCTTTGGAAAAAAATATGAAATTAATTAAACATCAATAATTAAGGCCCATTTAACTTTCTCCTCATGTTATGCAGAACAATTGACAATGATATTAGCATTTGATATAATCATGCTGATGAAAAATTAAAATTAAATCTGGGGAGAGAGGTACAACAACAAAAATTAAATGAAAAAAGCAAATGAAGACAAAGAAATTAAGCTTTCATATTAAACCAGAAAAGAAACGCAGCGTACATAAATGTGTATCCATT
Organism: Solen grandis; assembly: GCA_021229015.1. Lineage (NCBI taxonomy): Eukaryota > Metazoa > Mollusca > Bivalvia > Adapedonta > Solenidae > Solen > Solen grandis. The sequence goes on from CM037787.1 coordinate 8,146,684, forward strand.
ATAAAAATGCTTTGGCCTAAAATAATGAAAATCTTTCGTACAATTTTCAAGGTCACTATATAATAAACGTGGTATCTAAATTTGCTTTGCCGCGAGATAAACCGGGCCCAATGAGAAAGCGTAAAAGAAAAAAAGTCACTTTCAGTTTAATGATAGCATGTTGTAATACCACTAAATTATCTTGAGACATACACATCACTTTCCGCCATTTCAAGTTAAGTCTAACCATTTGCAATCACGGTATGGCTGTCGTATGTTATATGGATGTGATTTTTGTCCTGTTGCAGTTTTTCAACAGCACAACCTAATCTTTCAGCATGACAATGCCCGGCCCCGTGAAGCCAGAGTTTGTCACACCATAACACGAACCTACTAGATTGGCGCCGTACAGTCCAGATTTGTCCCTAGTTAAATATCTTTGGGATGTTCTAGACAGGGAGGTAAGGAGGCGTCAGAATCCCCCTCCCCGATACTCCTGACTACTTAAGAACTGCTTTGGAGAAGTGGAATAATATTGCCATGGAAAGGATAAATGCACTTATGAACCCCATGCATAGGAGAATCGGGGCCGGGACAAATGCGCTAGAAGGGGAGATAAAAGATACTGAAGGGTGAGTATATTTAATTTTATGAATAAGCGAAAGTACCATCAAATATGCCCCATTTACTCGTGAATTACTGGTAAGAATGTAATGAAATTGTATAAATTGTTGATTAAAGATTAAATGTTATCGATATAAACTATTCTATATTATGATACTAGATAAATGTTTTTACACCACCCTTGTGCAGTTTTAATTTAGATCGAAATTGAGATTGCGGAATTGACATATCGCTGTTTCATGTCTCCATTCTCCATAAATGCATCATCTTGATTTTCGCCATATACTCTAGTTTCGCGGAGGTCATCAACAGTTGTGTCTGAGCGATGTTTTATTGAAACATTTAGGATAATGTTCAAGCAAAGTACAGGGTACCATGTTTATCATAAAGGCGGTGATATAAACTTTGATCATAGAATAACCGTTTCTAGACTATGATGGAATTATCTTGTCATTTCCAGCAAGAAAGAAAGTGGATATCACAGTAAAATTCAAACAAAACTACAAAACATTAAAACAATTTGACGTTCTCAATTCCATTAATGTATTTTGTAAAGGATAGGGTCATCGATAAGTAAAATAAATACCATAACAGGAGAAATTGTTTTGAACTCGACTCCCTTCCTTTTCATTTTCACAATATGGTCTAACATCAGAAGTTATTGATTTGCTTCCAATGCATAAAAATATGGCATCTAAGGCAGACAGGAGAATCACCTATGGGACTTGTGTTTCGAAAAATTACCTTTAAGTCGTGTTTGGTGTGTGTGTTTTATCAAAAATTGCTTTTGTGGAATTATCTGTGTGTGTGTGTGTCTGATCAAATATGAATCAAATTTCAGCTTGCTATTGGGATTTTTTTTATGTAAACGTTTTGTCAGAATCTGCCAAAGTGTAGTATATTGTTTGCCTAAATAAATAACATGTAAAGCCGTGAACAAATAATTTAAGATCGATTGAAAACGAATTTATTAGATGAAAGAATTGACCAAATAATATATTAATAATATGTAATGCTCGTAATGCTCTTTTCCTATTATTCTTGTAAACACATTCAATTAAAGTAAAAGTTCAAGATCTTATATAATTTATTATAATTGAAAGTATTAAAAATATTCTAATTCTAAACAACATTAGGTTAATGAACATATTGATGTAATGTTTAAATGATGAAAATATCTATATGCTTATATTTTAGATAATTAAAATGATAAAAACAAACTGTTCCCCACACCATCTTAAATTGCATGTAAATAATTATACTTTTTGGCTAAAGATCCGGGTTCGTTGCCAGAACGCCAGGTAAGCCAGACGGTATATGAGTAATGTTTATCCTCCTTGGCAAGATGTAAACCATTCCGTACATCTCTGTAAAGTACATTTATTTGTACTCTATGGATATATTTATAGGTCATATAATGTAAAAGCGCTTCAACTGATTATTTACATTTATTGGTATGATTTAATGCTGATTCCACGCATCTTTGATCCTATAAGCAATTTAAAACAAGTAAAGCAGTTTCTTTCTCAAACTGCAAGTATGACTATGACGTATAAATATACCGCTTTTGAAAATCAGTGTCTTTGTTTTCAAACCTTAGGTACTGGTAAAAGTTACAATCGTACGTTATTCACACAACGCATTTATGCCTTGTACTGACTAAATGGTTCTTTGGATTTGATTGTAACTTGGTAGTAATTATTCATGATATTTGACAATAGCGTTTCATTTATCGATCTTTAAAAAAGATAAAAATAAATGAAAACAAATCGTTGATTAATTCATTTTAAGGCATGGCTCTAACAAAAAGGAGAATTGAGTTTCGAACTCCTGCCATCTTGTTCAAGAATGGGTAGGAAACCATCATGTTTTCTGTATCAAGAGATAGGTAGCCTGGTTATGTACCATTTGCACCCATTGATCTCACAAACTGCGTTAAGACCTGAATTTTTATTATAGCCATTGTACTTCTTTGGATTTCACAATTACAAACCTGGTTAAGCTCTCGTACCAACTCAAAAGTACATTTGACTTTTAAATAAATTTTATTATTCATTTTCTATATTATGAAATGAATTGCTTCTATGTTTTGTTGAATATTCCTTTTCAACTTTATTGTTATTGCCAAATGCATCAACACAAAATGCAAAGAGAATGATACTGGTTCATAGGGAATTCGCTTGCGTAGATGATAGCTTAGATCTTGAAACCCTCGTGTTATAAGTATTTTTGTTTACCTTTATGAAGAGAAGTTGGTTTTACTGGCAGCGACCGCAGGCATGTCCAGAGAGCTGCGCATTATGCGAATTGGAATTGATTTATGAGATGCATTTTTTCGCATGGATGTTTTCTGGAACATAATTACATTCGATACCTCGTGGTATAACATCTTCGAATCAAATATATATCTATAAGATGCCACTGCAGTTGTAATGCAGCATGCGTATACATTCAAAACGACTTGAAATACATACGGTGTAGATTTCCAATTTCAGCTGATAAATTATTTATTAAGTTACGGTTGATGGCTCATAATATATTATCAATACCACCATGCTGGGTCTATGATAAGGTATGGTCTAACATACGTGTAAACGTATTTTAACTTTGTACTTACTTTATTTTCAAAATTTTAATTGGATAGTTGAAAAGTTCAGAAATAAAAAAAAATGAAATTGTAATTGTGGTATAGCACACACTTGTAAAATTGACATGGGCTTTCAATGTAAATTCTAAAGTTTTGGTCAGTTAAATAAGACAATAATTTATAGTATTTAAATACAGGAGCTTTAAATTGATTTCGTGAGTCCATGTCTTTGATGACCGGTCCCGACGGTTGTATGATTATCGCGTCCGCCCTAACATTGGAAGGTCGTTGGTTCGATCCCCGGCTACAGCATACTACAGTAGTGAAAAATGTTCTTGTATCGTCCCCTTGCTTGTTGTACAGCATATAAAGGTAGTTCCAGGACCGGTTGGTCACCTGTCACGTGGAATCCCACGGGTAATACTTCAATATGGCAGCCCAATATCTGCCTTAAGTAGACATATTCTCAAAAGTATTAAAATTTGGGGTTTTTATTTTGTAATTAGTTATCATAAATTACTTAAGCGACTTTGTAGTTTCGATCAATTGACGCAATAATCATATAGATGTAAAGGGTTATATTTCAAACTTTGCATCCAGCTGTGTTAATGTTCCTTTTAATGGGTGCATTTTAAAGCGTTGCACTTAATTCAATCTGATTTAAAATGATGTAGAACATAAAATACATTTTGGTAATCGTACGTGGGTTAAGAACTATTCCTGTAATGCATGCCCTGTTTTACAACTACATTTAGATAATTACACTATGACGACGAAATGTGTCAAGGGATGAGCACAACATATAGGAGGAACACCCGTTTAATGGTATTCATTATGCATCATTATTTTTTAATTGGAAAGATAAGGGAAAAACGATTATTTGAAGACAATAACATGTCTGTTTATCTATCGTACAACTTCGAAAAACAACAATTACTATATCGTTCTAAAACACCTGCAGCATATTTGAAATAGAAAGTTTGCAACGAAAACATTACTAGCAACATCCATACATGGTCCTAGTTATTAAACACCGTGTCCAAAAATAAACCGATGAAATGGAGAGTAAAATGTCACAAAGTATTTTGAGAAAATGAGATATATCAGTTCAGTAAGGAAAACATTAATGACTGTTTTAGTAAACATGTCTTGCAATAACTTTTGTTTTAACAAAATGCAGTTTAAACATGCTAAAGGATTACTTTCCTTATTTCTATTCCTATTTTCATGTTAATACCTAAGGCGGATTGCCTATCTATAATGTCAGAGGCGGTAACGACTTGAATGACAAACTTGCACGGCGACAGAAAAATGAATATTTTGTTACACCAATTCATCTATACTTGAATGACACTGTTTGTAATATTGGCTGCGTTTAACCAAGGTAATCTTAGCAAAGAAAACATTGTCCTTTCCATGTTTCATTTATAGTTCGTTCTAACGTGCGGAAATCCGGAAATCTTGATTCCGTGATAACTTAAAAACCGTTTAAGATACTATTATAAAATTATGGTACTTGAATAGATGGGAATAGATGGCAGTATGGAGATTTTGCACGGCACTTTCTTCTTTTTTTTCTCGGACCAAAATTCTGGTTGCTTTGGTAACGGAAAAATTATGCACCTCATCGGTAGGAGACTCATGTGTTGCGTAAAACTCCTGTTACTTGTTGTTTTTAGCTCACTTGAGCACAGTTTGCTCAAGGTGAGCTTTTGTGATCGTCCTTTGTCAGGCCGTCGTCGTCCGTCGTGCGACGTGCGTGGTGCGTGTCAACAATTTGGATTGTTAACACTCTAGAGGCCATAATATTAAGCCAATCTTCATGAAACTTGGTCAGGATGTTTGTCTCTATAAAATCTTGGAAAAGATCGAATTTGGGTCATGTGAGGTCAAAAAGTAGGTCACGAGGTCAAATTTTATGAAAACCTTGTTAACACTTTAGAGGCCACATTTTTGGCTCAATCTTCATGAAACCTAGTCAGAATGCTTGTTTCCATAAAATCTTCGACACGTTCGAATTTGGGACATGTGAGGTCAAAAAGTAGTTCATGAGGTCAAATTTTATAAAAACCTTGTTAACACTCTAGAGGCCACATTTTTGGCCCAATCTCCATTCTTCATGAAACCTGGTCAGAATGTTTGTTTCCATAAAATCTTGGACAAGTTCGAATTTGGGACATGTTGGGTCAAAAAGTAGGTCATGAGGTCAAATCTTAGAAAAACATTGTTGACACTCTAGAGGCCACATTTTTGGTCCAATCTTCATGAAACTTGGTCAGAATGTTTGTTTGATAAAATCTTGGACATTCGAATTGGTCATGTGGGGTAAAAAGTGGTCATGAAAATTAGAAAAACCTTGTTAACACTCTAGGGGCCACATTTTTGGTCCAATCTTCATGAAACTTAGTCAGAATGTTTATTTCCACAATATCTTGGACGATTTCGAAGTTGGGTCATGTGGGTAAAAAAGTCGGTCCATATGAAAAATCCAACATATGTTTGCACATTTATAATCAGGTGAGCGATTCAGGGCCATCATGGCCCTATTGTTTATAATACATTATTTTTCTTCCAATGTAGGTGCCTGCTTTGACGGAATATCTTTATTTACAGTGTTTGTCTCAGAGATATGAGAAGTGCAAGTTTCAGTCTCCCTAAAACCTGATTGAGCACTTTTCATTGCAGAATAAATGTTTGTATATCTCTTTTTATGATTTTATGAAATGCCCTATCTTCGCGATTTTTGGTCCATTTGTCTTTACGCGCACCTTCTCCTGGGGTAAATCCATTATTTGTCTTGCTTGTATTTCTTAAAGGAATTTTCTGAAAAAATGTACAAAGTCTCATCACATAATATACAAAAAAATAACCACGTTCATCACATACAATAATACATAGGTAAAATAAGCGAAGGAATATATAAATTAAAGTATCATTGTATAGCACTATTTGAATATGAGGTTGACCAATATTAACAACGGTTGCAATAAGTGAATTGTTTACAACAGCAAAGCTTCTGTTCTATACAAATACAGTTAATCAAGTATCTGCTTATCGTTCAATCAGTCAATCCATTAAGAATTTCGTATATTGAAAAAAGTGTATAACATTTGAGTTTTTATGGATGAAAGTAGATTGACCGTCCAGATATGCCAAAGTCATATTATATATTTCATCTGATTTATTGCGAGTAGACAATGACTGTCACGGAAAGGTAATCATATCTGTTTAAACAAGTTTGATTTCAGAAAGACAAACAAAGGTCTATTTACCTAAAAATATTGATGTGTTTTCTTAATCTGAGCTAGACTTAATCTACAATAATAAAGCATTTGTATACTAAAACCATTTTCTTATCTACAAAATATCATAAAAAGATATGTTTCAAAGTTAACCCTTTCCCTCATAGAGGATACCATGAAAAGACCCATGCGAACAGCATAAAACCAGATCAGCCTGCGAGTAACTCGCAGGCTGATCAGGTTTTATGCTGTTCGCTGCTCCTCAGTGGTCTGGTAATGAGGATTTTACAATTAAATTTGGTAAGGATTGAGTTTGGCTTTCTGCAGATCAGGCTTTATGTGGTACCTATTGAGTGCGTCAAAATGAGTCTATATGAGTGAAAGGGTTAACATACACAGACTTTCATGGAGATTGGTATGTCAGGCGAAACTATTCACAATTACATACGCACGTCCTTGAATGTATGGTAAATTTCCTGAGTCTTAACAACAAAACATAATTAGGTGTAAAATTAAGGAGAAGTAATTAGAAGGAAAGGATGTTGTCTAGTTAACAGAATTTGTGTTTCAGTAAATTATGTATATGGGATACCACGGTTAACTTTACATACAAAATTTAGAGCTGAAAATGAACAAGTCCTCACCATTAGACTTACAGAAAAATTGAAATATTAACAAAACGTATTGCTTAGGAAGTATTAAATTTTAAAAAGCAATAAATGTTTCAATATATTTCGTAAATAAAAACTTCCATCTTTTTTTTATTTATTTACATTTCACTGCTGCGAACAGAATCAACAATGTATCATTCACGTAAACCGCTTTGAAAATTACATTTCAAATGGTTATTTGCGTTTATTTTCATTATCAATATGGTTGATACATCTTACGAGTTCTTACTAAATTACTTGAATTAAGTCTTTTTAAGTAACTCTGTTTAAAGACCATCAAGCACATGTGCTGAAGTAGCTAAAATAACGAATAAAGACAAATTGTAAATATGAACATAATTTATCAACAATCAAAACACTATCAAATAACCGCTAAACTTTAGTCAATGACATAACTATATATATAGGATAACAAAATACATGTACAGCAAAGTATTAGATATCCATCATAAATATTTGATAATGTTTGAGTCAGGTTAGGATCTCAGATAGTTCAATAAAATGTTTCTACCGTATGAAGGTCCAAATATTATCTTGAAATCCGCCAATGACACCATTTTCTGCGAACTCACTAAATCTTAGATCCTGAATGATGTAATTGTTAAATTTAATTACATTTAACTTCCTTAGTAGATACCATGAAGAATTGTTCTTCCGCAACTTTTATTTAACCTGAAGAGAGTATACAGAGTGACTGCCTAAAATATCCTTGTTCTACATAACACAGACACAAAAAGTATATGTATACTTTTGTTGCATCTCTGTCGTCATGTCTGTATGGAAGCACTTTATGCACAGATAGGCGAAAACATGTACATTTGATGTTAGATTTGTTAAATTTGACCAATAAATTCTATTTCTCTCAACCATTAAAAAACTTAATCAAAATATGAAACATGTTACCATAAATATATACTAACAAAACACAATTTAGCCCAACTTATTTGATATATTTCGCATTGAAAATTTTAAAGACGATCACGACAGTTTCATCATTTATATATCAGCAGTTAAGAATGAAATATCACCCATAAAAACTAAATCTATTTTTTCTTCAATTTAAATAAAACCATTAGGAAATATAATTATATTGTGAAATGTCAAAATCAATGAAATGAAATGCGTGTAGGGTTTACTATATATACGCCTTTCATTTAATACCCTTACATATGGCTAAAACACACCTTTACTTTGAAAAAGTACAAATCAACAGTATTTGTTTTAAACTTTATTTCTACTAATGTTCGAACATTCAGAATTTTCCTATTGTTTCGATGAATACGTGCCTCTAGGTACTTAACTATAAGTTTAACACTTAAAAACAATAGGTCGCCAGGTTTATTTAAGAAAAAAAAAACTTTCTGCCTGTATATACAGTACCACTGTAGCTGGGTCACGACTGCATACACCCCCCCCCCGGGCATGGGCTGCACCTCCAAACTCCAGGCTTCCAGGCTGTGGTAAAACGCATAAACCACGATTGTGGGTGGCGGATTTTACTTGAATTTAATCTAAATTTGTATCTATTTTTATATATGGACCTATAGACCTTCTACCGACATCCCGTATACACTTAACACAGGATTATCGCGTATTCGCTGCAGTTTCTGTTCCTTTAAATCATTTTATACATTTTTCTTTTAAGTCCGTCACGGCATGATTAATATGTACAGAACACACTGTAGACAATACGGGTTATATTTATCCTAAAACCATGTTCACTAAAAATATAAGACAAAACCCTTTTTTATCTTGAATTTTCCATCATCTAGCGTTTTAAAATTTTATATTTGCATTACCGGTGATAGTGTAAAATTTACACGTGTGTGATAATGAAAACTGTTGCGATCGTCTTGAAAAATTTTGGCGATATAATATCAATTTCGAACGATAAATTTGAATTCATGAACATGGCATGACTTACATTTACATAACGGGAAAATCTAGTTTTTATTGCAGAAAATTATATAATAAAAGTCGACTCGACAGAAGCCTTTTCTGCAAATAAGTAATTCAATCATTCAATGTTCGTCCCTGACACCAGGCTTTTGTTTTTAAAAAAATTATTTTAGAATTTACATATACACCCATATTCCACCAATTAAGTGGATACATACGACAAATCGTCTGAGTAGTACATGAACATATTGATTCTTCCTAGCATAGTAAATTTGTAGTTCAATCACGATTATGTAAACCTCAATCAAGTTCATACAAGTTCAGGTTGCTCTGGTAGCACTTCTGTTAGGAAGGGAGTGGACTAAGTAAAAGTTTTCAGAATATCGACTTGCCCACATCGATAGTCTAGCTTATATATATTCTTAACGGTGTTTTACACGTGAATGGTGTTAGAAGATTAGCCAAGACATAGTCTAACTACCCTAAGATTTATCATCAATCATTCACTAGAAACACTACTGGATCGAACACTCATAGCTTAACACAACAAATAGGCTATAATAGAGAACAAATGATTGATATAATCCATGTTTTGGGGGATATTTTACGGAAACGAAATACTATTTTCGATTGCTAATCAAAAGAAAATAGATTGCTATATTATTCACTTGATTTATTCGGTAAATTATGGGGTCATCGATTTAACCAGTAAGACGGGCTTATGACATACAACAATAACTTGGTAAATCAGACGGATTTGAACGAATCATAGTAGCATGTGGCGGAACACTTCTCTCTTTGTTAGGCTTACTTATCAGAATATGGTCAAGTATTATTTTGGTTCCAATGTATACACGTAAGGATTGCATCTAGGAGATACGGGAATGTTACATGTTATTGGTTCAAATATATATACATTGTCGTGTCGTCTTGGAGAGTCGAGAATGTTAAGAAAGTTATCCTCTAATATATTTTTAAGTATATGCAATTTTTTATGATTTAAATTATTAGACATAGGTAGGAGTGTAAAGATAGATTTTTAACGTAAAATATCACAGTATTAAAATGTTGTTATGTCCAGTCGCCCCTTTTTATGACGGTGAGTGTTCCATTACACATATAAACTGTAAAAATACATTTTAAATAAAGTATATAGCATAAAAGCGATTATGTGATGAAAGCATATACTATTATGACCATACTATTAAAAACAGTAATGCCTGCCATTTGCTTTTTGTCGCGGTGTGTTAAACCAACCCAATATTGATAAACTGGAAAGAATTTTTTTTCTTGAAAGTAGCAAATAAACATGATAACATATGATAATGGATACTTTACCCACCATTTTGCGTTGATTTCGTGCAGATATAATATCTTTCAGGAAGAAATTCTTGTTCATATCTTGTCCTTCAATTACTGTAACCTTGACTTATAATATGTTCTCAAAGGAAAATGTTCTTCATGTTAATTTGACATATTATTTCTAAAGTAAATTGATAATATCGTATACTTAGAGTAAAAATAGTAATATAACTTCAACTGATCTTTTTTTTTTTTATTTCTTTTTTTTATTTCTTATATTTAGAGATAATGAAAATAATATTATTCGAAAGCATAAAACATTAAGGGAGATAATGTAGATTTTGAATTGCATGTGTATTCGTTCCTATAAATCTCCGGGGAAATAAGACACGCTTGTTTTATATCTACTCAGCCAACATAATTGCCGTAACGATGACAGGCTTTGGGAGGTTGGGTTGGATTTACTACTACTTCCACATATCAAAGCATAATACGACTGACATACATGTAGAGCTATATCTTACTCAAATAGTCAATATTTTAATGATTGAATTATATTCAATGGGAGGTAAGCATAGCTTTGTGTCATGATCAATCTCATGTGTCATATTGCTGAAATTAAAAGCTTAAACAAATAACATACTCATTATGTCATTCAGATTTTATCTTGTTGCAATGTCAGTTTGGCTGATTTTCAAACATGTATGATTATGAATATAGTGTTTGTTTGTTGGGTTGGGTCTACTTGAGACATAGTGCTGCCAGACTGCAGTTTCACGCCGTAGGCATGTGGCATGATACCACACCCTGTCACATTATCCTAACACCAGGCCAACCAGTCCTGCAACAACCCATATATGCTGAGCGCCAAGCAAGGGAACTATACCATTTTTTTACGACTTTGGTATGTCGCCGCCGGGGATCGATCCTACGACCTCCCGTTCCCGAGGCGGGCGCTCTAACCACTTGGCCACCGGGGAGGGGACGGTGCTGAATATAGTGTCTTACACTTGAAATTAACAAATGTAACATTGGACATTAAAGTCACATCCTCATTGGATGAAAAATACTTTATATGTGTCTGTTAATTCGAAACTCCAACTAACCTGTATAAACACCATAAACAGATGTTCTCCCATGGAACAAGCGATTAATCAGAGTTTGTTTTTTTGTTGTTTTTTCTAAATATTTCACGATTGTTTGAAAAATCAATATCGGTAAACATCAATCACTAAGAACAAAACAGGCATCGCTAAAGCAAAACGATTTATTTTTATGTAACGAAACTAAACGACAGATTCAACAACCACATGATTAACATTTTCATTTATGTAAGCAATTTGTTATGTTTACGGTCAAATCTGAATATTCTGTCTGTTTAAGCATATCTCATGAACACATGATTCGCTCGGGAAGGAACTGATTGTCATGGTTAACTTTTGATTACGTAATATATTTAAAAATGATGGCGCTCTCCACTTGTGTATATTAACATTAAGACTGGTTCGGTTTCTCTTTGATACTGGCTATATGTACGATTTCCAGAGTCTCAGACTTGATAAACACCTTGTACATGTAACAGCATTGATTAAAGAAAAACAAAACTAACATTACTTTTCCGTGTAATATTGTGGTGCTTAGAGTCAAATCAACACTGTATTCTATGCCATTGTTGAATATATAAATCATTTAACTTAAGCAATAACTTATATCATTTTCTTATTTATATTTATGTTTGTTTTTTAACAAGATGTTAAAATTGTTAATGTTTATTGGGAGTCAATGACCTGCAAAGTTCTGGTATATGTTGAAAAGGAAATGAAAGGCGCTATGTAATTAAAACAAGTGCGAGGAAATATTGCTAAAGGAAAATGTAATTTACACACGTTTCTACCTCTGCTTCTACAGACTTATTAATCATATGGGTGTAATAAATGTCATAAATTGAGGTCTTTGAGCTTAAACTAAGGAATAATACAATGTATTTTGATGGAATCTAGGAGATCATACAACCTTACAAGAGGACCAAGAGGCACTGAAGACCCTCACCAGAGAAAAACTACCTTCATTGCATGTACACGTTACTAAAGTGTAGCATAGTTGTACTGAATACATAATCCATGAGATCATTTCAATTCCACAAACCAAACTGTACCTGCGGTCAAAATTTGTAGTCAAACATGGCCGAGAGATTATGGCTATAAACATCGCAATGAAACTTCAAAAGAATTGCATAAGATGCTAGAGAGTAAACAGCAAAATCTGACATTTATTAATTAAAAGGCCAGAACTCCTGACCTTATTACCTGATATTAGCTAAAGTCGAACTTGGCCAAGAGACTATGGCTATTAACATTATCATAAGGTTTGAAAATGATTGCTTACGAAATGTATATGCTAGAGTGCAAACAAAGTGAAATCTGGCAAATATTAATATTAAAAAGGGCATAAGTTCTGAATTAATTGGCTGATATCAGCTATTATCGAATTTGCTGATGGATTTGGACATATACATTGTCTTAAAATTTGGAGATGATACATTAAGAAATGAAGATGCTAGAGCACAAAGTAAAATCTCGCATTTTTTAATATTAAAAGGGGCATAATTCCTGACCTAATTGTCTGATATCAACCATAATCGAACTTGGCCGAGAAATAATAGAAATAAACATTGTCTGCTCATAAAGTTTGAAGATGCTAGAGTACAAACATACAAATTGTGGACGACGAACGGACGGGCGACGGACATTCATCGATCCTTATAGCTTATCCTGAGCACAGGTGAGCTAAAAATTTCACAAGAATTCAGCATCTAAAGGATATCTATACTAGACAATATTCATTAATATGTAATAATACGATATATTAATTAATTAATTATACCCTTGCTTTATCACAATATGTATTGCTGTCTCTTGCAATGTAAACTATTTAAAAGTAACGTTGGAGCCTCCGTGGCCGAAAGGGTAATATTGCTGACTTTAAACACTCACTCAGCCCCTTACCGCGTGTGTTCGAATCCCGACAGGGTTATTCGGATTTTCATGTGAGTAAGCCTTCCAGCTGGCTTGCGGTATGTCGGTGGTTCTTCCCGGATGCCTCCGTGCATTCGGGGTCTTCTTCCAACTGTCATTAGCTGGACGTCGCTATATGACTGAAATACTGTCGAAGCGACGGTAAACTCAAATAGTCAAGTCAAGTCAAAAGTAACGTTTAACTTTTCCAGGGTGCGAAAAAAATATTATTGAAAGTAAATTAGGACTATCCCTTGATTTTTAATCGCGGTTAATAATATCCATTAAAATAAAAATATAAAAGTAATTATTTTTCCAAAATATATCAAATGATGTTGTTGTTTTCTCTCTTTCTGGCAAAAGGTTTATGTTATGTATACCTCGCAATCAACGTAAGTAAACATTCAATTATATATTTCACAAAGGGATTTTACAAAGGAACCTAGATCATTTATTTTCACATTCATGTTGGCCAAAGAATACTTGTATGCAGAAAAAAAAATATTTTGCCATATTTAGATTTTTGAATTTAGGTAAATACGTTGTGATATACGGACAATAAATAACTTGTGATTGGAATGTTTCTTTATGGCATTTAATTCAGACTGTAAGAATAAGACACACGGGAACAACTAAATCATGTAACTGCTTCCGATTTGTCATATAAATGTCGAAAAAATAATGATATTCTTCAATATTGTTTTCGTTCCGTTCATGCTCATCTCAATGAACGATCGTCGTGGGTATGGCAGTTCCTTTAAAAAACACATGTTCGTAATTGTTACCCAACTATAGATATTGGCAGGAAAAGATTCCTATCTTGTGAAAATGCTTTATAAGTTTATGTTTAAAGTGCTCTTTGAGTGAAGTTTCCATATTTGTATTTTGGATGCCACATACATGCATAAATCACCTTATTTCCAATAAGTTTGCCGTCGCCTAATTAACTAAGAAGTTGTACTTACACTGAAAAGGACAGAAAAGGAAAACAGGTCAATCGATGTAGTTGGCGAAGAGGAAAAGATGACAATATATATGATGTACATACTTCTCCCGAGCCAATGTAGTTCAGTTTACTGTTTCTCGTTTTTACAATTGCCATTACAGTGCCTGATGTAATTTATTAGAAATAATTGGACTGTTTATGCGACGGTCTAAATCTAGTTCTCGGATTCAGTTGTGCAGGCTATGTAATCAGGCGTTCATGCTCCATTTAACTGTAAATGTACAAATTTGATACGAGTTATTGATTGTTTTACTTGGCAAACATCACCGTCTGTTCATCTCTGAGCAATAGTTTACGCCTGGAATTAAATTAATAGATAACACGATACATTATTTCATAATAATATATATTTGATTTCAATGCTCATTATATTTCACAATGAAACAATTTTCAAGAACAAATAAAGGATACAATAGCACAATATCTGCTGTAAAGTATTAGATTATTACTAAAAATATTGTTCAGATTACGTCGACATTTTGAATTGGCGAGTATTCCCGAAGACGGTCAGTAAGCAAAAATAATTTGAATTTGAAAAACCGTCGCCGAATCACAATTTGTTTATATGCTACATCATCAAATTATGAACTTGCTAACGGATTCGTTAACAGAGACAAACGGGAGATGAATGGATAGCGTCAGAAAAGTGATGAAGATAAGTGGAATATGCAAATAAGGTATAGTTGTAAACAAATGAATGATCTTTTGCTAATTATTCTTTCTTATTTATGCATTGTAGTTATGTTGTCGTCAACGAGTATGTACGGATTGCATCTCTGTACTAATCTGTAACAATCATTTTGTTTTTTTGTCCGAAGAATATATACTGCTTTTGGGATAATAATCTTAATGTAACTCGAATCTATTTATATTAAACGAACCACGCTATATGAAAAAAAGTATTAGATATTTTTCAGTACGCAATCAAATTTCCTTTTGCCTTGAGGTTTGTTTTCACCTATATATCAATTTACTTGAACAACCATATATAGGGATTATACCGTTTCGCATTTAAGGAGGATACCTGAATATTTAAAGTTGAAGTGATCATCGCTATGTCATTTTATAATGAAAAATATGTTAAATAACTCGTGAATATGTTCATCTTAATATATATTAGTTTAGGTGTTTTACTTTAGCAAGTCATCTGTTTTGACAATTAATGTCTCGTTGTGATACATATACTTAAATTGAATAATTATACTAATAAATTTATATCATATTTAAAACACGTACTTATAAAATCGATAAGTTTGTAATGAATTAAATTGCAAGCATGTAGTGGCAAAGTTGATCGATTTCTAAAGAAAATTGCAGTATAGAGTGCTAAATCCAACATGCAGACGGTGATACAGTACGAATGGCTGATATAACGTCCATGTTATTCGACTGAGACGGAATTTTCTTTTCATTTGTCAGTCAAAAGAAAATGGATTCCCCATAGCAATCTTCAAAATGGATTGATATATCCTGACGTTCTCAATTCCAGTGATTTATTCGGCAAATGATGGGGTCATCGATTTAGCCTTTAATACAGGCTTATGACATACACCAATAACAGGGGGAATTGTTGTTCGCCTTCAGAAAAGTGTAATGTGAGGAAAACACGTCTCCTTTACTATGGTTTATCCCAATATGGCCCAACATCAGACGTTCTTGGAATGGTATTGCTTCCAATACATATACATGGCAAAGGCGTCTAGGAAAAGCAAGAAAGTCATCCGTTGAGTTTGATGTTTTAATCTCCATAGTAGAATCTAGATATGTTATCTTGAAATAAAAGAACATGTTCGCCGAATATATGGATTCTATTTCCTTTGCCTAATTAAAATGAAAATAAATAAAACAAAAATTGTTTATAATTCTGTACTGGTTTCTCTGTATATTTATGTAAACATATCTAAGAATAGAATAATTGTTTATCAAAACGGAAATAGAGATGTAAGAATTTTACAAATCAAAACACAATACACGAGGTGTGTTTCAGTGTCTTATTTTTTTCTTTATATCTTTTGAGTATGAGTTTTAGATACATAAAACTTTACATTTTAAAGATTTGATTTGTAACAAAATCATAATTAAACATGCTATAAAGCATATACATATGTGCCTATATAAATAAAACGAGTTCTACCCGGCACATATGCATTTTTATGTTTTTAGATGCAATTTTTCAATTGTAACACTTTAGGCCATGTTACATGTGGAATGGGGTCATCCGTTTAATATGACATCGCAACTACATTTCCAGTAAGATTTCAAATTTTAGTTGTTGTATTTTTCTTTGCCGAGAAACTACGAAAGCAACACCACCGTTTATGCATGTGTGACAAAAACGTCATGACGTAATCGAGGACCTTGAAGCGTCGATACAGTTGCCAATTGATTAGTAAAACGTCAACATAGACCAGACGAAAGTAGAATACAGGAGATGGTGTATGCTTTAGTTGCATGTTTATTCGATTTAAACGTCTTAGCTCTCTTCCGTCGTACAGCCCTGAGTTGGCGCAGGTGGACTAAATGGCATGTGTCCGCCCAGGGTGTTGATCCCAGTTACACAAACCAAGCTTATCATTGAAGTGATATATACATGTAATAGATATTTATCCCTTTCCCTCATAGAGGAAACCATGAAAAGACCTATGCGAACAACATAAAACCAGATCAGCCTGCGAGTAACTCGCAGGCTGATCAGGTTTTATGCTGTTCGCTGCTCCTCAGTGGTATGGAAATGAGGATTTTGTAATTAAATTGGGTAAGGTTTAACTGTGGTTTTCTGCAGATCAGGCTTTATGTGGTACCAACTGAGTGCGTTAAAATGAGTCTATATGAGGGAAAGGGTTAAATTTCGATGCTGATTGGTACAGGAATACATGTGCATTTAAGAATGGGTGGTCTGTAATAAAGTGTGCATTCGATTTATTTGGAATACATATTAGAGATTATTTGACAAGCAGCATTACTGGATGTCATATATGGTATCGTTTAAATGATCGACTGTGCATCGCGCAATCAGTGTAAGCATATAGAAATATTTGTACTCTCGCCATTGTTTAAGGCATTTAACTTTACGGCAAAATTTAAAATGCAAAATGGTATAATTTGTTATTCTCTGCGTCATTTTTTTTTTCAAATTCCACGAACTTCTTGAACATCCCTCGTGTATTTACTTATGTATCTATTTAACATTTGGAGTGAACTATTGTATTACGTGTAATAACAAAACAGTAAAGATTACACTAATACACGTTTTTAAGTTCAATATTTACTATTTATCTAGGCCATTGCTCGTATCACTCACTTTATGGATATTTGCGAGAAAAATGAATATGAGCATTACAATTATCTCCCTTGTTTTTAACATATTATCCAAAACGCATATGTGAACGCAATTGAACATGTTTTTACACACGTTTTGGATTGTTTTAATTTACTTTTATTCATTCTTTTATTTGCTATTTTTCGCCCCCTACATGCACCCATTACGTCTCTTATAATTACTTTAATTGACGTTCTTTCTTTTGATGTACTCCCTAATTGCTCGTCTATCATGCGCACTAGACAGTGATTAGGTAATATCTGTCCTTCCTGGTTTACACATGTGTTTATCTACTTTTCTGAAGTACTTTTCTATTTACTCACTTGTTTACGTCCGTGGTTTATTAAACGCAAAAGAGATTTTTTCCCAAACAAATATTGCGACCAGCTGATTTCCTGCGTTCCGGATGGATACTAAGTGTGTCTAGAAACCTATCCATTTCTTCATAGATAGCTTTTCAAGATCCGGCAGTTTATGTAAAGTTGGATATGTTAGTGGTCCTTAAGCATCTTATTATTGATACGCAGGCATTATCCCCAACCCTCGATTGTAATATATATACGGGAAAGTCCAAAGTGATGAATAGATGAATATAGTTATAAATCGTGTTACACTCTTGCAGTATTTTTTTTTTTTTTTTTTTTTTTTTTTTTTTTTTTTTTTTTTTTTTAGGTCTTACAAAATTTATAAATTCTTTTCCAGTATTTTCATTTTATTAGACTTTCAAAGTACCTCTATTAAATACCTGTACATTTTTTTTTCTCAATCTGATCTGAGTGATACAGAAATATTGCCAAATAGAAAAAAAAAAAAAAAGAGAGAGAGAAAAAAAACCCCTATACTGTGATTTGAACGCACATTAAAAGTATGTTTTGTTCTATACATTTTCATTAACTGGAGCTAATATCTTTACAACGTTCTATGTAGAGTAACAGTGTGTTTTCTCTGCAACGTAGCCAAATTCTAAAAATAATGTAAAGGCACTGTCAATGTGAGGTATGACACATCTCATTTAATAAATAAACGTACCATCTAATAAGAAATGAAATCATGACAAGCGTGTTTCGTGAATGATATATCTGTGATAGATATACATTAGGATAACAACAAAAAATAATCAGCATTAAAAACATGATTTTGTATATCGTCCATATCACACCGAAGCTGTCTTAAATAACTGTTTTGAAAAGTTGATTTAATATAACATTATAAATATATTATGCAATACATTGATGTGCCAACGTCAATAGCAAAACTGCATCTTTGACGATGTTTTTTATACAAACTAAATAAGAACTAGCCAACCATCAGCAGGACTTATTTTTAGGGGAGCAAATCCATGTAATGACCATGGGTTTATCATACTGAGGTTCAAAACAAAATATAGGTCAGTGCAATCGATTTACAGGATTAGATCAATCATTGCACAAATATCTTTAAAACATAGCAAGGCACATACAAAACTGAACAAAGAAATCCATATATTTAAATGTTTGTATCTTTTGAACTGGTTTAAAGTTAATTAAAAAAGTCTAAAACAACTGCTGGTTTCGCTATTATTTACAATGTATTAAAAGAAATTTGTACAATATATTAATTAAATCAAACACTTTGAAATAATTCCCATGATATTTACGACAACTCTACAAAAATGACTTTAAAAAAGGTTGTTAATCAATATTCCATATTTAGAGTATTAAAAGAGAATATTGATTATCTCCCTTAGGAAACCAATACCAACGCTGTAGGGCCTCATTTTCAAGGGAGCAATTTCATTTTAATAGCAGATATTGTAGAAAAAAGGTGAACATTTGTGTCAAATGGGATTAAAATTCTGAACATTGTTTCCAGAGAAGACGATTTTTGATTTTTTTTATATAGAGTAATAAAGGAAATTGGCCAGCCCCGTGGGGCCTCATTTTATAAGGGTTCAACTTCAGCTTAGGAATTATGGTAGAGCATTATGAGATGATCATTTGTACCAAAGGGAATTAAAATCTTATTAATGGTGTCAGAGAATATGAAAGTTTTAAAGTTAAAGTTTTTAAAATAAAATGTCGTTAGTTGCATGGATCAAATTTATTTAAGCAATTATTGCGGAGGTTCACCCAAGGATGATGCATGCCAAATTCCATTAATTTCTACCCAGCTGTTTCAAAGATGTCTTTTAAAGCAATTTGTTGACGACGGACGACGACGGACGGTTGGTGATCCCAATAGCCCACATTGAGCACGTTGTCCTCTGGTGAGCTAAAATTTACGAAAATTTCGTCCGGATATCAGAATTTGGTAGTTCCGGAATTTAGAAGTATTATTTACATAAAAAGCAGATTGAAGGAGAAATTTCGGGACCAGAAAAAATGTCCGTATTTCGGAAGTATCCTGTTTTAGAAGGTCCAGAATTCGGAATTTACACTGTATACGAGAAGATGATGTCCTTTCAGCCATGAAACACTCAAACAGCTTGACGAATACAATGATGTTTCTAAATATTAAATGTGTCAATGGCTGCAATTAGGTATGTCTATTGACAGAAAGCAAAAATAAATAAATAAATAAATAAATAAATAAACTTAAGACAAGTGCAACCTTACATGTGGTGGATATATTACTATTTAGTAATACACGTATTTTCTCACCTTCGACGATATAGGAATTTCCACTTTTAGTTAACGTATAATACTTCATTTTGGTATCTCAGTCGTTTAGAGATAGAGGCCTTAACCACAGATTCATTTGTGATTGACAAGTCTGTCCAATATTTCATAATGCTGAACTATTTTTCATACCCACAATTCATTGCATTTCTCCATTACGGTGCCCAGCATGATATTATTGTACCAGTTGTTGCAGCCTGTGAATGGCTTCACCCATATCAGATATCCTTAATTTATTGTATCATGTAAAAAGGCTCATGATTATATTCTCGACTCTCAACCTTGTCATATTGTAAAAGTGTGTTCTCATAATTGTTATACACAAGTGTGTTTATAGTCTGATATGGAAGTTATGAAGTTTTTAAATTGTGTCTGCGAGTTCAATGTGTCAGCATATCTTTGGTATGACAACAGAAAGAAATCCCAAAGTTATAATGAAGTTTTGATTAAAGAAAATCAATTTTAACACACGCTCACACACATACATGTATGTGTCACAGAGCCACAACGATTAGAGTGCTTTAACATGAACGCTTTCTTTCCTAGAACGGCGTGACACAAACGTTTTAAATATATGAGTATGCACTTTAAGGGAAAACAACTTTACCTTACTTAAATAATATTACTGTGTGCAATGCGTTTAGTCTTCATTAATGTTTAATTAAGCGTTGCATTATCCCCTTTTTGTGCCTATGTTTCGTGTATCATTTATTTTTTATAAGGCTATATGTTACCCCTTCCTCGGGGGATTTGTGACAGCCGTGTGTCTGCTTAGTCGATATAGAACTCTCCATGTAAGCCAGCGACATGGGTCGAGTCTGGCTGTTCGCTTCGCTCAATTTGTTCCTTATTCACCAATCTCCATCAAATACAAGACATAAAACGTTTCTTTATATATATCTCATATAGTATTTGAAATGTTTATTGATATATTAATGTGCATATTCAAATCAAGAAAAAACAACTATTATTTCCATCGTCAGATAACCAAAGTCAGATGACCACAGCTATTATACACATCACCTGCAGAGCTTTTCAACACCGTCCCATCGTCTAAATCGATAACCGATACAGTAATCCGATTGGGTGCAGGATAACATTTTCTAGAAACTCGTGCCTGACGTTAACCAATCCGAACGTTTGTCTCGTAATATGATATACCCCGCGCCCAATCACTGCCATAGTGATTTACCACGTGACCATGGTAAGTACCAAGAGTTACGCTATTTGTCACCTGTGATTTAGCTGAAACTCGACTATTTTTCAACTCACTGTGGCAGAGATCTGAACGAGATCTCTTGCGTTGGAGATTGCCCCGCCCATTAACAATGGATGATCTTATCTCCATATGGAGAGTATCCAAAATGTAATCGCCAATTTTGATTGGCTTCAGTATTTTCATGTTTAACGAGTAAAATCGTCGACTTGCTAGTTTAAAATCCCACGGCTGGTGAATGAAGAGTAACAGAACGCATTGAGAGTTGGTGTCATACGGTGCATTAGTTCAAGAAATAAAACTAAAATTAAAAAATCGTCTCTGGAACATTAGATCATTCTGTTGAGATCTATAACCCATATATAATGAGACGGAAAAAATATTTCTCTTCTGATTGCTTGAGTAAGTAATTCGTAACAAATTTAAAGGAGTTATTGTTACTATTTCATACAAGGAATATCGTAAAACAAGTTAACTCTAGCATCGAGTTCGAAAACCCTCTCGTAACGCTTTCAGTTGCATAACACGTTATTAAGGACGGACTGCTTAAAACCTTATAATGCAATCTCTTGTTTTTTACTTCATAACGTTTTTGTTGTTGTTCTTGTTTCAGAATGGTGTGTCCATATGCTTTTGTATAAAGCTTCCATGAAAATTGTGAAAGCAGAACTTGTTATGGCATACCGGTATCAGATTTTGAAAAAAAAAAGGTTTACCCAAAAAAGCTTTTACTGATGTGGTTTCAACATTAAAGGACAACACTCATTCATTTGCAAAAGTCGAGAAGTTTCAAAAGGAATTCAAAAAGGATGAGTCCTGTTCTTCTTTTGCAGAAGAAAACGCTTTTATATACTGAATGTGTCACTTACATTTCTGAGGTCGTACGAGTTTTATTTATTTGTCTGGCTAAAGATGAGTGCCGGATCCATCCCTAACTAATCCGGGAAATATTGTTTCTACCGCTAAAGATGTGACAGCGTCAGTCATCTTGGAACTGAGAGGACTGTATGAAGGGGCTGCATGGCACAGGCCAAATTGTGAGATTATAATACTAGGTCACTACAGCAGAATGTCCAGGGAAAGGGTGTCGAGTATAGCGGACAGCGCCCTCTTCGACAAGACCCTCAATGCAATGTCGACAATTTTAGAATGTAAGAGAGACTTTTGTTGTAAAAAAAATATTTGTTACAGAACTGAATCGATGTCAGACTTGAAAAAGTTAGCATCTTCGTATCAGGGTGGAATAATGTTTGAAAATAACCAGTTATAGTTAGCACTCTACTTGTCTGAATATTATCCCCAGTCATACACTGGCTGCAGCAAACTATTTTGAGTCTAAGAATCTTGGGTTCAACCCTTTGCACGGAAAAGTTTTTTTATTTATTTATTTTTAATTCAAGTATAGAAGAAGATTCAATGAAAAATGTTAGAAAGACGTAACACCGTCAATATATATTACTTTAATGCAGAACTTCCAGGTAATGTTTCATTTAAGTAAAGTCCCCAAATAACTGTAAAATCAATGATTTTCGTTGACATTATATTTCGTTGATTATGTACCTAAGGGAATTTCGGGGATGCATTTATTCGTGGATCTATGTTCTAGAAACGCGAAGTTTAGATAGGCGACAAGTTTTCGCGGGGATTCATATTCGTGGATAAAACCAATCACGAAATCGACGAAAAATAATGTCCCACGAAAATTAATGATTTCACAGTAAAATTATTAAAATGAATAGTGTGTTTCCAGCGTGTTAATACTTCAACGTGACAAGAATACCATGCAACCCGTCACAAAAATACAAATGAAATCATTATGCATTTTGCTAATAACTTGCAGAATAATCACAATAGGAGTGGTACAAATCGCATTATTAATAATAGAAGTTTGATCAGTAACTGGAATATTTAAAAATGTGCTCTCGCACACCATAGTCTCGGCTGAAGTCGATAAGTGTACATTAGCTAAATAAAAGTGGTATATAAACACAAATATACTTAGCTATTATTGTTGATTTATGTGAGAGAAAAAGTTTCTTATTTACAGCGTGAGACTCAGTCAAATAAGAAGAAAAAGTAATAAGATAATACAAATCGTAAAGTTGTCGCTTATTTACCGAGAAACCATAGTTTACTTACATTTCCAAGGAAAGCAGTGTTTAAGTAACAGATTCACTTAAGTCAATTACGTTTATCAAATACATAAGAGGAGATTCAATAGCTTCTCTCAAACTCCTTTGAACAAATGACATCGCTACACATCTAACTTGTACAGTATCTTGATAAATATATGCTATATGATTCATTTCAGATATAAGATATATATAAGTAACGCTGTTCCTTAGCTCCAGTTACAAGTTTCCACAACGATGACTGCCTATGACTATATATTATGACACGAACGTCCCTGAATAGTAATAAAGTACTTTTCGCCTGTAATAAACTGTGTCTGTTTCCTTGTCTGTTTGCCGTGGATGCTTGCCCGTCCGTCTGCATGCATTATGTGGAATTCAAGTGATTTCCTTTACACGCACAATGTATTTCTAAGCAAAACAATGATATTTCTCTTCAGATAGAATATATTTGTCAAAACTAACATAAGTTTCATTTTTTACATTTTTTTTTATTATTTCATTTTTATTTTTTTAAACACTCTTGATTAAAAGACACATGATTTTATCATTATCCACTTTTGCAGTCTGTATGTGACATGCATTTCAACATGAAAGTATTTCATTTTGTCGAAGGAATAAAACAAACAAAATATTTTTTTTCCTGATAATGCATTGTTTATAATTGTGATTTGAAATATGCGTTTATAAACAATTGTGTATTGTATAATTGTGATTATGTCCTTTATATAACCACAGATAAAGTAAATCTATTTATTGTATCTATGTATGCGAGCTTAGATAAAGCAAAAAACAGACCAAATACGTCGATTTACAGTATCGATATCTCTACAAGCTCAATAAAAAGAGCCTAATCGAACATGCAGACAGTGATTGTGTACAAAATACTAATATAATGCCCATGTTATTCGACTGAGACGGAATTATCTCTTCATTTGTCAGTCTAACGATAACTATCTTTATAAAGGGTTGATATATCCTGACATTCTCTATTTCAAGTTGTTTATTGGTATTCGATCAATGATGTGGTCATCGATTTAGCCTTAAATATTGCTTATGACATACACCAATAACATTTTTTTAATGAGTCCCTGTACTGTATGGAAAACACTTCACATTTTCTTTGACCTGTCACACAAAGGTCCAATGTTAGAAAATGAACGGAATGGACTTAATTCTAACACAAACGTGCACCAATTGCGCAATGGAAAGGCAAATATGGTCCCTTTGGGGATTGCATTTCGAGAAAATCTTAAAAAAAAGTGTGTTTGGTCATGTACTCTCTAGGGTAATTCCTATTGTTAATGGGGGGCATTTGAGACGTGCCGTTAGATTCTAATGATGTGTAGTGATTTAAAAATGGTGATTGTATTAAACAGAGCGATTGCAACACGTAGTGTATCGACTTTAACGAAAGAAAATTCAAATAATGATACCTGATCGCCAATACTGATAGTACATCATTAAAATATATGTATTAAAACTCAATTAAATGTGTTAGAATTAATTGTGATTTTTTTTTTTTTTTTTTTTTTTTTTTTTTTAAGATAATTGATTTAATGACATTTACAATGACAGTTGATATAGTTCTAGATCAAGCTAAAACAAGTCACTTCTACCACCTCTAATTCCTTAAACAGACTTTTTAGAAGTACTAGCCTGTTGTTCGTCTATCATTTACATCAGCCAGTCAATATGTTATGTCTGCCCTTCTATGCCATGATTCACACACGTGTTTATTCCCCCCTTCTAAAGTACTTATGATTTCTCTGTGCCATTCCCTTTATTTTCCTGGTTCTTAGAACGTTGTGATCACATTTTCAACTTGCTGCT
Organism: Solen grandis; assembly: GCA_021229015.1. NCBI lineage: Eukaryota > Metazoa > Mollusca > Bivalvia > Adapedonta > Solenidae > Solen > Solen grandis. The sequence continues at coordinate 8,172,165 of CM037787.1, forward strand.
TCCCACCTTATGGATACAAAGTTTGCTTTTTGTCGAATATTACAGTTTGAAAACTGACAACTGGTTGTATAAATTTAAATCTGCATTATTTTATATATTCTTTCAATTTATGTGAATAATTATTTGCTTCTTTCTTTCAAAAGCAATATCTCAAAATTATGAACAAACGTTTTGAATTGCGAACAATGAAAGGAATATTGAATATATATATATATGATTTGAATGATGTATTAATAGAAAATGAATAAACTGTCGGACAGTGTTATTACTTGGTCAGGGCGGTAATGATGAAGTAGTCATAGTCGAAGTAGTGGTGTTTAGACAAGAGTTTTCAACATACCATTTTATTTTACCGGATGACGTACAAGCCACTAAGACTTTTACATATCTGTGATGAAGCCAAAGTCTAAAATGTAAAATCATGTTCAGTGTGATGTTCGAATCATCTTTTGACCCTCATGATGGTTTGTTTCTTCTTAAATATTTATTGAATAAAAAATCAAAATATGTATGTTCTGAACACATTTTCCCAAAGATGTTACAGGTAACTTAACCATTGTAAAAATGAATAAAGTAAATACTGATGTCGATTTCAAAACTCGAGAAGACATCTAATACATTAATTCTCGCATTTCCTGTCTTATATTTTTCTTTAAACCTGAAAATTACATATTCTATGCTTTTAAATGCATGAGCAAGAAAAAAGGTTTATACTATTAGGATATCCTATTGATGAAAACATGCGTCGATAAATGAAACACTCTTCGATGTGCAATAATCTTAATTCCAGACACGTGCGTTTTCTCCGGGTTTTCCGGTTTCCTCCTACAATAATGACCACATTCTCCGACACTGAGATTGATTTATAAAGATGTAACTTGTTTCGAAACCGATGTAAAATAAATAAAGTTTAAACAAACACTCATCAGTGTTAAAGTTGTTGGCATGAATTCAGAGATAATTTGCGCACTGTTACTGTTATTAGGGTACAACAGGCAACACCCCAAAACATGAAAGTTCCTTGTTCAAGCAAGATTGCTACAAAATGTCTCTGTTTATCAACTTTGAGTCGAGTATCAAAATAAGAAAACTTATTTTATTTTACATATACAGTAGATTTAAGATCTTTCATTTTTGTGTCATCCGTGTAAATGGAAAACATACTATAATTTGCACAGTTATAATTATCTTGTTCTTCAAAGTCTTGCATAATCCATATGAATTTTTCATCTACATATACTTGTATTCTATCATATTGATCATATTGTCTTTTGTAAACCATTATGTGTTTTGCCTGCTGCCGAAATAAATATATCTACATTTACGTTGCATGCGCTGTGTGTCCTGACTGCCTGATTGTATCGAATAGATCTCCCAACCTAAATCAGGGCTTATTTTATGGAGTAAATAATATTAAAGCCTACGTCATTCATTGATATTTCGTATACATATGAGAAAGATTTTATTATGGAATTGATTAATTCATGATATCTACGACATTGTGAAAATTCAAATTTATTTTTTTATCATGCGTTTTAAATCTCTATGAATTTCAGTTACGTAAAATATACGGTTGCATATATCTATACTAAGCCAAAAAGAAAGTACCATATATGCCTGGAATTAGCATATATTCTGACTATTTGTTTATCTGAGGCAAATAACCATTATTCCTTTCTCACATTGCGTGAAAATTTAAAGTCGCTGGGATATTTCATTCATTGAAACAATTTAAACGATATTACACAGGGGGGCGATTTCAAAAATGATGCTTGTTTCGATAAGAATCGGTTATATACTAACGAACCAGATAACTTGGTCTCGTTGATCATAATTCAAACTTTGCATTTTTGTTTGACTTGATTTTGCGTAATTGTATTCATTTATATCCAATCAATCCGTGCACCGGATATCTAACTGTGCTGCGCAAGGCAAGCGCGCAAAACCGCTAAATTTGGTAAAAAGTAGGGTTTACTACTGATAAATTTGGGCCTCCGTGGCCAAGAGGGTAAAGTCGATGACTTTAGCACTCACTCAGCCCATCACCGCGTGGATTCGAATCCCGGCAGGGTCATTCGGATTTTCATGTGAGGAAGCCTACCAGCTGGCTTGCGATAGGTCGGTGGTTCTACCCGGATGCCTTCGAGCATTCGGGGTCTTCCTCCACCTGTAATTAAGCTAGACGTCGATATATGACTGAAATACTGTCGAAGCGACGGTAAAGTAAAACAGTCAAGTCAAGTCACTGATTAAACTTAGTTACCCCAACAACTGTACTCTAACGATTACATGTACATTGTTTATCAGTTATATCTGTGTTAAGATAACATAAATAAGAGAAATTAAGAAATGAAAAGTGGTTACTTTTTTGCGGAATATATCATAAATATGTAAATGCATGCCGTTAATACCATATAAGCGGAATTCTTAGAGGTAATATTTGTGACTACATGTAATTATTGTCACTAAAATCTGATATCAAAAACTTTATAACTGTGCATTTTTAGCAAGGAATTGGAATTGCCTGTTTGGTTGCTTTAACGTCCCGCCGACAGCATTTCAGTCATTTGAAGACAATAAGGCCTACTTGAGACAGATAAAGTGCGGCCACACTGCAGTATCACGCCGTAGACATGTGACATGGTACCACACCCAGTCAAGTTATCCTGACACTGGGCCATCCATTCCTGGAGCTGTCCTTATATGCTGAGCACCAAGCAAGGTAGCTATACCTGTACCAATTTCGCAATTGCATATTATGGAACGCATAAACTGTCTTTTGTTGAGAACAACCGAACTGCCGGGTCAACTAAAGTTATGCTGAGTCAGAGATGCAATGTGCTAGGCGGTGAATTCATTGTCTCCAGTTATTGAAGCGTTGTGTTAAGTCTGGTAACATTTTCCGTCAAGGCAATGTGTTGTTAGGTGCCATTATTTTTATGCTTTGTCCTTAAACTAAACAGGCAAGTGGAAATAAAATTATGTAAAGTCACAACAATATAATGTTGGGCATTACAGATATTTTCAGTTATAGTATTATTCTGCTCGTTGTTTTATTCATTATGTTCTGTCATGAAAATAAACTTCTGTGTGATTCCATCATTTGTTCAGCTGAGGTTGTATATTAGTGAATGATACTTTCTTTGTATTCAGTTTGAATAACATAGTGTTTGGTATATAGTATAGTCATAGAGTGTAATTTGTTCAATGGTAATCTGCTTGGAGCAAAGGCCGTTATGCTGTCTTTTGATAATATTCTGTTCGGTGCTTAGATCATTATCCTCAGTTAAGATATCATTCTACTAGAAATCTTTTTTTTAATTAAGTTTTTTGGGTTGAGCTGTCAATATGTTTTGTTAAAATGATAATCTATTCGGTCATGATATTCTTATGTTAGTCATTAAGATGTGTTTGTTAGTTTTGATACTATGTCGGGTTGGTCATCCCTCATAAGTATGTTTCACATTCTAAATATTTTGTTGGGATCATTTCAACAGTATCGGTTTTTTGCATGTAAATATGGATGTAAGATAAACATATTGCTGTATTTCAAAGAGAAAACAAGATGTGTTCGAGAAACACTATTCCCCCGTTTGAGCTGTCAGATGTTAAATAACTGAAACCAATTTAAAGTCATTCATGAGTGGACTAAACAGACTTTATTCCATAAAGTAATGAATTATTGCTTACAACAAAAAAGAAAACAAATAAATAAATAAAGGGAGATAATTGAAAAGAAAAATGACAAAGTTCTGTTCAATAATAATAACCCTTCTACTTCTCACTATCTGTTTATATTTTACGTTTCAAATCAATACCTTGTATAGTTTACGAGTTATGCTCCCAACAAAAGATGGGGAAAAAAATTAAGGGAGATAAAAAACAGATGAGGAAAGGTTATGGTTCTTGGTCTCTGCACTTTTCCTAGTTGTCATCTACTTTTATATGAAGTTTCAAGTCATTACCGTGTAAAGTAAGTATATAGAAAATAAGCTATTATCTGGACAGAAAATATTTTTAAAAATGGGAGATTATTCAAAGATTAATCAAGGTAGAGTTATGGTTCTTTGTTATTGCACTTCCCAATCTCACCATCTATTTATATTCTAAGTATCAAGTCAATACCTCGAATAGTTCATGGGTTATGCTCTGTACAAAAATTGAAAAATAAAAATTAAAACGGGAGATAATTCAAAAATTGAAATAGGTAGAGTTATGGTTATTAGTCACTGTACTTCACCTAGTGGCATTCTATTCATATATGAAGTTTCAATACCTTTTATAGTTTTCAAGTTATGGCAAATGTTAAAGTTGCAGACAAACCAACCAACAAACAGAATGGGCAAAAACAATATGCCACCGATCACAGGTCTCAGGGGCATAAAAATACACCAGATAGTATTTGTTATTTATTGTGTACGAAGTAAACTGTTTAGAAATTGAAAACAGTATGTGCGTCGAGTCCCGCCATTTTTTCCTGGAAATGATCCGAAGGTATCCGAATGAACTCAACATAATTGAATAACCACCGAACACAACGTCAAATACACACAGAACGTTTAATAGACTAGTCATAACAATATCAACACAGAACAGCACGTTTTACCAACCAAGCATGATAGTTTTACAGCTCAACAAAACACTATCGCAATTGAATAAATTTACGTTATCACCCAGCAGTTCATTTGCACGACTGAACACGATGGGGTAAGAACTTAACAACTTATTAAACTAAGCACAATGTTGTCAGCAGTCACTAGGACGTTTATAGAACTGACTATAATGACCATAGCACTATACAGCACACTACTTCAACCGAACACAATGACAGTACCACTCCACAACACACTAACGTAACTGAACAAAATGATATCGCACTAAAAAATTTCTAACAAAATTTACAAAATCAGACATTAACTATCGCTCAATATACATGTCACAACAAAACATAATATACTAATACTAACAGTTTATTGTTATGGCTGAACATAATACGTGGAGCACCAAATAGCATATCATTACAACTGAACACAATAACTGCAACACCTTATAGTACATCAAGTGGTTAAAATTTCCCAGCTCAGTGTAAGGACTGAACATTACAATTAGTGCACCTAACAACACATTGCATCGTCAAAAGAAAAAGCACTTAACATAACACGTCAATAGCTGAACACATTGGAATTACTACCCAACACATTGTACCTCGGATTTTACAGAACATTAACTGACCATCAATGTCAGTAGTTTTCAACATAAGACAGTTCTGGCGTTCCATAGTATTTTCACCTGACAATGTTTGTTGGTTAGATTTATTGCAACCAGAATGAAATCGGGAGCAGGAGGTCGTGGGTTCGATCCCCGGCCGCTACATACCAAAGTCGTAAAAATGGCACTGTTAAAGTTCCCTTGCTTGGCGCTCAGCAAATAAGGGTTGTAGCAGGACTGGTTTGCCCGGTGTCAGGATAATGTGACTGAGTATTGCATCATGCTATGTATCATACCACAGTGGCAGCATTATATATGTCTCAAGTAGACATCGTCTCCATAAACTGAAATAATGTCGGTGGGACGTTAAACCCAACAAACAAACATAGCCAGATGGAAAAGTCACCGCAACGTTAATAAAATCAAGTCGCAATCGCATTGAACGAGAACTACCATATTTCTTATTAACAGATATGATGAGTTCCATTATAAGTATACTGCATTTGAATCATTGTATCTAGTAACAGGTAAAAATTACGTGATTCTACTATTTGCTGAAATTGGAAAATACGAATATATTTTTATACATGTATATTTATTTCTTTTTTTAGGATTAGTGAAACTTATGTATATAACTCTTTGTCAGACATAATTGCGAATTATCAATTTAAGGAAATTAATACCCTAGTATCTAAACTTTTAATAATTAAAAAAAAAGTTTTCTCGGGAAGATTATTATATTTCTTTCAGGACACAAGCATAAGCTTGTTTTGGAATATAAGGAATCAAAAAATAAACTTATATAATATCTGCAACAATGACTTTCTGATGGCGAATTAAAACAAGAACAAAACATACAAAATAAAGATAAAAACTATTTCAATAAAGACGTTAAAATTACATTTGAGAATGCTCGAATGTCAGTTTCCAGTAATTTCGACGTCTGTGTTTCTGCTTTGATGTAAAGTTACAATTTTGTTAGACCAGTTTACGCATCGTAATAACCGTCTGCCTTTGAAATTCAGCGATTAATGCCTTTCATTTTCAACCCTACAAGAAAAAACACGTCAATCCATTATTTCGTATTGTTGGACTACTTTCTTCGTATCCGCTCTCCGATGCGCTCCTCTTTGATGGCACCGAACATGACGGTATTGAACAAGCAGTTGCGCCCTGTGACATGGCTTAACCATATTACATCACTGTGCCAAGGAAAGCTTTTTTGAAGACATTCATGGCTTTCTATTGTCATATTGTAAAATTATCCCCTTATATTTATTTTTCACATGCGTCTTATTAGTTTAATAGATAGTTTAAGTTTACCTTGGCAAGTGTGTGTCGGAATCTTTCTTGTACATCGAAGAAAAACAAATAAATGAAGGCTAAACAAGAGTAATTAATTACCAATTAATTACCCTCATTATATACATGTACAGAAACTATTATCACTGTTTTCGTTTCTACTGATCTAACAAGAACATTTAATCTTGAATACACCAAAATAATAAGCACTAATGTTTAAAGTTCCATCATTTATTTAAAAGGCTTTAAGTAACTAAAACCAGGGAGAGATTAGCAAAGTCGGTCTATGAGGTATCTTGCCTTGAATGTGAGATTCGTGGCTTGAATCCGGGCTTAGCTTCACTAATAATCAAACATGTGATCAGCCAAATACATAGAAAGTATTAGAAAGGGTTTAGTATATCGATATATACATTCTTATTTTATGTCATAAATCTAGAATAATAAATGAATAATATATAAATATACAAATAATTTTTGACATAATTAACGATTGGATATATATAGATACATTTGTTTATCACCTATATACATTTCGAAATAGAGCAATGTCTGGTTTTTAGACTAATGGAATAAGACTCTCGTAACAGCAACAATGCAATGATATAATTGTCGCCGGTTCATCACAGGAATGTCGTAAAACGGGTTAACTCTCGCTGTGAGTGTGAAAGCTTTCCCGTAAAACTGACAGTAGAATCACACGTTATCAATGTCGGACTCGGAAACAACCAGGATATATGAAGGTCAAATTAGTACATATATATCACCAGACCTTGTTCATTTTGTATCTAGAGAACGATAAAATGCCGTTTCATACATTAAATGGTCAACCACACAGGGCACACATTGTGAGGAAAGTTGTGTCAGGTCCTTCGAGGATAATTATAGTGAATATTTGCCAAGACTGAGACTGGTGACCGATTAATCAGAGTGTCCACACTGGCCACGTAATACAAAAAATGTTACAAATGATATTGGTATGTTTCTCTCTCTTGGCGTTCACCAAATAAAGGTAGTTCGAAGTCTGGTTGACCACGTGTAAGGATAGTTCGACCGATACAGTATCACTCCAATGGTTTTAGTGTTACACTGAGACAGAACTTTACCTCTTGTGCGAGCACTGTCCTGTATTAAGGTACAAAATGCGGGTCTTAAGGTTGTTGGTTCAAGCTTCGTTTGGAAAATCTTTCCGAGACGCGAAGTGCTGGTTCACCCAGGAACCTTCGAGGCAGAAATGTATAGATTGTAAGAATTTGTTCCCAAACTGACATTTAATTTATAATAAGTTTAAACTAAACACCTCTTTTATGGACATAAATGAGTGAAGTACGTGTGTTGAGACGATACATCTAGACAGGGCTTTATTTGACAATTTTATCATCTAAGATAACAGCGTTATTATCGTGTAATGCAAACGTTTATGAGTCATAGAGTTGTGAATTCAAACCGTGCTCAGTTACGTAGTTTTGCGAACAATTTCAATTTAAAAAAATATAAAAAAAAACTCATATTTATGCATGTACATGGATATGAGATCTGTTTGTGTGTGTGTCTGGATATGGATTCACATGCTGTTGGTCTAGTTCGTCATAGTGTCGCAGGTATACACATACGACAGGAATTTCTAAAAATGATTGAAGTATTACCGGTGAGATGATAAACTTCAGTACAATCGAACAAACATATTTTAGTATCGACCAATTTATATGTGTTACCAAGGCGTTAGTACGTTAGTACGAAATATGAACAAGATTTAAATCATCACGAACTTGTTTTCTTCCTGTGTATTATGAAATCGTCCAAACATGTGCTCAAAACTTGCAGTAAGTGATGTGACGGGCAGTATTAGAACTAAAAGTGAATACTTAAGTTTAAACTGTATTTATGATATTTACTTGTGGTCGATAACAATAACAATATCACAATATTTTCAGAATTTTAATCATAATTTGTTACTTATAATGTGTTCTATAAATACCAGGTAAAAATACTGTCAAACATACTACGAGCAAAATTAGGTATTGTGTCTGGACCAAAATATATACAAAAAACTGCCCAGAAGCTAAAATGTTTGTATATATTTTTTCTTTGTAAAAAAAAGGACAGATTACCATTTTTTATCAGATACAATCATTTAATTCAAACGCTTTCTGAAATTGTAAAAAAATGTATACCCTACCACGTTTGTTTTCAACTAAAACTTATTTTTTATTAGAATTTTAGCCACCTTTGCATAAAAACACGACATTGTGAAATTTTGGACCCTAAACATTCGGAAAATATACTATTAATCATATTTTAATACAGGAATCTTAAGATTTGGGGTTCCCTTTACCATCTTACAGAAAATTACTGAAAATGAGAATTTAAAAAAAAAAATACCCAAACTAAAATCAGTGGTAACCCGCTGAAACGTCATTAAAACGGCAGGCCTATGAGACTACAATTTATAGTAGCTTAATCAAAAGAATCAACATTTCTTCAAAACTTTCTTTTCATAATACATTTAAAGAATTTCAAGTCAGTGCGGCTGCGTTAGCTATCTAAAACAAGATAGATGGGAATGGGACATTTCAGGACACATAAAATAGTCGTTTGCTCGTCATATATTGCCCAAGACAACTTTGTTGATTTTGTTTTCACGGAAAACACTGTTTAAGTAATGGATTCACTTAGGGCAATTACGTTTATCAAACACATAAAAGGAGATTTGAGAACTTCTATCAAGATCCTTTTAACAAATGATATTTCTCTATCCAAAGCAATTCATTAAAAATACCAGATAAATATTTCTTATTCAGTCTAGTACAGTTCTGGTTAAGATTACAGGGTAGGGCTGCCTTTTTTATGTCCCCATTCACCACAAATGTGCCGTCTTGCTGGCCGCCTATGACAACATTTTTCGTGAACGTCACAAATTATTAGTCTCTGAACGTTGTCTTTGTTAAATTACTTTGCGCCTGCAATAAAATGAAAAAATACCGAGGGGAATTGTTTCCATAACTTTTCTATAACTTGGCAGAATTAGGTGAATTATTATGCGTCGTTGTTCCTGAAAAAAATCATTTCTATATCCTGACATCAGCCGGTTTGCAAGTCTGTCTGTCTTGATGCATGTCCGTCCGTCTATATGTATACATGTGTTTATGCAGTGTGACACGATATTTTCAAAGCGTGTGTTTCTGTTGAAGTATTAAAAACATCCACTGACTTTACTTTACCGCTCTTAGATACACACTTAACGAAACTTGTCTGGATTTCAAACTTAAAGGAAAAATCATATGCCCGATCAATCTAAACAAAAGGACACAGATGGTCCTGAAGTCGTTCATCTGATAAATATTGCCTTCATTGCCTGCACTGTTTAAGAAATGAAGATGTTGTAGAGTGGAAACGACACATCTGTGTGATGTTCTGATATTCCAAGGGACTAAATGTAAATCTACCAGTTTTATATCAAGCATAAACGAACTTCGCTGAGAGTGTTGTCATTTCCAATGGGTATTGTTAAACGATGATTGCTTAATAATTGCTGATATAGTGTAATAAAGTAAATATCCAGCATTCTTTAATAAGTAAGGGGCTATACCTCTTGACCGACCAAATTCGCCGAAATCAGTCCTTATTAAATATGTTTCGAGATTATTGCTTAAGACATGAAGATGAATCAGTTCCAAAACGGATGTTCTGATAGCTAGAAGAAGTTTGCTTAGGAATAGGAAAAGAGCCCCCCCCCCCCACACACACACCTACCTTCATGGTCATGGGAGAGACCGTAGCTGACACCAGCTAGAGGACTAAAATATGATCACAACAAAAGGTTAAGAGTAGAAGATGAGAATGTCCTTGCTAAATATGTGTCTGAGATACCATCTTACATGTTTGATGACCTACTCAATAGGATTAGCCCAATCGGAAGGCCCGAGTTGCAAGAATGAAGCTGACAATGATCCCCCGAAACCTGACCAAAGAAAAAAGGTATCACATCTTCTAGAATCCCCGAATAAGTTAAGAATGCCTAGGAAGCGATTACGATTCAGGTACGATGCCTGAAATATACCAGGTGTGTGAAGTTAGCGCGTAGATCTTAGATCGTAAATCAACACTATAACTAATTTTCTTTGTGACCTGGGTCGTAGATCGTAGCTCAACCATTAAAATAAACCAATATAAATGGTTGAGCTGGGTCGTAGATCGTAGCTCAACCATTCAAATAAACCAATATAAATGGTTGAGCTGGATCGTAGATCGTAGCTCGACCATTGAAAACTTTCATGGAATGGTTGAGCTTGGTCGTAGATCATAGCTGAACATTGAAATAAACCAATATAAATGGTTGACTTCGATCGTAGATCGTAGCCCGACCATTTAAAATGTTCATGGAATGGTTGAGCTGGGTCGTAGATCCCGCGAAAATTTTCCGACGGAAGCTTTTCCGACGAATGAGATTCCCGACGACTACAAAATTTCCCGACGGAAGCACTTTTCGAGACGAATGCAATTTTTTCCGACGAGCACATAACTTTCCGACAATGAATTTTCCCGGAAACCCGACGAAAAAGATTATGCGACTTTTTCCGATTAAACCAATTTTCCGACGAGTACAATAATCCCGACGAAGATAAAAATATTAGCAAAATACAATTTTCACAACTAAAACTAAATTCCCGACATATATTTTTTCCCGACAAACAGAAAATTTCCCGACGGAAACTTTTCCGACGAATGAGATATTCCCGACAAGTACAAAGATTTTCAAAGGAAACTCCTTTCCCGACGAAAGCATTTTTTTCCGACAAATGCAATTTCCCCGACGAGTACAATAATCCCGACGAAGAAACAAAATATAACTATTTACGAAAAAAAAAAATTTTTGACGAGTACAAAATTACCGACGACGACTAAAATACGATCTACGATCCAGATCAACCATTAATCTTGGTTTATTTCAATGGTTGAGCTACGATCTACGACCCAGCTCAACCATTCCATGAACATTTTCAATGGTACGATCTACGACCCAGGTCAACCATTTCATGAACTTTTTCAGTGGTTGAGCTACGATCTACGATCCAGCTCAACCATTTATTTTGGTTTATTTCAATGGTTGAGCTACGATCTACGACCCAGATCGACAAAGAAATTTAGTTATAGTTTCGATCTACGATCTACGCGCTAACTTCACACACCTAAATATACCACGAATTTGTTACGAATTAGCTACGACCATTTGAGCAGCTCAAATGCTACGAATTCTCATTTGCTGAAGATAACAAGTCTTAGAACTATCTACGTTCCACCAATAAAGTATACTATAATGTATTGTATGTATGGTTTGCTAAACGACATCACAACATAATTATTATCTGGCAACATCGACCTGAGACTACTTAATCTCCGTGATGTTCTTCGTTAGTTTCTGTGAATTATTACCATCCGAACATTTGTTTTAAATGTTAGTATGGTTTGCAATGCTTTATAAATCCTGGTGGCTCAGCGGTAGGTTCAATGGTATTGTAATTACGAAGTTGCAGCTTTGAATCCCTGATGCGGACACACATTTTTTTAAAGAATGTTTCTCCTCACTAATCATTTTTTTTATTACTCGAAGTGTGAGAGAATAGATGAATAATTTCTTTTGATTTTAAAAGTTTCGAAGATTCTTATTGTTTAATTAATTGTTTAATCCAATATGCAGTCAAGCATTGAGTAAACCAGCTAAACTAAACCACTTGAAATAAGTTCGATAAAATAGCGCACACTATTAAACACAGTGTTCAAAATTGATCAAAGTTCATTAAAATGAAAACATATATTGTCTGAGCTAGATTCGAGCCCACAACTTTCAGCTTCGAATTCTATCATTGAGGCTAGCAGGGCGTGTGATACACATGGGCTCCTTAGTAATTTATGTGCGTGTTATACCATACTTTGAAGTCTATTTGTTCTACTTCGGAAACCGACAAATGCCGAAGAAATATGATTACCAAGCAATATCACTGTGGCTGTACCACGTGGTTTATGCGTCATTTTAAGCTATCGCGAAAAGCATATTTTGCATCGATTCAGAAAGAAAACGTGATGTATTTTATTTCTTTATCAACTTAATCGTATATAGCGCAAGAAAAGCGGACAATTGTGATCTAGACATATGTCCAAATGATTCTTTTGTCAGATGTGCAGTTTTCTTAACATTCGGGAAAACCTTCCGAGTTCGTGAACCTTTGTTTGCTAACAAGTAAAGCACAATACTAATGATGTTTTGCCGAATGTTAGGAAATCCTGTACATCTGACAAAAGAATCATTAGGGTTTTTGTGTAGAGCACAATTGTCCGCTTCGCATGAGCTATATCCCATTAAATTTGTGAAAAAATAAAATACCTACAGAAGTTGTTTTTTTTCTAATCGAGGCAAATAATGCTGCTTTTGAAAGCTTAATATGACGTCATATACCACATGGTGGCCACACTGAACATACAAACAGTATACACGGTGCTTATAGACCATTACACTCCGAAATTAGACGTAAACCTACGTAAATCAACGAGCACTTCCCGAACACAAATCTACATGCTGGTGTACAATTCCATACATAGTTCAATGGGAAATAAACACACATTCGATAATTTTCTGACTGATTGGTCAATTTAAATCAGCGAAATAGACCGGGAATTGCCAATTGCTAATCCAAAGAGCAGAAAGTAAAAGAGTACAACTGACTGATACAATGTCCAAATTATTTAAATGAGACTGAATTAACTATTCATTTGGTCGAAAGAAAATGGATTCTCTATAGCAATCTTCAAAATGGATTGATATATCCTGACCTTCTCAGTTCATCTGATTTATTCTAAGAATGATGGCGGTCATCGTTTTAACCTTTAACACAGGCTTATGACAAACGCTAATAATAAGGAAAATTGCTGTTCATCTTCAGACGGTAGAAAACAAATGTTAGCCTTTTGTGAGCAACTCACCTTTTCTTGGGCTTGTTACAATACAGTCCAATATTAGACGTTATATAAATTGTTTGGCGTCTAATTCATAATACATGACAAAGGCGTCCAGGGGATCTACTTGTAGGATCTCCATCTTAATATAGTTTTATTATTATTTTTATAATTTATTTATTCATTTATTTTGGTTTGTTTTGGTTTATTCGACTCAAAGAAGTTAACTCGTTTTAATTTCCTATTTTGCCCTGTAAAAAGTCATTTAAACATAATGAATACCCTATATTCATTATTTTCAAATTATAGATATAATGTATATGACTCTAATAGTTTCTTAAGCTGTAAATCATGATAAGTTTTTAATCCATGCCGTAAGGCAATTTCGTTGAATATATTCAGCCTATAATAACCAATATTTCAAAACGTAAGTATCACAGTATATGAACGAGTCTACTTCCGGTTTTTCGCAAGAAAGGTACAAGTTAAAATATATTGGCTCCCTAGAAAAGTACAGTGATCGGAAGTAGTAAGTGTTTGTAATCACAAAACAGGGTATACATTGATTGTAAAGGCTTGCAAGACATGGTACAGTGACTTCGTTTATTTACTGTGTAAAGTCATTCATGACTCTTCCATACTTAAGAATTTAATCACAGAATAAATTTAAGTAAGATTCGGAGTGATATTTCTAGTTTCTTTAATTGTATCACGTTATAATTTTGAGGCGGGATACATTTTCAAACATCATTTTTGATTTATGGTTTATAATGAGTGAAAAATACGAAAGTTTGATATACCACTTCATTTAATGTGTATGGGTACACCTACATTGAATGTGTAAGAACAAAGTGATGTAATCAATTAATTGATTAATGATTCCGCCGCTCGTCTATTCATTGTTTAGCGGGGGCCGCCGTGGCCGAGCGGTTACAGTCGTGGACTACAAATCTCTCAGCCCCTCACCGCTGTGGGTTCGAATCCCGGTAGGGACTTCGGATTTTTCATGTGAGGAAGCCTTCCAGCTGGCTTGCGGTAGGTCGGTGGTTCTACCCGGGTACCTCTATGTACTTGGGGTCTTCCTCCACCTGTAATTAGCTGGACGTCGCTATATGATTGAAATACTATCGCAGCGACGGTAAACCCCAATACAACAACATTCATTGTTTAGAAACAGGTCAAATCCTGGTCGCAATGTACCCACGGCGCATGACAGTCTTTCGTCACTTGAATAAATAATGACATCGACTTGCCGTCGAGATGTAAAATTGCTCTTGCATATTTTTCGTAGTATCAATGTCTTTTGGCTGTCGTAAGTATATCCTTAATAGACCTGTTCTTGTCGTGCGATGAATACCTTGTCGTTTGAATCATGCCTGCCATAGGACAAAGTAAAAACTGTCCTTCGTCGCTGAGAAAGGATAACTATACCACCTGATCGACGTCTGACCAAATCCTATTAAACAAAGATTGGCAACTAGTCTAAATCTCACAGAAGCACGTGACTGACAAAGTCACGTTTTCAAATATAACTCTTTTTTCTATTGAAGATAAGTGATAGTAAATTGTATCCTACAAGGGAACATTACAGTATCATCAAATGATACCTTATGTAGTAAAAAAGGTCAAAAATAATAAAATTGTTTTAAGTAAAATAGAAAAGTACCTGCATGATGGTATCTTTGTAAATGTGTTGTTTTTCTGCTACACTGGTTGAATTTAAGGTAGTGGGATCCTAATGGACACTTTTGCAAAACTCAATGTTTCTGTTGTGTTTGTAATTTTTATTACATTTCTGACTTTTTTGATAAATTTAAAGACTTTTTACCATCTGAAAAGGAAAATAATCCCGGTTTTTAAAAGTGACCCTCTCACCCTGTCAGAGCCTCTGAGACTTCAGACCCTATACATGTTCTAACATCAAAAAATCATGCTTTGATAATTTTTTCTACATCAAACACTATAAATGTGTTTCAAAAAAATTAATTTGTAGAATAAAACATTGATTTAACGTTTTCTGGTCTAATAATTTTTTTTGCTTATATATTCCATACATGGTTTAAGAATTATGCATGTTTTTTTCTGCTTGTCGATAAACAATAAATCACATTTGGTTCAAATTTTTTTATATTTCTTATTCAAATTTATGGAAATTGTTATTACAATAATTAAACACAATCATTGTGTCACATCCTAACCAAAAATTAGGAAGGTTTACCACACCTAACTCAAGAAATGTCATGTTTTATGTAATGACCCCCTTTCCAATCATGGCCGCCAAAAATTGTAGAAATGAGCAAAGGAAATATAAGACACACTAGCACCAGTAAAATTAATAGCTCTATAACTCTTAATATGCAAAATGATTGTTTTAAGTATAAATAACAAGTAAAGAAATTGGCGCAATGTCAATTGAAAGGTCAAAGGCCAATCTGTTGTTCATCTCGACATAATCCATAAAGTTCATGAGTAAATAATACCGACAAATACTAAATATTATATTGCAATTTGAAATGCCAAGATTGATGAATTATACAATCAAAATGTATACTTTTATGCATTATTAGCTCGTCTGTTTTTCGGAGAGAAAAAAGTCGAGGTATTGTGATCACCCTGGTGTCGGCGGCGGCGTTGTCGTTGGCGTTGTTGTCGTTGTCGGCGTGAAATACTTTAACCTTGGCCATAACTTCCACACTACTGCAGCTTTTCTAACGAAACTTCATATGCTTATTCATCATCACAAGGGCTACAATCTGACCAAGGGACATAACTCTGTGAGACTTTTTGACAGAATTATGCCCCTTTATGGACTTAAGAAATAACAGACGAGCATTGGCACTCTTTTGCGAAATTCTCAATGGCCTCTCCAGCCCGTCTTTCCATTTTCTTTAAGTTTCTGTTAGGAATTGGCTTGAGGTTCAGGGTGGCAAGAAAGTTATTCACTCTAACTGGGCCTCCCAAGTAGTCTATCATAGCTGTAGCAGAAGAATGTTATACAATATTATATGATCATGAAAAGTGATACAAAAACATTAGCAACAGTACAGTAAAAAAGTATTTATGTTTTGACATGAATAAGCTGGAAGGTCCCATATGTTTACATTTATGCAGTGAGATAGTTCTGTTCCTATCAGGAACTGGGTTTAAAAACAAAAGTCAGTTTCTAATGATACAGCCTTGATGTTTATAAAAAAAAAAAAAAAAAAAAAAAAAAAAAAAAAAAAAAAAAAAAAATTGGTAGGGATCTTTTTTGAACTTGTCAGACTTTATAATTACTGTTTTTCTTAGTAAAAAGGATACAACATAATATGTCCCTACTTAATAAGTTATTAAACCAAAAAATAATGACAAAGCTTTAAAACCAGTGAGATGACAAATAATGATAATAACAATAAAACAACTTCACTAACAAAGTTTTACACAAAAAAAGCCTGACAGCCTAGCCATTGCTACTTAACCCTTCTTTGTTATGGAATTTACAATGCTTTCTCTTTTATTATGATACGTTATATTAAATCAAATGACAAATATTTTTTTGCTATTAGTTTTGTTCACATACCTGTGCCAAGCTTAGTGTTGACATCAAAGCAAGGCATGCCTTTTGGTGATGTGTCTTTCCATAAGCCACACGGTTGACTTCATTACAGTCGGGGTTTTGGCACTGATATACAAGTACCCTCCTAACCCCTTCTGTAATTCCCCAACTACATTATATAATGTTAATGGCACTGGTCCCATTTTACAGTGTTCACAATACTGTTAATTTTTTAACAAAACGCCAAACTCCACTAATCGTCTTCCCTCTCTCCACCCACTTCCATTTCCACGACTACGGTGTTCAATGTTAGGACGCTTTTCCACTTTACAGTCCTCTCGGTCACACAATAGCGTATGAGAATAATTGTGATCATATTTTACATAACCATGCAATAACCTTTCCTTCTTTGGCTTTAAATAACGGCCGCGTATATCCCTGGCCTTCATATTTCCTGAAGTGAATGCTAAAACACGGCCATGGAAATCACAACAATGTCGTCACCGGAAGGACATTCCCGCAAATGATTCTTTATAATTTTTTTTAAATGTGGCTTTCTTGAATTAACAGTTTAAATATAATACACTTTTATGTCCAAACTAAGCTATTTTCCATAACATAATTAAAAAATTAGGAATATCTAAAATATGATAGTCGATTCCGTGCGGTGCCGAACATTGCAACATCGGCAATAGTCGGAAAACGGAAAATGTCGACATCGGCCGATCGCGGTAAACCTCATTAGGATCTCTCTGCCTTAAATCATAATTTAAAATAATTTCTTACATAAATCAAATGAAAAATAATTCCTTACAGTAGAGAAATGATTTTTGGATATAATCTGGTTACATTTTCATCTGTAATTTCAACTTCAATTCAACTCAATGATCTGATGTTGTGTGCCTTAACAATATGTTCAACATGCTTTTACAGGATTCTCGTATCTCTGTAGAATACGTTTTTTGTCTGACCCTGCTGAAGAGCCGGAATTCAGCACCAGGTTATGTTGATGATCCGGGTTCTGGACCAGCTTTGATACAGTCACTATTCTCCGGATATCAGACTGGGCCTCCTTACTCGGGAGACGGGCAGGTGAGTGTTCCGACAGGCTTGCGCTAGTGAATCACTACCTGATCGCGTGACAAACAGAGTACTCCCACGACAAAGACTATAATTCAGGATGTATGACTGACTTGTGACACACACCAACAACATAACCATGACAAACGTCAACATCGACAGACTATCTTTAATGTGCCTTAGCCCCAATTAGAATTCAGGCATGTTGCAAAAATATTACCACGACATAATTTCGTACGGGGCTCTATGCATCCATTACTCATCCTTTGAATGCTTTACTAGATTTCCTCTTTAAAGGTCATGGACTCTTTACCTGTCTATCATATTAACCAGACAGTAAATGAGTAATATATTCCCTCCCTGGCAAGACGTGAATTCAGAGCATGATTTACACACATACTTATAACCTCTTTAAAGTACCATTTTGTTTACCCACTCTTGTTTATGTTCTTGCTTCAACATTGTGCGCATATCGAACTGGGTTGGTTCCCTACCTTACGGAAATCAAAAATAGATCTTTCTCATTTTCAACAAGTGTAAGGCGTTCTATGAATTAGATATTGAACATATATTTACTTAAGATGTATGATATTCAGTGAAAAAAAAAAAATATATTTTTAGTTCATTTTGCATCATTAGATAATATTTACTACTAAAACTTTAACATATATTTTTGTGTCGACAGACATTGATATATCTGCATACATATGCCAATTTTTTCTGACAGCGAATTGATCAGATTTCCAAAACGCATAACTAAAAATTAGGACACTAATTTTCAAAGGTGTAAAACATAAAGCAAAATTTACATTATCTAATGGATGCTATTATCAAATCAATATGATTATCGGATTTTCTGTTTTCAGACATGTTCAGTGTGATAATGATTACATATTGATAACCAATACATTGGCCATTAATTGACGTATACAAAATAATGATAGGTGTTATACAATAAAGCAATCATTCTTAAGTAGCCAAAAACTGAAACAAATGTTTAAGACATATCAAGTTCGGTACAAGCCCATTCAATTAATCGTTCTCCTGTTGAGGAGTAATTTTGGGAAACATGATGACTGCATAGTTGATGTACTGAATCTCGATATTTTCGTCCATTTGTATAATATTAATAAAAGCGCACGATGCACTGAAAGACTGTCAGTGTGATATACAAGATGAAATAGCCATACTCCTAATTCAAGTGTTAGAGGCAAAGTTCATTGAATGCCAGAATCTCCACAGATTTTTCTCTAGATACTAGTAGTTAGTCAGCTGAACTCGATCTCTGTTTCAGTTCCTTGACCACATTGATTTTTTTTTTCATAATGATCCAAATTGAGGTCATGACCTTACAATCGCTTTGAATTGATACGCTACTGAGAACAGCTGTGGTAAATATGCAATTCAGCAAATACAAGTTTTGTTTATCGGTACGCAAGAATGGCTACCATCAGTCTAAAATGTTGATATGTCATTATCAACCACAGTTCATTGACACAAGACATATTTGTAATGACGTTCGAATTACACTACAAAATGTCATAAACGGGTTTTGAAATACATGTGTGTTTTATGTGAATCTTTCGTTTCTAATTCAAATAGAATGTTTTTATTTCTCTGCATATTTCTACGCAATGTCATAAGTATATACAATGAAGAAACTCTTTAATATGTTTCTCAAAACACGATTATCAGCTCTCGTTCAAGTCACAACACAAACATACCATTCGTGTTTCTCATGTAATTGCTTATTGCCATTGTGGTTCCAGTAACGGCTAATTGACTCACGACCTTTTATGGTACAGAAATATGAACAGTAAACCATCTCTAAATTATGTATATCAATATTTCCAATCAACAGAGAATGTTATTGTTGTTAGCAATATGTATGTTATTACTAATGCAGCAATGTAAGATTAGGATTTTGACATTTTGCATGACTTTGATAATTTGTTGGAAAATGAAGAACTCCTCAATTATTTATGACTACCTTTCTTTAGTCATGTTATGTTTTGGAACACTGACTGTTGATATGATATCAGATAAGACCGGTCAAGGGATTTTATTTATACCATGCACCGGTATAGATATACAAGTAAAATCAGCATTTCCTTTATACATTAAAGTTTCAGTGAACCTCGGTTGCTATAAATATCTCTATTCACGAGATATATACTTTGAGATGAGTATAAAAACGTAAATATTTCTACTGCATACGCAAACATTTCGTGCATGAAGTATACAACTTACGTTAGTGGAACATGTATCGTGAATATTAGGTGTCCATTTGACTAGTTTTTGAATAGAGTTGCATGCGCTGTTCTATGGTAGCCGCACAACGTTTCGATGCTATATTTAGACATCGATTTCCCACTTTCTGTACTACGTGGAGAAAAAGTTCCAAATTTTGTTTTCTGTCCTATCACTAAATGGTGATAATATTTTTGTGTTTAATCAGCACGATTGCGTTATTTAAATCGAATCTGAATTAAAAGGTGTTGATAATCGATGTTGCAGATAACGTGCAAAATAAACTGTAATGAAAAAAGAAAGTACGCAAGCGAAAAAATCGCACCTCATTCGGAAATAATTTAAACCATGACTGTCTGGAATTTCAAGCAACAGGCAACAATATAAA
Organism: Solen grandis; assembly: GCA_021229015.1. Taxonomy (NCBI): domain Eukaryota; kingdom Metazoa; phylum Mollusca; class Bivalvia; order Adapedonta; family Solenidae; genus Solen; species Solen grandis. The sequence goes on from CM037787.1 coordinate 8,192,879, forward strand.
TAAATGATAGAAATTCACCTTCATGCAGTGGCTGGCCCATTAGTGGGTGAAATAGGCTGTTCGAGATTCAAACGCCGTGAAAAAAGTGGTGTGGATTCGATTCCCAGCCCATAAACAATTTTATAATCTTTTTTAAAATTACTTTTGCAATTATATAAGACATATTTTATAAAGATATATTTTATATTTCATATCATTAATTTACCTATATCAAGCACATGTGTATATAAAACGAAATATAAATGAAATATGAATGAAATATAAAATGAAAAAAAAAAAAAAAATGAAAAAATGAAAGTAGTTTGTTTGATTTTTGTTTTAGATTTGTTTCCGCCTATTCGTATAATCTTATAAACTGTAGGCAAGTGAAATGGGGAGAGTAAGAGTTACGATATGCTTGTTGTTGGTAATCCATTAAGACAAATGATGTGTTCATATTTTTTAACGGTCATGTTCAAGTAAGGTTAAAGTGGGTTTATAACATTGGGTTTATTGGCATCCGTTTGAAAGTTTAATCCTCGTTTATTACATTTACTTTGATAAACAAAAGAAATGCGACATCGTTATATGAAAAAACCTGTTCTCTTAGCGCTATCAGCGCGTTGATTTTACTATTATATAATTAAGTACGACGTAGTTAATAACACAATTACTTTAGTACTTTATTATTGTGTTGCTTCCTTTAAGAAAAGGCAATTTCTTGGGAATATGCTTATTTGTTTCATATATAGATTTTTGTTTTGGAAACAGGATATCCATTCTACACAGGCGGACTTTTTAAAGTGATAATCGAGGTTATACTTTCTATCACGGCATTAACTAATAAAAGCGCTGACGCGCTGAAGACGGCGGGCCTTTTTATAGAGACCGAAATGAAATTTATAGAAAAGAAATGCGGTCTTGCTGCAGCACAAACATTATTAGGTGAACAAAAACAGGGATAAAGTCGATTGGCCCCGTGGTAGAAAACAAAACTCTAATTAATCTCTAATTATTTCGACTGTAGTATATATCTCTGCCTCGCAAACGCTGTCTCTCCCTAATTAAGAAAGTAAGAAATAAACAACAAGCTTTTTAGGTTTTATTTTCCTTATTTGAGCGTGTTCGTTCTAAGTTTCGCAATCGTCATGGGATCGTTTCTAACTGCTTAGAAAAGCTGGTCGCCCATGGACATGT